>NC_061156.1:18755108-18762608 GCF_022113875.1 Hydra vulgaris | reverse complement strand
GTTACTTTATTCATTTTTAAATTTGTTAAAGAAGTTGACTTGAAACATAGATAGTACTCAGTACACTGTTTAATAGTCCAAGCAATTGCCTCATTACTACTAATAAACTCTAAACCGTAACAAAGGGCTCCAATGTGGTCTTGGCAAAGCACACCAAAAGTACAAACAGGGACACCATCCATGCGTAACTTGGCACTGTTAGTACTTTAATATTTTTCAGCTGTTAATGGAATCAGCCTCTCTGAACTAAAAAAAGTTAAAACTAAGTTTTAGAGCTGTACCCTCATTAGGAGATAATAGAATGAGTTGCCTAGTCATAAAAACAGAGACACAACTAAAACCCATGCATCGAGTCAAGAAGATCTAGCATTCAACATCCTAAACTGGAAACAATGTATTAAAATACATTTTCGCTAGCCTAATAGATGAAGAAGGGGTGCGAGGCTGGTCAACAGATAAAATCTGTTTACCCCTTAAGTCTTTGCCTAGGAGGCCTTCTACAAAATAGCAGCTGAATGCATTTAACATCTGCCCAAGATGAGTATTTTTATCGAGACACCATCTCTAAGTGAACTCTGGAAGTGAACTGTGAAGTAATAAAAGTTTAAGCTAATATAAGTGAACTCTGGAAGTAATAAAACTTTAACAACTAATATAAGTGAACTAGCTAATATAAGTGAACTTTGGAAGTAATAAGAGTTTAAGCTAATATAAGTGAACACTGGAAGTATTAAAAGTTTGAGCTAAAATTTAACATTAGTATATTTAAGAGTCAACTAAATAAATTTTTTAGGTAAAAATAATTTTTGCTTTTTAGTAAATTTTTTTATCTAAGTTGTCAATTAAAAAATAAAGATGGAATTTAATTAGGTAATTTTGTTTCATATTTTTTTTATAAAATAACATTAGCAAACTAGTTTTTTGATGTTAAATTTTTGATATTGCGATATGTTATTAAAATAAGCTATTTAAATATTATATTTGTGATATTGTGATGTGTTATTGAGAAATTAAACTTATAATATTTCAATGTTTTGATTAAAATCTATATACCCAGTAAACATTGTTTTAGGGCTTTTTTAGCGGTACATTGGAATTCTGCTCATCGGTTACTTAGTGGACCGTTGGTAGCAGCTGCTATTAATGGCAAGCCGATAACTTTCCGACATGTTAATAGTGGCTAGCCACTTCTGGTGGTTGCCACTAATGGTCCACTAAGTAACCAATGAGCAAAACTACAGTGGTCCGCTCAAAATTCCTATATAGGTACACTAAAATTCCGCTATAAAATGTTTGCTTGTAGACTTCTAGTATATGCACTCTTTTATTGACTTATAGATAATCTAGCATAAAGAGATTATTATTATTATTATTATTAGTTATTGTACTATTTCTTGCACTCAATTTTTACCTATAAAATATAATTATTTGTCTTTATATATAATCGTTTATCTTTTAATATAACCGTTTGTCATTATATAAAATTGTTTGTCTTTATATATAATCGTTTCTTTTTATATATAATAATTTGTATCTTGTATTTACTGTTTTATTAATTTTATTTTTTGGATCTTTTTTTAGACATTAAAAGTTACATACAAAAAGCAGCAATTGTTTTCCAGGCAAGAAAACGTGATAGCATAAATCATGTTCGTCATACTATTAATGATGCTGTTGAAAGTGATCGTGGCTTAAAACTGCCTGAGTATATTAAGTATTTGCATTCTCTTGCAGTTAAAGCTGATAAAAAATCACAAATTAACAGAAAAAAACTTAAAGATAGCTCCATTTCTTTGCATCACATTAAAGAGGTTATTTGTTTTTTGGCTTCTAAACAAATTAAATTATATTAAAAAGTAAAACATTCATTTTCATGTCATTTTGTTTAACAATATATTGTTGAGCAAAATCTATAAATTTTTGATGGAATTAACAATAATTTCATCAATACTCATACGCTAACTGTATTCAAGTATGTACTTCATTAAATGTAAGTGTTTTTAGAAACTTTTTTTATTTCTTTAGATTCTTCTTAACGTTGCTTCTGACGATCATATACCAACATTAGAGCTTGCAAAGAGCATTGGTAAAGTTCAAAAGATGCTGTCTGATGTAAAGCGATCAAGTATTCCATGCGCGGCATAATTTTTTAAATATCGAATCGAGATTATTTATTGCATAGAATATTTATTACATAATATATATATATATATATATATATATATATATATATATATATATATATATATATATATATATATATATATATATATATATATATATATATATATATATATTATTTATTTTCATAAATTTATTTATTTACAATACGGAAGAATATTGAATATCTGTTTTAAATGAATGTTGTTGTTTTTTTTTTGTTGTTTTCATTGTTTTAATATTATTTGTCATTACAATTTATAGCATACTTATAGTATTCAAAATGGTTTATTTATCTATTTTAAATATGAAAGTTTAACTCTATATAACAAAATTTTAATACAGAGAAAAATGGAGGATCAGGCTACTAAACATAATCTTTAATCATAATCCTTAATTTTGTTGATTTTCTAAAAACAAAAAAAATTTGTCAAAATATGAAACAGTTTGCTATAAATAAATACATACCTGTATGTTCAGATACAAATACGTGTATTTATACACGTGTGTCCTATTATGTAATGTTTATGTCCTATTATGTAATGCTTAGCAAGAGTGATGCTCTTTTTAATTCTATAACAGTACAATTAAAAAGTTAGCGCGAAAAGTACTGAAGTCACAAAATAAATGTTTTGAAAAAATCTATTTGATCCGCTATTTTAAATCCTCATTTTAAAGTGATATCTCTGATCAAAGTAGATTTTCTCAAAACATTTATTATGTTACTTGCGTTTTTGCACCTTAAAATAGAAAGGGCATCATTCGAAGATCCGCTACAGAATGGTAACAGTTTTCCATACAAGGACGGATTTGAGATTTGTAGAGATAAAGAATAGAATCCCGAGTAAGAAAGTGGCAAGCTCGATAAAGAAATGCAACAATAGCTTTAGATCTAACCTTAGACGTAAGTACTTTTAGCACTAAGATCTTCAATTTAAATTAAAATTCATTTTCGTTACAGAACATTTCAAATATACAATATGCAGCGCATTTACGCGGCTAATAGTTTAACGACTTAGCGATATAACTTTTAACACAAAGCTTTCTATTTGTTAATTTTTTTTTTTTTATAAGCTATTTGTTTTCTTAAGCTTTTAAAGATTGTGCTTTTTTTATTAGATAAAAAAGTTAGAGGGGATAGAAAATCACGCCTAATTGTATTTACACTCGATACTTAGTTTTTCAAAAGAAGAAAATGATCAAAAAGGTGCCAACGGCAGATCCAATCACAAACATATCCCCCCCTCCCGCTCTCCTCAGAAATTTTAGAAAAAATTTGTTTTTGTAAATTTATATATTTAATTCAGCTTGTTGCTTAAAAGCTCAAGTAAATTAGACAGGCTTTTAAAATTGATATGAAATTGGGATATCAATATATGACTTAATTTTACATATATACATAGATTAAAACAGTAATATTCTAAACATTAATATTCTAAAGAAAAATAACTAAAATGTTTTATTATTTGTGGGCTTACAAATCATAAAACTTTAAACCTAAAAACTGTTCCCCTACTTTATTAAATGGTTTAGATTCACCAAATTAAATAACCAAAAGGCCTGTCTTTCTTCCTAGATAAAGGAATAAAAAAGCTGAAAACCGCAACCCATCCTTCCTCCTTACTAGATGGTTTGAATCCACCCCTGTAGGTGCTAAGGTACTGGGTGGTTTTTCAGATTTGAGCAAGGGAATATAAAAAATGTTTTTAAAAAAAAACTTCAAGTCAGTTTTATTTATTCCGTTAAGGCATTTTTTTTATTTAAATAGCTCTATTCGAAATGCTTGAAAAGATTTTTTACTTAGGCACCTGATAGCATCAACAGTTTTATTTAACGTAGTGTACGTTATAGCAGTACAACGGTATACTTTATTTAATGTTTTATATAAAATATTAATCAAATACAAATTATTGCATAAAGTGATTCAAAAAATTTCCAAAAAATATTGTATTTTTTTGCACAAAAAAAAAATAATAAATAAACTTTGTTTCATGAAAAACTCTTGTGTGATCAACCCTAGCGGTTGCAAACTTTCAACACCTGCTGTAACAATAAAGTGATTAATTAGTTTGCTTTATTTAAGTTTACGTTTTTTCATGGTTTGTAAAACATGAGTACTTGAAATGATTTTTTTAATGTACCGTTTGTGTGTGCAAAACTTTTGTACCCGCTGATAATTTTTTTTAATACACGCATGAAAAATTAGTTGATTAAAAGTGTGTGCAGCTGAGGTGCGGAGATTAAGTTTTTTTATTTATGTGACGAGTTTTAGCGCTTTATTTTAGGTATTTTAAAAAACATTTAATTTAAGAATATAAACTCTAAGAATTTTGCAAGGTATAAATTAAAGATGTCATTTATTTTTTATAAAAAGTCTAAATAATCTAACTTTGACTGCCATCCTCCACAGAAACTCCACTCCTCTCTTTTTCTTACACTATCTATCTCTCATATATATATATATATATATATATATATATATATATATATATATATATATATATATATATATATATATATATATATATATATATATATATATATATATATATATGTATATATATATATATATATATATATATATATATATATATATATATATATATATATATATATATATATATAAATTTTTATACCATAACTATTTTTTTATTTAAAAAAGATGATTGCAAACATTTTTTTGTTAATTGTTTGCGTGGTGTACAATGAGGCGTATGTCGATATTACAGACGACCTGGACTATGCAGGAGTTAGTGGTGTGTTTGTTCCTATCAAAACAAATTTCAACGCTGAAAGTGATGATTTATCTGCTCGTCAGCTTGCCGAACTAAAAGAACTACAAGGTGAGATTTAAAGAGAAGTTTTAGGATTATGTTATACTAAAAATTAGTTTTTTACTAATGAAAAACTTGTTAATTTCATCTAATTTGAACAGTTAAATTATTCACGGTATTTATCACAATGAAGTACTCAAATATTAACTATTGAATCAAAAATACTATTATTAATTATCAATTATTCAGTCCTCGTTATTTAGAAGATTAACAGCTCTAGTTCTTAACTAAAAAAACTGGAATTAGCATATATATATATATATATATATATATATATATATATATATATATATATATATATATATATATATATATATATATATATATATATATATATATATATATATATATATATATAAATTTATGTAACGTAAGTTAAAACTAAACGCATTTACTACAAGTTCTGGCGCTTTTTCGTTAACAAAATGAATTACGCTATTATGTAATTCTTATTTCGTCATGTTGGTCTAACAGAAACTTATTTAAATAAACTAAATATATAAAAACAAAATTTATTATTATTAATTTTTTTTTAATGTTTGATCAAAATTATTCATATCATTGTTTTTTTATTTGTTTATGTATTTTTATATTGGTTGACAAATAAATATATATAAATAAAAATAAAAATTGTATAAATAATTTTATTTAGACATTTTATTTAGAAAATTTTATAAAGAAAAATATAAATATTTTTAATTAGAAAAAAAAAAAAAAAAAAAAAAAAAAGATTTATTTTCTATTCTTCTAATATAAAAAAACCAGTTAAAACCATTTTTATTTTCGTTTTAGTAAAACAAATTGTTTGTAAATGCTCCCTACAGTCACAAAGGATCACATATACCTAAACCCCATCTCCTTCCTAAACTGTGATAGAATTTTTTACGTCTAAAATATTTGAAAAGAATTAAATTAAAAGATTTAAATTACTTAGCAGCATTTTAAAAATTCAACCTAATAAAAATAAGGTTGATAACGTAAATAACGTAAGAAGTTTAAGTAAAATCTTCGACAAACCAAAGATTTTCTTATATAAATGACTGAAATAAATTAAAACAAAGTTGTCACATTAAAAAATAATTTTTTAAAGTTACTCTTACCCAGAGTTTTTAGTCCTTAGTCTTGCCCTTGACCTTGGCCTTGCTTTAAGGCCAAAAATAGAAGCCTTGGCCTTGGTCTTGGCCTTGAAACTGTTGGCCTTGGTTTTGGCCTTGGTCTTGGCCTTGACCTTAAAAAAAAACATATTTTCTTATTGATTTCGTTGAATTCCGTCCATAATCATGGTCTATTTTTACAAAGTGTGGTTTTATTGTCACAGCAGTTGCTACTGATACCCAGCGGGCATTTTGACGTCCTAAGGACGTCCGTAAGACGTATTAAGTCTTGTCCGTAAGACGTCCTTAGTTGGTCTCAAATGAAAGACTTGAGGACGTCTATTCCAGACGTCCTATAGACGTCCTATTCAAGAGTCCTAGAGACGTTTTTTGCAGACGTTCTAGAGACGTTTTTGGCTGGTTTCATATGAAAGGCTAAAGGACGTTTTATACAGACGTCCTAGAGACGTTTGAATTTACAAGACAATCTTTTACCAAGAATTTTACCAAGACATTCTTTATATAAAAATGCAATTATTTACAACACACACCTTAGATTTGCCTTAATCTAGGCAAAGGAAGTTATAAAAAGAAATCAATGTAAATAAAGTGTAATTTGATATATTTAAAATAAATTAATAACTTTACAAAAAATAAGAATAATTTTTCAAACATAGTTACATTTTCCAAATTAAAAACTAATAGGTACTGTAGAATATAATTGATAGTCCATTAAAAACAGAAGAAAATTGCTTAAAAATGTAAAATAAAAATAAAAAAATACAACAGTTAATTAAGCCATCATTGATCGAAATCCACATTAGTGGATGTTCTCTTTATTCGGTCAGAAGAATGCCTAATTACTCTCCCAATAAGTTGGATGGCATCCATATTGGTTAACTTTTTACTTGACTTTAAAGCAGCTTCTAATAAAAACAACAACACGTATTTCAATAAGATCATAAAATAAAATATACATGTCATGTATACATACACTTGAATACATGTCATGTTCCATAGCCAAAGAAATTGAAAAAATATATTTTTTTAAATCAAAACATCATTTTTAATTTTTAATTAATCAAACACATTAATAAGCTAACAAGAATACCAGTGACAGCATTACATAGACTTGTCAACTCTTTAAACTTTTTTTTTCTTGTTTAGACATTTCATACTGTATTCTGACAAAATAGTGTCTGTTGGCAATCTGCATATTTAAAAAAGAACATAAATGCTGTACTGTCAATCATAAATGTTAAAATTCAAACTTTTGCTTATTACTTACAAGAACAAAATATTTTTAATTGTATCAGCTAGATTTTTACCGCCAATTAATGGTAACTGTTTTACCTAAAAAGAAACAATGTATAAGGAACATTGAAAATGTTTATGACAATTTAAAAGATATA
>NC_061156.1:18700108-18747608 GCF_022113875.1 Hydra vulgaris | reverse complement strand
ACATAAGTCAACTTAGACATTTTAACCAATTCACCTTCTAACTTTTGAAGCTTTTTGATGTGATCCCATTTAGCATTATATTTTTTTCCTCTATAACTAAACTCAATTTCACCAGACTTTTCAGTTATCCAATTGTTTCGTATACACTTTATTAAATGCACAAAATCAAAGAGTAAAAAAATGACATCAGTTGTTAACCATGGAAATATGCAATCAAATTGTTTGAAAAATGCTTGATTTACTCTATTATTATCATTAATTAAAGCAATAACTTTTCCATTTGCCTTCGTAATTTGGTTGATTAAGATAATAGTTTGATCATATAAAAAATCTGCATCTAAATTATTTACTGGTAACATTTTAACTAAAAATTTTGGTCCTCCATAAAAACATACAACCATGAAAGCCAATACAGTTTTTGCAAGATTTGATTCATCATTTACTGCTTTACTAAACAACTGTTCTCCATGATAAGTTAGCATAGGTTTAACATAAACTTCATCTAATAATAGTATACATTGTTTTTGACCATTGTTGAGTTTTGAAAAAACACTACAAATAAAAGTATTATCATCAAAGTGTGAAACTTTTGAAGTTAAACGTGTAAGGGTAGCAATACTAGGAAGTTGAAAATCATTTCTTAATTGATTGTATAAACTACGTGACTGTGCAAAATACTCAAAAGCTCGAACAATTACTTCAGGCGAATATTTTTGCTTAAGAATATTACTTGAGTTCATGTTACTCATGCATTCAAATTGCTGAATTAAAACTGTTTTCTTTTCTGACTTTTCAAAGGAAATCAAATATCGTAATGCCTCATGAACTTGCGACCAACATTTGAACTTATGAATACGATTTTTAACTAAGGAAGCAATAGTGCATCTTACTCCAGCATGATAGGCTTCATATGGTAAGTCATTAAATACTATTAAACAAAATTTATTAATACCAGTATTGTTTTCATGCTCTTTTGATTGAATACAACAGCTATTTAAACAATTATAATAAACAACTGAATCATTAAGTTTTTCTAGAGATAACGAATTACAAAGATTTTCGAATGAATCAATTTTGTAAAGCTCTTCGAATTTTGAAAGTTCATCTTCTTTTATTGATCTTACAGAGAATGTTCTGTCTCTGAATCTCATTGTGGGAACTGTGAACTAAGTTTTCAATTAAACTAATATTTCTTTCTGCGCAATCGTTGGTCACACTAAGATTGCAAACTAACTAAGCAAAATTTTTGTATGAATCTAGCGCTAAGAAATCACTTGAAGTATGCCACTCTCGAACAGATTCGGTGTGACCTGTAAATATAAAAAATAGCCAACTCTCCTTCGTAATTAAATCCTCTAATCGACTATCACTGGTAACGTTAACAGCAGAAGGAGCTGTAACAGAAATCTCTGATAACTCAGGAATTGGAAATTTTAAAAGTTTCTGAATGATTAAACGCTTAGCATCTGCTTTCATATAAGGATCACCTAACGATAGTACGACAACTTTAGGAGACAAATACCACGTGTGGTTACTCATGCTTTTTTGAAGTGAGTTTCCAACTTCATAATCCCATTCTGTTTTAATTGTTTCAGCAATTTTGAATGCATTAAAATCATTCAGAACAGCATGCTCTGCTTTGCCTGAGTTAAGAAAGGCAGGTCCATAATAAATAGCAACAATAAATGCTACCCTTGAGACCATATGTTTTTTTTCAGGAGTCTTATAATCAACGACTGTGGATGTCATATCGAGCATTAGAAAATATATTGCATAGGCCATAAACCTTGCATTGTGACAGGCGCCAGGCTGATAGATGTGAAAATTATTTAATTTCTCAGACTTAACATTCATGTAATACGCCAAGTATTCAACAAGATGCCTGTAATCATTCCTAAAATATTCCTAATTTTATTTAATAACTTTAAAAAAAAAAAGATATTTATGAAAAAACTAATTCATTTTATATTATTTTTACATACCTGGGGAAGATTTCATGTTCTAGTGCTTTAGTAACAAACTTTTTAGACTTCAAATAGAGTTTGCAGAGATCACTGCCAACAATAAGGTCTTGCTCAGGAAATCGTTTGAACTTTTCTACAGCACCACTAGCTGAAACTTTAGGAAAAAACTCTGTTATTCATTTCTGCTGAAAATCTTTTAGTAACTTATTCGCAGGGGCTTTAGACATTTCCATTGAAATTGCCTTTATAGCCCAAGTAATATTTATTTCGGCAATATGGTGTCTACACAATAACCAAAGAAATGGTTTACCAAGAAATCTTGCCATAATAGTTATTGCACCAGATTTCCATCCAGTGTTACTTATTGTGGTGTCAGAACAGAATCCTACAATATAGTCACAAATTTCAAAATATTCTAGGAGATTCATAATACTTATAGCCATATCGATTCCCTTACCACTATCCGTTGGCACAACACCGAGTAAAAGATCATCTTTGGTTTCAAACTCTGGGCTAGTAACAGATACTGATAGTCTATCTGCAGTAGTTGCCTGTCTAGTGTCCTCCTCAATATGATTTAAAATTTTACCATCAAAATGTAAAACTAACATCTTGTTAGCCATTAAATTAATATATTCATTACGTATCTGGCCTCCTTCCTCTTCTAAAAATCTGTAACGTCGCCTTCTGACAGATTCTCTGCTTAACTTTAGCTGTTTAACATCTCCTCCTAAATAGTTTACTACGCTTGCAATAACAAGGGTTTGATCTCGAATGCTGTGACCAGCCCTTATACTGGTGGAAGTTGTTGCTGCACCTTCACTGGTTATCTCTTTTTCTACTCTGAAATATGATGGTCTAAACTGATTCGCAGGGGCTTATATGAGACCTTCACTGGTTATCTCCTATATAAGTATGAGACCTTCACTGGTTATCTCCTTTTCTACTCTGAAATATGATGGTCTAAACTGATGCCTACTTTTTGAGCTTGCTTCGTGAAAATTAACATTTTTATTTGGGAAAAAATCTTCCGACTTAGCAATTACACTTCCAGCATCTAAATTAATATAAAGATTCTTAGCTTAGCTTTACATTTACTTCAAAAAATTACTAGTTTTGCCTAAAATGTCCTAAAATTATTAGAAAAAATTGTTTATATTCTCTCTTTTTATTTAGTCATAAGTTGAAACAAATATTTTTATGTGTTTAACAAATTATACTTAAATATTACCTAATTGTGATTCAGCTCTTGTTTTTTTATGTTCTGTAGGTTCCGTACCTGTAGGTTCCTCACTTACGAAATTGAAATTTATATCATTGTTAGGAAAAAAGTTGTGATTCCATTGCCTTTTTTCCCCAATTTTTTCTTTGTTGTCACGAATTATCGAATCGTTGCTCTTCTGTATTCGATCTTTATATTCTTCTTTCCTCTTGCATCTATCAATCTTTATCTGAAATCTTGCTTTAAGCTCTGTGTCAATTTTAGAAGATATGATCATATTTCTGTTAGTTCTGTGCAAAAAGTTGTTAAAACACTTAGCGTAAGATAAATTTGAATAAAAAAATAAAATTTTTCAAAAAATTGATTTTTTTATATAAGGGAAAAATTAGTAGATATATCATAATTGAAAAATAGTTTAAATCTTTGCAAAAAAATTTGAGCAAAAAATACCTTTGATCATCTAAGAAGGCCAAATCCTCTTGTAAAGCAGAAGTATCACGAGGCATTGATTCATCGCGTCTCAACTTCATCTCAAAGTCCTTCGCACTGATATCAAACAATTGCTCTACCATATTGTAAAAGTCATTTTTGTGGCGTTCAGAAATTTGCTTTTTGATTTGAAAGGTTTTACTGTTGCACAAAGTTTTGTATTTGCTGTATAGAGATTTAAACTTTTCCACTATACTTCTCTCAGAAATTAAGTAATTACTGAAACCAGCAGACTTCCAAATATTTACAATTTGTCGGAGTAAACAGTATTTTTCGGTATTTGAATTACAAAACTCGTCTTTCCCTTTACATATAACATCCTCTCGTGCTCGAGAACATGAAAAGTTTATTTTAATAGGTTTGAATCGCTTATCTCAAGCTGAAGTTAGGAACAAGTAATATCGAAGAACACTTCTATTTGATGGAAGTTGGTTTGTAGGTAGATAGCTTAAAGACGAGTTAAGCAGGTAAACAGACCTCCGAGCGTTATAGCTATTTTCTTTTGTTTTCCTCTCTTTGATTTTCAACATTTTGTACGGATATGTAAACAGTAAAAAAAAATCGAAGTTTAAAGTAAGATAATTAATAAATCAAAAGTTGCCAAGTGATTAAACGCAATCCACTAAGTTTATGGTGCAATTAAAGTTTTTAAAAAATAGTTGTGAATGACCACAAATGTTTTAAAAACATCTTGAGTTTTTGACACATGTTTTGAAAACTTGCTGAATGATGTGAAAATAATAAAATAATGTGAAGAAAAAAAAAAAGGCTTGGAACGTAAAATTTTTAAATTTACATGTAGCTCTTCCTAATCACTTAGGGATCTAAAATTTTTTTTGTAGATTTCCGAGGTTTGGTAGAACAGGAAAATGTACTGCGGCTTTTTTTTTTTTTTTTTTAATTTTGTGTCACCCTAGTGTGGCCTTTTTGTGACCTTGGTCTTGATAATTTTTGCCTTGTTAATAACTCTGCTCTTATCTTGAGGAAAAACTGTTTTCGATTTGATAACTATCATAAATGTTATGAAAAATCACTCAGGAAGAGTGCCCCAATTCTTTAAAATTTCCTTTCTTAATTATTTTTAATGAATGAGTTCAGTACTTTTGCAATTCTTTTTTTACGTGGCTCTAAAACTCTAGCTCTTAATAATAGATATAAAAAATCCACCAAAACAAACGCTCGGTAACCACACCTGATGGGAGAGATGCCAAAGTCTCAAGTCTTTTTCCGAAAAAACCACAATGCAGGTATGATACTAGATGGCATTGGGATCATAAATGTCAAAAAATTGAAACGGTTTAATTACGTCCGAGAAAATAAAACTAATTTTAAATTTTCTTTATTTTGCACGTAATTCAGAAATGACAGCATACAATATTTTTTGCATTTTTACAGTACACAAAAAATAATAACAACGGTTTATCTCTTAATTTTAAAATTGTTACTATATATTTAAGTATTTTGGCAATACAATTAAATATTTATAGTTAACCTGGATAATTTTAGATTTAAAATGTGTTGTAAACATTTTTAACTGATGTGAATACAATTTTTATGTTATAGATTAAAGTTATTAAATATTTTAAAGTATTACAAATAAAATATAAAAATTTTGCTTGTTTCGGAAGAAATTTTTATTTTCCTTCAAATTGTTGGCATTAAATTAAGCAGAATCCGGGAAAAGGATTTATCAACATTTCTGATTATTCGTTGCATTTTTGTCTTCTCAAAAATTAAGCTAAAAATGCCAAACTATCCTAGAAATCACGATGAAAATCGCCTATGCGTGTGCTTTATGTCTCTGAAAAAATCATCACGACCCTTGACAAGCTTTTTGATTGAAAGGATTCTTAAAATTTACCAACAACTTTCAACTTTGAAGTTGCTCGGGTGCCAACAGACATTTGCGACCCATGCCGGGTTGCTCTCAAAAATTAAAACAAAGATCAAGCTGTTCACTTTGCCATCCTTGTTTGACTTTCAAAGCATCATTGTGCACATGACTACGCGACGACAACTTTGAGTGTCTTATTTGCAAAATAGGACGTTTAAAGTTAAAGGAAAAGCATCCGTTGGAAACTACGGAAAATCCACCAACCTGCTCAACAGGAAGAAGATGTTCAACCTGCCTCATAATTCTCGGCAAAGGATTGCCTCATGAATGTTCAACTTCAACATTTAGAGAGAATATGTATCAACTGGCTTCAAAAGATTCAAAAGTCGCAGATGAAATTGCTTGCTCAGCCATCCAAAGTAAAGAAGCTTCTCCATTTGGTACTGTGAGATTGATGCATGCTTTAGGTAGCAAGCCAGACGATTTTTTGATGATAAACCTAATGGTTTATCATCAAAAAATTGTCTGGCACTTAAAGGGCCTTAAATAAGAACAAAGGTTTTGTTCAAATTCTTTGAAAAAATAATTTTTAAGTCACTGCAAAAGATAAGTCACTGCAAAAGATCTTGCACAGGTTCAAGCAAACACCGGGATGTCTAATGCTGGAGTAAAAAATATGAGTTAAAACAACACTAAATCAAGTATCCAAAGTCAAGATTTTGGAGCCCAATATCAATGCAAAGTTCGTAGAACTTGGAAAAAGTCTTGCTGACCATTTTAATTGCACATTGGTAACATCTTTCACTGATTCTGGACATCAAAAGATTGCAAGATCTGTCATTTATTGCAAAGATTTATCAGCACTTTTATCACGAAAAATCTTTACAGAAAACATCATCAAACTTGGCATTGATGGAGGTGGTGGATTTCTCAAAGTCTGCTTAAGTGTCATCGAGCTCAAAGACAATGACAAAGTCAACTCTCCCCCTCTCAAGCGCCTCTTGACAAGCCAATCATCTAAAGACACAGGTGTGAAGCAACAACTCTTGGTTGCTGTTTTTGAAGATGTCCAAGAAAACTACAACAACATCAAAAAAATCCTCTCATACATCAATATCGGCACTTTAAGGCATGTGATTTCGTGTGACATGAAATTAACCAACATCTTATGTAGACTTCTGTCCCATGCATCTGCACATCCATGTACCTGGTGTAATGCTGATTCAACTCAGCTTCCTTATCCTGGAATCCTGAGAACGTTTGGATCCATGAAAGAGTTGCTAAGCAAATTCATAAAAGCTGTTTCTGACATTAAAAGGCCAAAAAATTTCGAAATATCATTCACGAACCACTTATAGCCGCAACCACCAATGAAACTTCACCTTTTGCTGGGTGTTGTCAATCATTTGTATAAAATACTGAGGGAATGCTGGCCCCAAGCAGACAATTGATTGATGGCGCTTCATTTCAAACCCCAACAATTCCATGGAGGTCAGTTTGCAGGCAATGATTGTCACCAGCTTCTGAAAAATATGGATCTACTTCAAAGTCTTGTGAAAAAAGTTCAGCATTTCAAGTTTTTGGCATTATAAAGGCATTTTGAGCATTCAGTACTGTTGTTTCAGCATGCTTTGGGAAAAAACTATATAAGTCATATGCAAGAAAAATTGATGATTTTCGCAATTCATGTGCAAAATGAAGAAAATTTAAAATTAGTTTTATTTTCTCTGACGTAATTAAACTATTTCAATTTTTTGACATTTATGATCCCAATGCCATTTAGTATCACACCTGCATTGTGGTTTCTTCGGAAAAAGACTTGAGACTTTGGCGTCTCTCACATCAGGTGTGTAACGTAAGTGATGTAACGTAAGTTAAATATACAGTATCAAAAAAACAAGTATACAGTATCAAAAAAAAGTTTATTTTCCTTAGCCGGTCTCCTCTAATAAATTTTTATATATTTTTTAAATTGTTATAGAATTCTTATCATTTTGTGAAAGTTTCTAATTCAAACCGCTTTACTGATTCGCAGAAATCTGACCTAAAATTAAAGCAATTTTTTAACCTTGTTTTCCGTGTTACTTAAGTTAAGTAGCATTTTTAGTAACAAGTTCATCCACTTTTGGCCAAAATCAAAACACTTTAGCTTATTTTATTTTTTTAGACCAACAGCTTTCATACAAACTAGCTAAAAGTTTAATATACAGTTTAAATTAGGTATGTGACGTGAAATTTTTAAATTAATCAAACACTATATTGTTATATATCATTGGAAAAACCTTGAAAACAGTATTTTAAAGGTGAAAAAGTTATCAAAATCAAACAATTCTACAAAGAGTTATTGGGTTTTAAGTACCAAATTTTTTGATTTATGGATTCTTATCAAAGTTCATAAAATTTAATATCAAAAGAAAGGTCTAAAAAAGGAGAATAAGGATACATAAAAGACGTATGCGGGGCGCTGAAAGGGCGCCTACAACACCCTTTAATATATTCAAAATCTAAATTTTTTAAAATAAACTTTTTATTTTTTGTTGAAATTTTGAAATTTTTTTACATTTTTTATATTTGATGTATTATTCAACATCATTTTAAATCATACTATACATTTAAACATTATTAATGTTCAAATGTTTATTATGAGACGCCCTCCCACTATCCTGTGTATAGGAGAACTCAAGTCAAAAATAAGTACGTAATATGGGTGAGTTAGTAGGGAGTCTGAGGCTTTTTTTTTCACGAAGTTTGGCAGATAGAAAAGAAAAAAAGTTTTCACTAATATCTGAGTTTATTTGAAAAAAGTCTTAGCATTCCTTCAATACATACTTGATGCACAAACACCAAGAAAGTTTTAAACAACAATAAATTCATTATAAACAAAATTTTACAAAAAATAATTTCTGTGCAAAATTTAAGTTAAACTCCTGTAGTATTAAAAAAAAAATCTATGTTGATACAAATTGATACAACAAGAAAACGGCTTCTTTAAGGTCGAATTTACGCGTACCTATTTAAATAGGCTAATATTTGATTAAGTTGTTGCGCGTGTAGCGTAAGTTAAAAATGGAATTAAATATATATATATATATATATATATATATATATATATATATATATATATATATATATATATATATATATATATATATATATATATATAGTGTATAAAAAATTGTTATAAAAAAGCACTCCAGCTATACATTTTTTTGAAAATAATGAAACAGATAATATAAAAATGTAAAGCAAAAATTGAAGCAGATTTGCCTCGATTATCCATACTGTAAAAATTTCAAGTCAAAAGCAAGTTTACAACTAAAGTTATGAAGTTTTGAACTTTTGAAAAATTGAAAGAACTATTAATCGAGAAAAGCAAGTTTTAAAATTTTTTATTATTATTAATAATTGAAGCTGTGTTCTTGAGAGTCTCAAGAAAAAATCTAACAACTATAGATGTTAGATTTTGACAGCTTTCTTTCGCTAAATTTTTTAAATTTATTTTTAAAATCAATCACTGAAATAGCAATCACTGAAATACACTTGAACCACATTAAGAAATGAAAAGTAATAAATAAACATCGTTTCCTAATGCAACTAAGGCATATAGCAAATAAACTCAAAAAAATAAAAAGCTGATAATTTAAAACAAATCCGATTGGTTGTTAATGGCAAATGGAAAATTTTTAATGGTATTTAATTTATGCAAACAAAGAATTCGAATTGAAAGTAATTTATTTATAAAGTTTACCGCCTCTGTTTTTTAATTGTTTACGCATTCTGAATGGAATAATTTATTATTTCATGATGGCCGAATAAGCCCTGAGTATTTTAAAAAATGACACTTACCGAAAATTGTTTTTTATTGGGGCTAAAAGTTATGATTACTTATGTAAAAACGACTTTGGTAGAAAAATTAACACTACCAGTTTATTTGAATCTAACGTGGCATTATTGTTAAACATACTCATTTAAAAGTGGTATTGAAAATAATAACATCAGTTTTCATAAAAAATGGTTTTTCATAGATAATTTTCCCAAATAATGTCTCATTATAACTGTCACGTTACATTCATTGAAAACAAACACCAATACGTGCTTTTATGAAAAAATCAAATCCATATACTTATCTGTTCCCAAGCTCCAAGGTAATTTATGTTGAAAATTGCATCTTTTCTAAATAAAACTACGCTTGACGATTTGTTATAGTATTATAATCTATTATAATCTTTTACCAGATTATAATAGTGGTTAAAATAATCTTTCGATACATATCAAATATATCATACTTTTTGATGAAAAAACTTACATATATTACAATTAAAAAAACTTATATTTTTGTTCGGAAAAACGTGTACCATTCCTTAGTTGCATTGAGTAACGTTAATAAATACCCGTACATGTGGTTTAACTCCGTGCTTTAATTTGTGCAAACTTTAAAATCATCTTTGTTATTTTAATGTTACTAACATTAATTTAAAAAACATATTACTCTTGATACAAATTAAAGACAATGTGAACAGTCAATCTTGATTAATTGTCGTTTTAAATAGGTTTTAATTAGCTTAAGTTTAAAAAAGTTTCGCTTCCTTGAGGCTACAGTGATTGGCATAATTTCTATAATTTTCGGACCTACACAAAGATTAAGAAACATATACAACAGCCTGTTTCGTTTTTAAAAGAGTTTTAGTGTTTTCTTTGTTAATTCAGCTGCTAGTTTAAAATCTGAATTTTTTTCGGCACCATTTTGCTAATTACGTTAAAACGATTAAGGATCTCATTCCAGGCAACTAGTGAAAGTAGAAACGAAAAACTATTTAAATTATTTTCCAAGCGTTTTTGCTTCAATTCGGCAATCGGCAGGAAAAGAGTCATTGCTAATGAATTCATGCAACGATTCATTTATATTTCTCTTATATAGCAATGTAATGCTTTCACATCGTTTATTTGCGCTTCCCACTGAGTGTCTGAAAGTGACTCATTAAACTTTCTTTTAAAGGGTGATTTTAAAGAATATGCTATCGCTTTATAGGAAAAAGGTTTTCTAGGTTTAAAGGATACCAAAAAAAGACACTAAGCTAACTGAAGATTTTGCAGCATCAGATTAAAATAAGTTTAAATTATGGAAAGCATAGGGAAAAAAAAATGCAAACGGATAAAAAATTGAAATTGTTTGAACACCAGAATGATGACCTTTCGATTATCAAAACCTACTATATTTGTTTCATTACCTTGATTCCAACAGCTATGCATGTCTATTGCCAGTTTTTTTGTTTCGTTTGACAAATCATCTGTCAAGTGAGTTCCTGTTTGACACTCGAACATTTTTGTTTTTTACATTCATATGTAAAAACAAAAATGTTTCTTTGTGGCAATTTCTGGTTCTATATAGAGGTGTACCGGATATTTTTGCCGGATATGCCGGATATTGAACTTTTCTAAAATTCTATAAGTGTTTATGAAGAAAAAACAAGTCTTGCCGTTCTACATTAAATAGTGTTCAAGATCTTACTTTAAAAAATCAAGAGAAAAACTGATATAACATCTACATTTAGAGTTAAATTCGAACATTGATGATTCAATTAAGATGAACAAAAAGGAATATCAGATTTAGTAGTACATTTTACTCCCGTTAAAGCAACTGTGGTAGCACTTTGTCAAATCAACTCAACTTTAATTTCCTCTGATATTGTATTAGAGTTTATGTTGACAAAAATAAAAAAAAAACAATCTGAAAACAAAAACAATTGTATGGTGCTTCGAGTCACCGAATTAAAAAGAGGACTCCTCTCTTTAATTCGGTGACTCCTAAACCTGTAGGACATGGGGTTGTAGCACC
Organism: Hydra vulgaris; assembly: GCF_022113875.1. Lineage (NCBI taxonomy): Eukaryota > Metazoa > Cnidaria > Hydrozoa > Anthoathecata > Hydridae > Hydra > Hydra vulgaris. The sequence goes on along the minus strand of NC_061156.1, from coordinate 18,736,263 downwards.
CATAATCCAGGGCTGGTTTAAACTTTCCCTCCTTAGTTTTTAAATAAAAAATTTTACGCAAAAAACCTGCAAAAAAAAACTAACAATTACGCCAGTTATGCCTTTCAAATAGTCTACCCTTTCTGAGTTTCCCATGGGTATATGCGCCTTCTTAATGCTATGTTTCAGCTTTGTCTGAATTTTAGACTTTACTTTTTTGCATTACTGTTGTACAAGATCCGGTCAAAGTTTTATATAAATTACTTTTAATTTACTTTACAAATTATATAAAATGCAAGCTTATGTAATTTAAACTTTATTTTATATAACTTATTTTTAATAAAAGCTTGTTATTATTTTTAAAATAAAAAACTCCTACCTAAAAAATATTATTTTAATTGTAAATTTAATTTACGTTTCGTAACATGTAATGTAATTTTCAAAAGTAATTAGCTTTTAAATGTAAAATGAAACAGCTTTTTCACGTGACTTTTACATGTAAAAGTAAATTACTTTTTGATGTAATCTTCTTTTACATAACTTACTTTTGAAAGTTAAAAAACTTACATTATAAAGTAAAAGTCGTTTCAAAAAAATTAACTACTTACACGAAAATGTAAATTTACATTAAACGTTTGAAATTACTTATTTAATTTACTTTTTAACTTGTGTAAGTAAAAAGAAAGTAAATAAAAGAGCCATCGCTAGAGAGGAGAACCTTGTTAAGGAGCTTAGTATATCTTCATGGCCGGGTTACTTCATAAAAAATCCTAGAATTTTTTGAACCAAATACAAGTACTTTATTTTGTACCAAAAATAAAAAAAATTATAATAAACCAGGTAAAATGTTTAAACTTTGCAGCTATAATAACAACATAGTTAAGTAATTAACAATATATTTAAGTAGCGATTGTTGGGTTCAGTTAAACCAGGCTTTTTTAAGCCACAAATGCGATAATAATGTCAAAACAATTAGTGAACAATTGAATGAAGTGATGGAAAAAGTATTGGCAGCAATACGAACACAACCTATAAGGGTAGAAAATCAACTTTTAAAATTCAAAAAGAAATACTTTTCTTTGAAAGTAGTAGCTCAAGATGTGATGACCTTAAAAAAATATATAATTATATACTATCTATACGGCCAACAAGTGTGTTATCCGAACGAGCATTCTCAACCGCTGGATTTTATGTTCAAAAAATCGAATACGATTAAGCAATCAAATGATTTACGCTTTGATTTTTTAGAGTGATACTTTCAAAAATAAATGTAACTCATGCATATTCATGCATGTTCATATTATTTTTATTTATACTGTGTTATCATTTTAAAGTATTGTTTTATAATTTAAATGACTTAAGTTCATTTATGAATGAAGTATTTTATTTATATTATCATTAAATTAATCATTTTAAAGTGTTTGATGAACCCTTTAAACGTTAGTTCTTCTTATATTTCACTTTCTACAATAAGGCTTTTTTTCTATTTGATCCCGGAATTTCTCGGGGACAAGTTTCTCAATCTAAAAATCTCGGGATTGAAAATATCTGGGATTTTTGCCATCCCTAATCACGATTGCTAACGTCGATCCACTTTTTCTAGTGATTTAGGAAGTTTAGGAAGATTTCTAGTGTTTTAAATAGTGCTGAACTTTTTGAGGTTCTTTTCGATCTTTAAGAAAAAAAAAATTTCAACGCTTAAAATTTATATCAGAAACATTCCGTTTCAGCATCTAGCTCAAAAAATACAATTTAGTTTAGTAGCGTTTTTTTATATCAAATTTTTTTTTAGTGAAACCAATGAGTGCTCCCAAATACAACGCAACAATGGGCTATTATGCCTTTATAGTATAAGCAGTAGCGCAATTAGGGGGGTTTTCATGGTACCTGGAAACCCCTTTTTAAATTGTTCAACTTTTAAAAAAAAAGTGCACGCTTTGAGTTTCACGAATTAAAATCAAGGATTCATAAAATTGGAAACAGGTTTGCCATCTGGTGTTTTTTAAAGCCAGATTTCTCAAATCTGGTTTGTTTTTTTATCGTTTGGCTTGGAACTTTGGTTTTGGTTTATTTTAAAAAATCTGGCTTAAATCTTGTTTATTTTTCAGTCTTTGGTCTTTTTTTGTTTTTTATGATATGTTTTTTAAAATCTGGTTTATTTAATAATAAATCAATTTAATCAAGTTTTTTTTTCATAAAAAAAGTTAATTTGAGTGAAAGGAAGATTTTCATTTTTTCAATTTATAGAAGAACAATCAAGTTTAAAATAAATGAAAGAAATGCTTACATTAAAATTTAAAAATGTTAAAAACTTTTAGTTGTAATGTAATTAAAATGTTGTTTTTATCTATTAATTGCCAAAAATAATAGAAAATTCTTACATTCAAAATGACATTTATTGAGAAAAATCTGCCTGTAATGAATGAGCGAGTCTTAAAAACTTTTAAGAAAAATGAGTTTCTAAAAACACCGCTGAATTCTAAACTGCTTCGTGAGACCATTTAGAAGTTTCCCGAGACCTAGACCTCTGGAACATAGATGCCTACTTCCTTGGCTATTTATGTGTTCCGTTTCTAAATATTTTGTTGAGTCTTCTCGCAGGTCATCTGCATAAATATAAGACTAAGAAAATATCAAACCAAGTCTTGCATGCAGTCATTTGGATTAAATCGTATTTAGTAAAGCAAAAGATTTTTTACCACGACTTTAAAATAATCAAGTCAATTATCGCAAAGGTTGTAAAAAAAAAATCTATATCCATATGCAAGCGAAAATATATATATATATATATATATATATATATATATATATATATATATATATATATATATATATATATATATGTATATATATATATATATATATATATATATATATATATATATATATATATATATATATATATATATATATATATATATATATATATATATATATATATATATTTTAGAGGTTAATAGAATCGGATTTAGTATAGGTGTTTGGAGTGAACAACTTTCCCCACGCCGCACAGTGGGCCAAAATCATTATCAGATTTTCCCCATAATTGCCAGGTTGAGTATATTTCATACTGCGAATTTAATGGTACCATTTAGTTGCTATGGATACCTATATTCCATAGCAACAGTGCATTTTGCATAGTTACCTAAGTTAAGAGAATTTCTTAAAACGTCAAATTTATTAACTAAACTGATATTGTTATTATGATGCTATTTTATGTGTTTAAATGATGACACTAACAAAAATTAGTAATTTTTGGTGTTGCTATGCCTTTTTGGGCTCTTAGAAACCAGTTATTTTTTTTTTTATGAAACTTGCTTAATTCAAAATTTCTTTAATTCAAAAATAAAATTATAACTTTGAAAACAATCTTACCTCTAAGGGTTTATAGACACAGTATATAAACACAATAAAATTTGAATCAATTGTATATATGTAGTACACATGTCCTTAGCAACCAAATAAAAATCAACAAGTTTTAATACAGAAAGAGCTATTGAACACTTTATAAAGTATATGTAAGAGTAAAAGCAAATTTGTATATTCAAAAAAAAGTTTATTTACATAACATGCATTATTTTATTATAAAATAATAAATACTAAAAAGTAAACAACACCTTGAATACCAACTAAAATCAAAACTATGCAATTGCAATTTAGAGTTAGTCAAAAATTGGAACCTCTTTGAGTACATTTAGAATACCAATTAGAAATGCATTGCTCTTAGGATAATATGACTTTCTCAAACTACTTATCAAAGGGTCAAAAGAACATACTAGTTGCCTTGATAAATCTTCATTTTCTTTTTGACCGCAAACACATTTTGCAAATTGATTTTTTAATAAAGAATGCACAGTCAACACAATCATGTTATTATAAATGTTAACATTTAAACATACAAAGAAACAGTATTTGGATACAAAAACTATTGTAGTTAACACTAACCCTTAATATTAATTTTTCTGGTTATAATAAGAAAAATAAATGCTATGGTTAGTGCTGATACATGTAATGAGAAGTTTTTTCACATGATTTCCGGCGTGCATATTGTAAACTAGAAAAAGTCAGTGAATTGAAGGCTAAAAGTAGGTAGATGATCAGCAAAAATGGACTTGAATTTAAAAGCCAAGTTGATTTGGTATTAAGCATATATTGTTTTATTTTTGGTCGTTGTACAATAACATTAGTAATAATGCTTCTCATATAGATGGATCTATAATGTACTAAGAAAACAAAAGACTCAATATAAGTCTTTTTTGAATTTTAAAAAACCTTATATACATCTTCTCAAGATTTAAGATTGTATTTTTTTAGCCTTAAGATTATCCTTTAATAAAAACTATTGCGATATCCTTACATAATTATCTTTTAATAAAGACTATTGCAATAGTGCCAATGACAACCTAAAGTTTATGTTGTCCATTACACTATTGCTATTGTCTTTATTAAAGGATAATTTTAAAGGGTGGAAATAAGTCTTATAGAAGACTGAGTTTTACTCTAAGTTTTTACTTGAACATATTATTAAAACACCAATAAGAATGGTAAGCTCATTTTTTAAAATAATCATTCTTGTTAAATTCAAGAATTAAATTAATTTTGGTTGTTGTCAATAAAAAATATGTATAATACAATAATTTATTTGTTGCTTGTTGCAATTTTTTTTTTTTTTTTTCATGTGTTATTTTTCAACCGTTATAGAATGGCTGTTTAATTTAACACTTATTGCACTGTCTGGAAAGATTTTTTTGTTAAAAACACGAGTTTGTTACAAAGTGTAATTGTTTTATATTCAAAGCATAAAAGAAGTAATAGCTTTAACATTAAATCATGATACCATTGTTTTTTATTAAATATTTCAGTATAAATAAACATTTTGACATGAGAAAATCAAACTTTGTTTGAATATTAAATATTCAAACAAAGTTTGATTTTCTTATGTCTAAATGTATTATTTTTACATTAAATTACACATTAATTTATATTATATTATATGGAAAATAATATTACACATTACATATAATATTATAAAAAAGTGTTTTAAAGGGTAAGTTTTAAAAGGGTCTAATTAACTCAATTTTGTTTTGAGTTTTTCAATATTTGTCTTAATTATAAAAGGTATAGTAGTTCATATTTATAATTTGAAAATTTGAAAAAAAAACAAAAAACAAGTAGAATAACAAAACAAATAGTTTTTATATCAATGTTTTATTTAAAACTGTTTATTTTTATTTAAATTTAGATCAAGTTGATAGTTTTTTGAATCAGCTTCAGAGTGTTGCTGATTTATTTAAAAAGATTAAAAAAGCTTATCAAAGCGGGAAAACTGAAATTCCATTTTACGAAAATTGCATTGTTGATATATCATTCAAGAATCCAAACTACACTATAAAAGCTGATGAAGCAAAATGTAAAGGAGGTGTTAGTCTTGGCAGAGTTGTTAAAAAGTTATTTGAAAAATTTGATGTTGAAGCCTTATCTTCAGGTGAATTTACATTTTTTCTGTAGTTCTCATTAAATTATATAAAGTAATTTTATTCCAAAAAAATATTGAATTTGAAATAATTTTCATTAAAATCAGAGCTAATCTAAGTTGTTAAAGACATTTAGTAAAACTTTTTTTGCTGATTCGAAAATATTACAGGGCTGCGTTTCAAAACATATTTTTTCTTAGTTGTTAATAAAAACTAAATCTGTTTAATGAGAATATAGGTTTGCTTATTTTCATAATTTGTGACAGTAATTTTTATTATATCATTAATGAATTTACTGTTATTGGCATTTTAAAGTTATAAATTAGTCAGTATATTTAAAAAGTGATATTAAAAGATGAATTAAACAAATTGTCACAAAACTAAATATGAAAAAAAAACTAGCTTCTTCTCAGCTAACTCTCCAATTAGGAAAAAAATCTAAGTGCAAAAATTAAGTATAAAAATAACAAAAAAAATCAAATATGCAACATCAGATTAACTGTATAGAGGCAATTATATCAATTAGGACTGGCCAAGTTGCACAAGGTTAAAGCAAATAACAGATTTTTGTTCCAAAAACTGAGTAAATTTGTTTTTGACAAAAAAAAGCTTGGCAGCACTACATGCTAAATAGTAAAGATACGTGGCATAGAAGTTTCATGAAGTTTCTTATTATGTGGAATATAGGTACTAAAATGAGGTAAAAATTATTGCAGATCTCATAAAATGAAGGAGTAAGATTTTGTTGATGATTCATGAGTCAACCACTATTAGCCAAAAATCGAAAATCTACATTCAGTGCTGTGTAAAAGGCAGTGGAATTTACCATTCAATTTATTTTTGGATTTTTAGAACTCAAAAGCATTAAGGCTAAAGGAGTATTTAATGCTTTACTTAAATGTCTTCCTTCTTGTGAGATAACATTAGAAAACTTAAAGAGTTAATTTGTTTCTGTAGCATGTAATGGTGGAGCATGTCAAATTATTCACTTAAATTTCCTTATGTTACAATTTGGCATTCTACAAATCGTAGAATAGAATTATCAATAGGGGATACTATAAAGCAGATATCAAGAATTAATAGATTCAAACCATTTCATGATAAGCTTTATGTTGTGTTTCATGCTTTCTCCAAAAATAATAGAAAGTTACATTTATGCATGGAATTACTTAATATTTATCTGCTGAAAATTGGGAGTTTACTCAACACAGTCACCACCAAAATTACTTAAGCAACCGGATAGTGCTATATTGGAATAGTTGACCAAATAACTTAGTTGCATCAAAAACATATATATATATATATATATATATATATATATATATATATATATATATATATATATATATATATATATATATATATATATATATATATATATATATATATAAAATATACTAAAAGTAGCCATACTAAGAAAAAATTTGTCAAACATAATAAAAATAGTAAATTTTAATTTACTCTAAGAAAAATTTATATTTTCATAATAAATTTTATTTTTAAAAAATGATAATATAAACTTCTGTTTATATTTTGAGTTTTAGGCATTTGTTACTGAAATGTTTTTTTTATAAGATCTTAATAAGAGTGATAAAAGTTTTTAAGAGTTTTTTTAACAAAATGTGAATGCATGTCTAATTTTTTTTCTTTGTTTGTTGTACTTTAGGTATAATTTTATTTTCAGGTTTTATTCAGGGCAACAAAGTGTTTATCCATTTATTGTCAATCAATGAAAATACTGTATCAATTAAGGCAAAATACCATGGCCGTTACTCCCATACTCAGTCTATGCTTCAGCTTATGGATATAAAACTTGATTTAGATATTCCTAGAGAAAAATCAACAGAAGAATTCAAATTTAAATTGACAGGAAAATTTAACAACTTCATAACTGAAATAGTTTATGATTTAAAAGGTAATTTTATTAACATTATTTTTATCAAAACATTAGTTGTTGTGAAATTTTTATTATATATAAAATGCTTTTTTTTTTTTAGTTCAAATTTATAGAGTCGCATTAAATGTCTTTGTCATAGAGATGTTTAATAAACAATAAGATGTTTTAATAAACACAATTTTAATTAAATATCACTTTTTGATTGTATTTGTCTTTAGAGTATCTTTCTATTTGCAAATTTCAATAATCAGGTTAGGTTCAAAATCATTATGATCATTTTGCTAGTGGTAATCCAGCATAACCTGACCCATATTCTTCTGCTTTGAAGGATTTTGAATCCTATGATCATTCTTTAATGAACTTCCATATACCACTTTATAGAAATTTCAAAAATAATTATCATTTTTTGTTAAGAATAAAAAAATTTGAAAAAAAATTTCCGACCAAAACCATGAAAAAATGTATTTTTTAATTTTTTGTTAAAAATTAATGATTTTTATGCAATAAAAATTAGAATAATAATTCTTGTGTAAAATTTTTATTATAATTGAAATTTCTATAAACTTTCGCTTCTTTTAAAACCTAACAAGATATACATTTGAAAAACTTTTTTTTCTTCTGTTTAGGGTCTGGTTGCAAGTTTCAGACTTGTGGTGGCCCCCCTAAATATCATTCAATTTTGAAAAAATTTAACAGAGTGTCTTGTGAGAACCAATATAAAGTTTTAAGAATAGGGACAGATCAACTTTTAAATGTATGGGGCATTGGATGCACCTTAATACCACCTCTTCATTAAATTAACTTTCTCTTTGTTCTTTATTGTTTTCCTTTTTCTGAAAAATATAATTTCTGATTAAATGAACCAAGTTCTTTCTATTTATCTAGCCATCAATATTAATGTTATTGATGATTTTAATGTTTGTAACACTTAATGGTTTGGCTCTACCACTGACCCTGCTGGCACTAAAGCTTATACTTTTTGTATTTCACAATCTCTTAGATAGTTAACTTTGTGACTCGTTTTCACGACAATTCCTAATCAATCTTTAATTTTTTTTTTGGGTTGGGCTTATTTATTGTTCTCCTTTAGGTGGTTCGGATCACACTATGATCTCTCTAAAACCATTTTTTTACTTTTTTTTTAGACTCACTTTATCACCATATTTCTAGCTACTGTCTTAAAGCTGGAATTATGATTTTCTTTATGACGCTCCTTAACTGATGTTTTTCGTTTCTCCGCTGATACTTTCACCTTGTTTGTAATCTTCTGGCTTCTTGCAGCAGGGAAAATTTTAATTCTTATGTAAATTTGAGTCAAACCTCATTCAGCCTCATTTTATTGATCTATTTTTGCAGTTGCTGTTCCTAATTGTAAATATATTCTCAAAAAGTTAGGTTCTAAAGATTTTTGAAATTTTAAAATTTTTAACTATGTTATAAACAAAAGAAACATTCTAACATTCTATCTCTAATACATGAGTCTAATCTTATTACGTTTCTTAAGGGTAATGCAGAGCAGTTAGCAAATAGCTTTTTCTCTAACCTGCCTGTAAACTAAATCTATCAATCGTGGTCTTTCTGTATCCCCAAAAAGGTGAGTCTAATAACCTACTCTCTTACAACCAATACAGATTTCAGTTCACTCATTCTACTGCTGACTTGTTAACTGTTGCAACAGAAAGTTTCTATTGGGCAGATGGAGGCGGACAGGTAAGGGCTATTGCTCTTAACATATCGATATAGTCTGGCATGCTGGTCTTTTCCATAAGCTTACTTTCATATTGTGTATTTTGGAAAACTTTAAAAGTTATTGAATCATTCTTTTTCAGCTGCAGTATTAAAGTTGTCTCTGAAGCCCATCACTCTTTATTTCCAGTACTCCTGGGGTACAATCAGTTTCCATCTTAGATCCTGTATTGTTTCTCATCTATATCATCTATGATCGATATCATCTAGATCATCTAAATGATCTTCCTAACAATCTAACATCTTAAGTGGCTCTATTTGGTGTCAATACAACTATACGCTCCAGTCCTGACAAAAAGTCTGTTTTAGACAAGGTCCACATTGTAAATATACTTGAACTTGCTCTGGCTGCCAGGTGTGACTCATAATTCAAGTTACATTCTATGTATCTGTCCTTTCAAACTCTAAAAACTTTAATTCATTTTTTTTTTGCACATTGATGCTTTAAAATTTTCTTCCATGTTCATATTTTTTCAACTTTAAAAATTTCAGTTTTTTAGGTTCTGTTTTCTTGCTTTTTAACAATACTTCTTGTTTTCTGGTAAAATATTTCTTTTCTCCCAACTTAAATATTTGCTATATTTAAGTTGGGAATTTCCAGAAAAATAAAATGCAGGTGAAAAAAAGTTTATTTGTATTGAGTTAAGTTAAAAAAATGTTTGTTTTTAGCCAATCATTTTTGAAATAATCTTTTAATAAAGTTCCATAAATAGTAATCTACTGATTAAATCTTAATATTTTCTCTGGTTACTTTTACCTCTTGTTGTCGCGTGTAAAAGTAATTGACCAAACTCAAACTGAAAAACATAATCAAATTGAAATTGCAAAGTTAAAAAATAGACTAAATTAAGACTAATACTTTTTTTTATTGTGCTTTTTTTTTTTTTTTTAATTTTATTCTTGATAAATTTACATCATGTTTTTATAGTTTTTGTTTAGTTTGTTTAATTTATTTCAATATCTTGAAACAAGTTAAATACTGATTTAAAAAAAATGTTGGTTTTTGTTTAGTGAGTCCTTATGCTAAAATTAGAATTGAGGTAACTAAAACAACAGTTGAGCGTTTCATAAAGTTGTGGGGTTTGCAATCTTCCGATTTAGTAAACTTTCCTTTCGATAAACTTAAAGATGCTGAAATTAGTGGTGAGGTTAAAGGTGAGTTTTAAAGTGTAACAATATTATAACAAAATTTAAATTTTTGAATCATTATTTGAAGAATGGTTTACAATTTAAATATGTATGTATCAACAAAATTCATCCAGAATAGATATGCAAATTAATAGGTAAATGTCTGTCTGAAACTGTAATGGTATATAAACTGTCATTAAAGTAAGTTGCAGGCCTTACAGTTTTTTTTGTAAAGTTTATTGGTCAATTGTGCGTAGATTTTTATATAATATTTTTATATATTTTTATACTTTTATATAAATATTAAAAAATAACATGTATATCAGAAAAATGAATGATTGCAACTATTTATTTATTAATTGTAAATTTTTTTTCTTTTTTTTTTCTTACGGCATTCAACCATTACACCAATGATATTGTTCTAGTATTATTTATTAAGCTTTATCATTTGTAATATACTAGCTTATATTTGTTATTGGTTTAAAGTCAACTGAAATAATTTTTGATTATTATTTAGCTTTATACAATACAAAAGACAACCACTTCCAACTTACAGCTCAACTCAAATATAAAGATGAAGTAATAGATTTATCTATCAGTTTAATTGTTGACAAACCAAAAGGAAAGCCTGTTGCTGTTGCCCTTATTGCAAAATTAGACTCTATTACAAACATTGTGTAAAGTTTTATTTTTATTTGTCTGCTTTTTTTTTTCTCATTAGTATAATTTTTTAAATACATTAATAATGAAAATTAGTTAAATGTCTTTAAAAAAAATAGAATATTAACCTTAATAACAACTTATTGAATTAATGATTTTCTTTCTTTAGAGACTATTTGAAACAAAAATTTAATTATAATGGCCCTGATTTTATCAAACAGTTGATAAAGAGTGGTACTCTTTCTATTTCAAACAAAAAAATTAAGTTGATTGAACGTCTCCGCTTAAAGTTAGATGGAAAAGCTCTAAAGTCTGTTGAATATGGTATGAGTTGATTGAAATTGTATATGTTAGCGTTGTACCAATTAATTGCCATTGACAATGGCTTCTTTTTATCTTTTTTTCATTCTTTCTTTTTTACCTAATCTATTTTTTTGCTAAATAATATTAATTTTATGAATAATAAAAAGTTGATTTAATACAAAAATAAAAATTTCCATAAACTAGTTTTGGAATTATATATTTCCTCATATTTAAAAAGTTGTTTGAGTTGCAAAGACATATTATCTACACATTAACAGACCTGTTAGTTTATCTTGCAATGTTTGAGTTGCAAAGGCATAATATCTAAACATTCACAGGCCTGTTTTATTGCATTTAAAAATGTGAAAGTTTCTTAGTTTTAGATTTTTTTTAAATTTTTTTTGTAAGCATTACTTTGCAACTCTTTATTTGAGGTAAGTTTGTAGCACACATTTCAGCTGTATTTTTTGTACATTTTTGTACAATCCTGTTTGTTGCATATTATAGTCCATGATTGTCATTCTAAAAATATTTTGTTTTTTATTTTCTTAATTATACCTCATTTTAATAATTTGGAAAGTAGTAACTGTAATTATCTTTAAGTACCTGTAGTATTAATAAGAAATATTCTTTATAAGAAATAAAATTAAAAAGTTTACTTTTTGCTGTTCATACAAAATAAAAATGCAAATTACAATAAAAGATGGTGTTTTCTCATCTTGCAATATTCTGAATCCAATTTTTTGTACAATCCTCCAAGGCTCCTAATAGGATGTATTTTCAAAAATCTATTTTGTCTCACTTTATTAATTTGTCCTATGTTCCTTTATTTTGATAAAGATTTTGAAAAAAATGTGTTAATTTTTATTGCATTCAAAGTTTTTTATTTAAGTAAATTTTTTTTGTTTTGAGTTTTTTTTTAATATTATTTTAACAAAAATTTCTTAGTTTCTTTTAGTGATATTATATTAATTTTCTCAATAAAAGTTATGGGTGGAACATTTAATTCAAAATATATTTTTCTTTAAATCAGTACAAAAAGGAACAACTTTTTTCACACGTGTCTAAATTTACCTTATTTATATTTACATAAAACTTTTTTTTTTTCTTAAGGTGTTCATATCTACATAGAAACTGATATGAAAACTGCCTTAGAAAACTGTGCTAATGATCAGGCTCCTCAAAGAAAGGTAGAGGTGACAGAAACAAATAATAAAAAAAATCATCTAATAAAGATAAGTATATTAAAGACTGGCGTTGTAATAGAATTACCCCAAAACTTTTCACAAGACTTGAAAGTATTAATGAAATGTTTCCTAAAAGAAATGAATATTTATGTTCAGACAGTAGTTGTTCCAGAGGCACTAGAAAATTCCAAACAAGATGATGCTTTTTACATTAGTGAACTATCATTTTGTAAGTGTTTTTTACATTAAATTATTTTGTAAGTGTTTTTATTTTTTTAAAGTGATTATTATTATTCTATATTATATATTTTATATATTTTTATATATAAAATATAAAATATAGATAGGCTTTTATATTTTATTAATTGGGTTGTGACTGCTCCAGTTTTTGATGAAGTTGTTTTTGATGAAAGTTTTTTTGATGAAATTATTATTAGGTAAAAAGAGATTTATTTTATAATTAGTATTAAGTACAAAGAGATTTGACCTTTTGTTTTTTAGTAAATAAGGAGTTTAAAATGACTGTTGCTTACAACGGTGATATTGATGTACCTTTTCTTGGTTTGAAAATATCAAAACCTTCACTTGCAATTAGTAAAAAAAAGGGAGCAGATGAACCATGGATATTTAAAGGTCATGCAGAAGTTATTGTAAGTTAAAAAACGTTTATTTATCTTTACTTTTTTCTTAGTCATAAAATCATTAAAGTCATAAAAACATGAAGATGGGAGGGAAGGGGGAAATTAAAAAAAAAAAAAATCTTTAATGCAAAAAATTAATGTAAGAGGTAAGGTTTAAGTTTCAACCATGATATGATGATGGCGATGTTGATGATGATAACAATGATGATAGCAATGATGATGATGACTATGATGATGATGACAATGATGATGATTATGATGATAATAATGATGTTAATGATGATGACAATGATGATAGCAATGATGATGATGACAATGATGATGACAATGATAATGATGATGATGATGATGATGATGATGATGATGATGATGATGATGATGATGATGATGATGATGATGATGATGATGATGGTTATGATGATCATGTTCATGATGATAACAATGATGATTATGATCATGAATGTTTTTTATCTTATTAGTCTGAAGTTTTATTGGATACCGCAAACTGTATATATATTACTTTTACATATGTGTTTCTTTTATTAGTCTAAGGAATTAAAGGAAACTCCAAACAAAGGGAATATAGACTTTACTTTTGACACCAAACAGAATATTGAAGTTAATATTAAAATTCCAGCATTAGAAATTAAATCTATTGCAAAGTATTTTGGAGTTCAACCATTTGAAGGAGATAACAAAAATCTGGAACAGCGCTTCAGTTTTGGAATAAATGACCTTTACATAAATGGAAAGTTGAACTTAAGAGACAAAAATGGAGAGCTCACGTAAGGGTTTATTCAAATAGATTGTAATTTAAAGTAACCTTCTAATTTAAGTTAGAATTTTTATTTTAATTGTAATGATTGTTACAATTAACAATAATAATGATAATAATAATAGTAATAATAAAAATAATAAAAATAATACTGATAATAATTCTTTTGTGAAGTTTCTGTCTAAATACTTTTAAAATAACAATTTATATAAATTTTAAATATCCAAAACAACCATTTAACTACAGAGTGACTGCCTCTCCAGTAATTAATGGAATAACAGGTCTAAAGCTTGCTGTTTTAATATGGAAGCTCAAGGAACCTCAAAACTCCAAATCTGTTGGAATAGCATTTGGTTTGGTAATGAAGAATTTACGTTTAGATCATGCTTTAAAGAAATTTGCAGGCGTTGAAATGCCAGAGTCATGGCTTAGTGATGTATCTATAGGTATTTTTTAGGAGTCGTTTTCTTTTTAATGTTTTTATAATATTGATATAGTATATTGATAAACATTTCATAATAAATGAATTGTTTTCTTTTAAATATTTTCATAAAATCAATATAGTATATTGATAAACAAATAAGTCATATAAAATATGTTATGATTTTATTTTTTAAAGTTTCAATAGACTTAATTAAATTTAAACTATTAGAATAAGAAAAAAAACTTACTTAGTAATAATAAACTTAAAATTTTTTTTTTCAAATTTAATTTGTTTTTAATTTGTTTTTAATTTAAAAAGTTAACAAAAAGTAAATTTCAAACATTCTCAAATTTCTTCGAATAAAAGAGACATGATGCAATCTTGAAATTACAAACTAGCTTTTGTAATTTAACTGAAGTTAATACTTTTGTCTGACCTTTGTTTAGTATGACCAACATTTGAACCACTCAAAATGTTGTTTTTAAAAAACTTGGAATGTTTAGCAAAATAATCTTAAAATGGTCTAAATATTGTGAGAATTGTAATATTATTTCTAAGTAAAATTTTATTTAAGTAATGCTGGCCAGTACTGCAGATAAGGACTACTGTAAGAATAAAGATAATGAAAATTTACCAGAATGTGAGAAACCATCAGAAGAATCATCAGAAGAATCATCAGAAGAATCATCATCTAATAGTAAAAGATCAGATGATGAGGATACAGATGATGAGGATACTGATGATGTGGATGCAGATAATGAGGATACAGAAAATGGGGATACAGAAGATGGTGACGATGAAGAACTAAAAAATACCCATTTTGAAACAATAGAAGAATTGAGAAAAATAGAAATAGTACAAGGTATAAAATTTTTACTAAATAAATTTTTACCAATTAATTCTTATTTAATTTTTAAGAAATTTTTTTTGATAATTTCTTTTTATTTTTATTATTTTTTTTTAATAATTTTTTATCATGAAACAGCAGTGAATAGTAAAAAAAATTAATTTGGAAAAAATACTAATAATTAGGTTTATTTGTATTCAAGATGAGGAACATAATTCTACTTAGTTAATTATTATTATATAAAAAAATTTCTAATCAATAAACTGATTGCAAGTTTTGAAAACATTCAACTATAAAACTTTTTGTAAAAAATTATCCACATCATGATTGTTTATAACTATTCAGTATTTTGTATCTTCTCTATATAATAATGCTGAACTTAATAGTAGTAGTATCCACTTGTGTTTGATACAGAACTCTTGGCAACTATTAAAGCTGAGCCCATAAGATGGTGTGAGTCTTACTGCACTTTTTTATACAAAGTATAGAATATTTATGTAAATATGTAACTAATGTAAATTGATAATAATATGTCATTTACATTTAATGTAAAAATTGCATTTGTATAGATTTGTATGTATAAACCTCTGAAAGTGTAAACATCAGTATGTCAAGTTGAGTTTGCAGGTTGTGTATAGTTTTTTTTTATTTATGGACAAAAAAATATTACAACATTAAAAATGTGGTCTTGACTCAATATTTTCTTTTAAGCAAACATGACATCTTTTTGTAACTTCTTCCACCTCCTACTAATATCATATTCAATTTTAGAATCTATTTTGTTATTTTCAATGCCAGTATCATTATCAACCAACTCATTATCTAAATGAAGTAAATAGTTTTCATTAGCCACTGTTTAATTTCAATAGGATCTATATGTTCAATATGGAAATCAATGTTCAATATGGAAATCAATGTTCAATATGGAAATCAATATAAGATTATTCAGTTTCACCAGAAGGAAGATCTTGCAAAATTATTTCAACAGCTTCTATAGCACTGTATTGAATCTTATGACTCATATTTGATTGTAGTTACACCTAATGTAGACTTAAGTGTAATTATACTTATATTTAATTAATTTATTTTGTATTAATCAATTATATTTAATATATTTAATTGTAATTACACTTTATTATTCTAAACAAAATGTTTGGCTTTGAAAATATTGGACTGTAACACCTGACGGGACTTAATAGTCACACTTTAATTTTCATAACAAAGTTGTGTATGTAAACCTTTTTAACACTTAAACTATGCTTTAAAGATTAAGTTACACATTGGTTAGTTTGATTAAACCTTCATTGGTTAGTTTGATTGAACTTTCATTGGTTAGTTTGATTGAACTTTCATTGGTTAGTTTGATTGAACTTTCATTGGTTAGTTTAATTGAACTTTCATTGGTTAGTTTGATTGAACTTTCAATGGGATTTAATTCAAAGCTTGAGTGCTCTAAAAAAGTTCCCAAAACAAATAAAGTATGTAAAGATAAATATAATAGTTTTGCTTTTAAAAACTAATAAGACTTATGTTCTTTAAAAACCATCATTAGACATCTAAGATAAAAAATAATTGATGACAAACAATTAAATGTAATTTTAAAACATGACTAAAAACCAAGTGAAAATTTGTGTATTATTTTTACAGAAAAAAAACAACAGGTTTAAGTGAAAGACAGAAGTTAAAGCAATGGGACAATTAAGACCCGTCAGTCCACAACTGGTTTAAGTCTTTTTGCTTAAACTGTTTTGTTCTGAAATTTTGTTTTTAAAAATTGCATTTAAAAAAATCGGCGAAAGTAAAAAACAAAAAAAATATATTGTAATGCAAGCTTTTGATAATTATCACCAAGCTTCTAAAGCTGCTGCCAATATATTAAAATAAATTATAAAAAAAAATTGAAGTATATAATAAGTAAAGAAATAAAGGTTGAATAAATAGCTGAATAATTATAGAAATAGAGATTGGTGTATAGTAAACTCACTTAGACCCGTATTTTACAGTTGCGAGTTGCTAGTTTCATATTAATTTTACATTTACATTTTTCAGTTATTATTTTTTATCAGTAAACTGGTAATAGTATTTTTTGAAGATTAAAGAACAAATTTTAACTAATATAAAAAAAAAAATGCTTGTTAACAGATTTAATTGTATAAAAAAAAAAAGTATAATAATGATCATTAAATCATTTATTTAAATATTGTTTTCATTTGAAAAATAATAAAATATAATTAAGTTGATCATATTGATAATATTCAATATAAAATAATAAAATACTAATTAACTGTAAAAATGCTTATTAAGGGTGAAATTTATAGTGTCAGAGTTGGTTGTTGGTTAAAGTGTTTTATTTGCGTTATATTAGCATATGTATAAACAGATAAATATTTTCATGATTTATGAATAGATATTTGAAAATGTTTTAAATGAAGCGAATTATAAAAAACTTTAAAAAACTTTTTTTTGTTGTCTTTGAAAGCAATTGTCTTTTTATAATTTTGCTTGATTTAAAAATAATCTCATTATAATCTTGATATAAAACATAATCTTGAAAACATTTTTGTTTTAGTTATTGAAAATTAATTTTCAATTGATTTAATTTTTGCAGCAACAGCATTTTTACAATACCATGTAATGCTAAATACAATAAATTACATAAAATTAAATTGAGTTTTCTCAAGAATTATTAATTAATCACAAGAATGAAAAAAAAATTCTATTAATGTATCTTCACCATGATTGAACACCTTAACAACAAGCAAAGCCTTGGCAAGACCAGCTCTGAGCACAAACTCAGTATCATTGTCAATGACCAACTCAAGTGGCAGGATCAAGTCACACACACTGTGGCTAAGGCTAACATATCTCAGGCCTTTAAAGTATCATCAAAAACTAACTGCTATAAATATTCAACCTCTAAAGGATAGACAGTGTAGAGGTTGGAAAAGAGGTTGGAAAAGAGGTTGGTCCTTATTCAGACTGTATTTCAGACTGTACTATGGCCTCAACAATGTTGAGTTCTAGAAACTAAACCAGTTAGATACAGCATTGAGGTTGCAGGGACCTACAAAAAGCCTTTAAGGGCAGTGTTGTTGAATTCAATGCCAAATAGTAGCTGTTAAGTCCAACGAAAATTTTTCTTCACCAATCACGCTGTACCTGATTGAAATTTATTTCCAATTCCATTATGTCTGTCGCATTATTAAACAACTTTAGAAACAACTAGATACATATTTTTCTGAACGTTTATTACAAGAAAACTGACATTTATCTAAGTGGAGCTTAATTAGTTGCCCTGCTCAGATTATTTTAAATTATAATAAAATAAGCAATTTATAAGCAATTATATTATTATTGTATGAAAAACAAAAAAAGATTTGAGAAATTATACTGGATTATATTATTAATTAAGGTTGTTGAAATTTCAAAGCTAAATTTGCTTTATACTATATTTAGGACTTGTGTTGGAAGCCTCTGTTAAACTTGAAAATATAAAAAAATGCATGGGTAATGGTATATGTGAGTTTCTTGTTACCAAGGGGGTTAAAGAACTTTCTCTGAATGGAAAAATCAGTAAGTGTTTTTTTCTTTTTACATATTTTGCAATCTGCATGTAATTTGTGTTATATTTAGAATCAGTTAAGTATTTTTTAGGTGAATCCATAATTTATTGAAAATGACACACACACATACACACACATATATATATTTGGCGTCATAGTATTCAATTGTATTTTTTATATTAATTACAGTTACAATTAAAGTTACATGGTACAGATATGAACTGTAAGTTCATCATTAGCTAGCAAGCTAGCTCGTATAGCTGCGATAATACAGCCATGGAAAATGATACACTGTGGTAACTAAGTGAGTTGCTGGTCTAGTTTTTTTTTGAAACTGTCGATAGTAGAGGAATTGACAACATCATCCAGCAGAGCATTACAAGTATTTGCAATCCGATTGTTGAAAAAAGTGATGCATTTGCTATTAATTTTGCAATGAAAGCCTTTGCGATGACCATAGATGGGAGGAATGTATATTGGGTCAATATGCCAGTTGATTAATTCAGTTTTATTTTCAATTTTGAATTTTTGGATAAGGTCACCACGCTTCCTTCTGTCACTTAGTGAAGTTAGTCCAAGTATATTACATCTTATCTTGTAATCAAGATGTTTTAATTTATGAGGTATTTTTGTGGCACGATCTTGTATTTGTTCAATTTCAGTAATGTCTTTTTTAAGGTGAGGGCACCAGGTGGTGATAGCATATTCTAGATGTGGACGTACGTATGTTGTTTAGAGGTTTTTCCAGACTTTTACATCTTTGCTAGCAAAGGTGTGCTTCAACATACCTAAGATTTTGTTAGCTTTAGCAGCAGCGGTGAACACTTGACTTTTGTACTTTAGATCAATAGATAGTTGAAACGCTTTTTGTACTTTAGATCAATAGATAGTTGATAGAAGATCTTTTTCCAATGTTGTTGTTTCTAGCTGGATTCTTTTGGCTCTGCTATTGGAGTCGTTTTCATTGATGAAGTAAATGTGAGGGACAGATTAGGATTGGTTGATGTGCATAACTATACATTTTTTGATGTTAAGTTGCATGAGCCATAATTGGGTCCAATTGACAATGTCATCAATGTCAGCTTACAGACCAAGTTTGCTTTCTAAACTGTTAACTACACTGAGGACTTTTGTGTCATCTGCGTAGATTTTGCATTTATTTTTGCTGCTAATGTGTTCTGGTAAGTCATTAATATAGACTATAAATAGTGTTAGACCAAGAACTGAGCCCTGAGGAATGCCACTAGTTACCTGTTTCCAATCGGATGCAACATTACCAAGGAGGACACGTTGTGTTCTGTTAGAAAGAAAGGGATTAATCCAGTTTAAAACATTTCCTCTAATTCCATAAGATTCAAGCTTTTTTAGTAATCTTTTGTGAGGAACTTTGTCAAATGCTTTGGCAAAATCAAGAAATAAGGCTTCAACAGGTAGCTTTTGTGATGCAGTGTTAGTCAAAAAGTCCATTGTTTTGAGTAAATTTGTAGTGCATGATTTTTTTTTAACAAATCCGTGTTGACATTGGGAGAGAAGATTGTTAGATAATAAGTGATGCATGACCTTATCTTTAACCAGTCTTTCCATTATCTTACATGGTACAGAAGTGATGGAAATTGGTCTGTAGTTTGTAGGGTCAGTCTTAGAACCGTTTTTGAACAATTAAGTTACATTTGGTACAAGCCAAGCCTTTGGTACAATTGCTTGTTCCATTGACAATTGAAAAATCATGGCAAGCGGAGCTGCTATTGTGCTGGCACATGTTTTAAGAACATAAGGACTTATTTGATCTTCTCCAGCAGATTTATATTTGTCAAGTGTTTTTGAACAGATTCAGAATCAAATAAAAAGTTTAAGAGAGAGGTAGATAAGCGTTTAGCAAACAGAGGTAGGTTTTGATTATGAGGCTCAATAGTAAAGACAGATAGAAATACCTTGTTCAATGTATTGGCAATCAAAAAAATCAAGGTACAGAGTTCACCGGATGGAGAACGCAATGTGTTGACATGATTATTGACAGTACGTTTGCTATTAATGTAGACAAAGAGTCTTTTTGGATTGTTCTTGTCTTTAGATAGTTCTTCTTCAAATGAACAAATTGCAGCTCTAGTCTCTTTTTTTACAAGATTTTGAGTGAACTTATAATCATTAGCCAACGAGATAATTTTCTACTTGCTGTTACGGTTGAGAAACCAGAGTTCTTTATTTCATTTAATTAGTAATAAAAGTTTTTTTGTTACCCAGATTGGTTGTCATTTATTTTGTTTTAAATGGATGAATGGAATAAATTTTTTGCAACCTTTGTTGTAGATATTGCAGAAAATTTAGTAGCTTTCATTGGCTTCTAAGTTTTTAAATAGATTTTCCCACCTCTGTTTGGACAGGTAATTGTTAAATTGAATATAATTTCCTTTATTATAAATAAATTTTGAATTAGTAAATTAAAGTTGGTGTAGTCATCAGCTGATTGATAATGCCAGGATAGAGTACAGTGATCTTGTGAACTATTTCCTAATGGCAGACCAACAACAATCTCACTTGTACGATTGGCTGATTCGCTGATTATTAGGTCAAAAATATTTTTTGAAGACCCATTGGATTGAATAAAGGTTGGTCTAGTGACAAGTTGATGTAGATATAGACTCTTGATAAAGTTAACAAATTTTGTATCTGAACTGGTTTCAGTGTTTGAGGTGTATATCCACCCTTTTTTCCATTTGATGTTCGGGAAGTTGAAAACACCGATAATTATGAGGTCTGCAAACTTCTTTTTTTTAATAAACGATTTGGCATAAGAAATTGTGTTGACAATTTCATTAAAAGGTTTTATTCCACTAGTTGGTGGGCGATAGATACAACCGATAAGAAAAGTTTCGTGATTCAAAGTGAGTTTGAGCCAGAGTTGTTCTGAATGCTTTACAGCAAATCTTTGAGAATTTTCAATTTCGCTTGCAGTGAAGCTACAGTTTACATAAATTACAATGCCACCACCATGAGTAGATCGGTCTTTTCTAAAATTATTATAACCCGTAAAAAATGGAGTTGAAAAATTGTTAAACCATATAAATAAAAATATCATATTTATAGTTAGAGACAGCTAGTGAAAGTTCCAGAAGTTTGTTTTGGTTTAAAGATGTAACTTCGGTATAGAAACAGCTTAAAAATTTATTAAGTGATGATTTTGGATTTAACGCTTGGTGTGTGTCTGATACTTTGTTAGATTTATAGTTGACTGATTTATTGACTGGTAATTGATGTTGATTATGATAGGTTAATGGTTTTAACCTTTCTTGCATCTGCTACCTTTTTTTTGTCCACGAAGAGATGTTTTTCGACCCCATTGAGTTTGCTTGTTCTGATAAGGTACAATCAGGTCTTATGAAAATCTCTTTGTACTTTGAGTTAGCTAAGTTTCTCGCTGATGAAATAACTTTATTACGAGCTTTTACAGTGTCAAACTCAACTATAAGAGGTGGCAAATTATTTGTTGATAAATGGACAGATGTTCAATTTGTGTTATGTAGACGGTGAACTGATTTTATATTTGCAGATGAATTAATTGTTACAAGTATAAATGTTACAAGTATATCTAATTATTTTGGTGTCATCTTTTGAACGCTCTTCTTGAGTGACTTTATGTGAGTTTTCTACACCAACAACAACTATTTTGGTGGCTCTGTCAGCTTGCATGCGCTGATTTTTGTTAATTGTATTCATTAGAGCATAATTGGCAGTTGTTCCAATTTTAGTTATATCTAGATAAGATGACCTAGTAGAGTGTAACTGATGTGGAGGAGATTTCTCTTTTCAAAGACATTCTATTTGCTCGTGTAAACTAGTGTTTTCATCTCTAAGCATTTGAATTTCATTTGCCATGGCTGTTTTAAAAGCAAGAAACTCATAGAGAAGTTCTTCATTTTTACTTGAAGCATAAGCCACTGAATTTGTTTTCACTTGTGAGGGTGTTAAAACAGCCTCACAAGTTGGAAAACATAGTTGATCCAACTTCTGTTTGATAATGCAGGAGAAAGGAGGACTACCACCCTTAATAACAGTGGATTACCTCCTGGTCGTGAATTATTTATTATATTAGTTTAATCTTATTACAAAAAGGAACTAAAAAGTTTCAGTATGTGTTTTTTTTTGTCATGATAAGGGAAGGAAGCATGAACTTTCTGGTTAAATGCACTTCAGCAGTACTCTGTGACAAGACAGTTAGGACTTCTTGGGCACCTAAATAACAAATTAAAAAAATATATATATATATATATATAAATGGTCCTCAAATTTTAATTTGGGCGCCACCCAAATTAAAATTTGATAAATTTTTTTTTTTTAGGTTTTATTTACATATTAACAGCAAATATTGTTTTTTTCGCCCAAAAAAAAAAAGATTTTCCACCTAAGTCAGCCAAAATGAGGGGGTACCACCGTCTAAATTTTTTTCCTAGAATAGGCCCTGATATATATATATATATATATATATATATATATATATATATATATATATATATATATATATATATATATATATATATATATATATATATATATATATATATATTAGGGTGGCCCTTGAAACAACTTTTTTGAGAAAAACCTGCTCCCACCCCCTAAATGCGTTTTATCTAATACAAAAACACTAGGTTTAAAATTTTTTTGAATAAAAAATATTTCAAGGGGTCCCTCAAGACCCTCAAATAATTAATGGAACCCTAATGTTTTCAAAAAAAAAGTTTTTCAAAATTATATCAACCTGGTACTCAAACGAAGCGAAATTATATAAAAATTTCAAAAATAATATTCATTTAAAAAAAAATTGTTATTTTTGGTGTTATTACTTAAAAAATTACAGTTTTTAACAAAAAATAAAAAAAAATGCATTTTTCATATTTTTTTATGATAATATTTATGAATAAGTTAAAACTTTTTTACACACACACACAATATATTGACACAAAGCTAAGATTTTATTTATGTTACATACATACACATGTAAGTAAATAACATAAATTAAGTTTTAGCTTTATGTATGCCTTATTTAATAAATTATGGATTTACCTAAAAAATACTTAACAGATTCTAAAATTTTTCAAGAAAATATATATTTAATTATGTGTGCATATATATTGTATATAATTTTTTACATTTTTTATAAACAGCATCTTCTAGTTTCCGACTTGAAGCATCTATAAATGGTGATATAAAGCTAGGTGAAACAAGCGATGTGTTACTTAAAAAAATATCTCTTGTGTTGCAATTTGGATCCAGTGAAAATAAAATATCTATTAGTTGTGAATTTCATACAGTAAATCCAAAACTTAAAATTAAAGGTAAAACTTTAAACAGAGTTCTTTTATATTATAAATATTTTTGTAAATAAAGATTTATAAAAAAGTGGTGGGATGTTTTATATTTTAAAAAAAGGTGACGAGACAGCACCCCGCAACATCCCGCCTCACTTTGAGCACTGTATATATATATATATATATATATATATATATATATATATATATATATATATATATATATATATATATATATATATATATGTGCTGAAATAAATGGTTTTTAATAACGTCTAAAATAAATTAAGCAATGACGTAATTAATGACTTTAAACAATAATTTTCTCTTTAATAAACTTAATTTAAGAATTAATAAAGTTAATACACTCAAAAAGAAGAAAGATTTTGTTGAGAAGAAAAAAAGACTTTTTTGAAAGGCCTTTCAATTAAAGGACTTTGATCTTTACTTATATTTTTTTTATTATTGAAACGCATTTAAATAAATTAACAAATAATGATTTTTTGAATAAAGTATTAATGAATATTATATAAATTTTTTAATACTTATATAAGTATGTATTTTTTATTATAAATTTCTTTAAATAAAAAAATTTAATTTTTTAAAGAAACAATTTAATAATTCTTTTTTTTTTTTTTTTTTTAACTTTTAAATAAGCTTATCTATTAAACAATCGTTAAATGATTGTTACTTTGTTTAAAAGGGTTTCTCATAATATTATATTTAGGGTTTACTTTCAAAAACACAATTTTTGAATTTTTGATTAAAACCTGTAAAAAACCGATAGAAAACTTTTTTTTGGATTTTGTTAAAAGTTTGTTAAAAAAACTATTAAATAGCTAAAATAATTTCAAAAACTTAAATTTAATTTTAAAAAGTCATTTTAATTTCAAAAAAATATATATATATACTGGCTTGGTCAGGAAACGGGAGTGATCATTCTCGATTGCTGACCACGAAAATAATATTTAGTTGTAAAAAGCTGGCCAGATTTATTAGCCATTTTAAGAACATTTTAAAAGCAAAAAAAAATGCGCAAAAAAAAGATTCATTGAACCGATGAGTGACAATTACAAAATAAAATTAAAAATTAGGAAAATAAAATATATTTTAACACGTAAAAAAAAGCAAAATAAATTACATTTAGAACAAAATTATTTTCGACACATTGCTCTTTTATAATTTTTCTATAAAATTAAGCGACGTTTTTTATATAAAATAACATCTTACGATTGTTTAAAAAGGAAACAAATGTTTTTTATTTAACAAAGTTTGCAAGTTTTAGTTTTTTCTAAGCTAAATTATTTTATAAATAAAAAAGTTAATTTTTATAATACCTATTTTATGTTTCGCGTTGTTTAAAAAGTTTAACATATTTGAAACAATTCCTCTAAGTAAGATAAACAATTGAAATAATAAAATCATTGAATTACTACTAGATAGAAACCAACTAAAAAAGTTAAAAATACTTTATGACGAGGAAGCAAAACTGCTTCACAATATCGCTGATGATATTTAGTGAGTGGGGTTTTTAACTTTAATTAGTATTTAAAGCAGAAAAAAGTATAACGAGTTTTTAAGAATGGCAACTTAAGCAAAAATAATTAGAGTTAATAAACTAATGACTAGAAACTTTTTTTTTTATATCTAGTAACTTGCTATATAAATATGTGTTCTGTCGTGTCAGGCGTGGTGCTTGTTCATCCGCGAGTTACTTTGTATGCATTGTTTGTGTTTAGTAACCAGAAACTTCTTAGATGTTTGTTACATGACTAGTTTTATTAACTTTAATGATTAATAATAATTTCATTGAAAGCACAATTATTTTTGTAAGTCTTTGTTTACAAATTAAATCATAAAAATTGCTTTAAAAGATTACATTGCGATAAACAAACAGATACACAAAATTACATTTACATAAAAAATACATATTTTTTAAATAAAAAATAAGAATATACTAATAAAATCTACTATTAAAACATTTATTTTTGTAAACAAATAATTATAATTTATAAGATTTATGGCTTTGCAGATGTGGCTTCGAAAATGAGCCATTGTATTGATAATATTCTTAAAACAATTTATGCTAGAAATCTCAAAATGTAATAAACCGTGAATAATACAATTTGTAAAACATTTATTTTAATCCTAAAAATAGTTTTACAACAGCTAACACACTTGGTTTATAAAAATTCTATATGGGTTTCAGTTTTATTTTATAAGAAATATATGTATTTAACTTGTATATATTTAACTTGTTTCCACTTTTCTTGTTTTTTCACAAAATATACATTTACATTAGTGATTTTGTTGAAAACTTGTTAGTTCAATTTAATTTCTCTATTTTCTATCAAGTATAAAAATTCAATTTGTTATCAACAAATTTTTTTAAGTAGAAATTTGGCACACAGTGATATCAGAAAAAAATGCTGTGTTAAGTTTTGCTCATTTCATCTTTTTTTTTTCTTTATACAGTTTTTTTTTAAAAAAAAAAACATTTTTATTTTTGGAACTAAAATATATTTAGTAGTTGATATATATATATATATATATATATATATATATATATATATATATATATATATATATATATATAACAATAGGTGTAACTATAACATGATTGCTTACTGTCTTGACACCTTTTAGCCACACAATAAAAACGCGTTGAAACAAAAAAAAAACATTAAAGTTACCATAAACTCTGAGGAGTTTATGTTAATTTTCACACTATAGTTGTATCACTATGCCATAACGCTAGCCAAAAAAAGTTAGTTCAAAAAATATAGCAGAAAAAAATTTTTAAGCATTTTTAATCATTGTGTTAAAGGGATAAACTATAATAGTTTTGAAAAAAATTCAGTAAAAATGTATAAATAAAGAAAAAAAGTTAATCCTTTCTTTCCCATTATTTAAAATTAAAAAAATAAATTACAAAGACATTAAATATTTTCAAAAAACAATTGCGAATCAGCAAGTTCATTAATAAATTGCACGTGCTGCCATCTAGTAGAAAGTAGCGAAATTTAAGCATTACTTAAAATTAAAAAAAAAAGATAAAACAGGACTTAATTTTTGAATTTAAAGTATGTGTTGCTAAATGGCAAAATTGGGAAAGACAGGGTTAAATTAACTTCATACTCTATAAATATCTTATTTTTTATCATGTTGCAACTGTAAATATTTGAATTAATACTAAACTAAAATTTTTAAGAATAACTGAACTATAAATAAAAACGCAAAATTTTTGTAATATTTTTTAATGTGTCTATGTCTAAGATCAAAGGAAAGCAACCACAACATATTTGTTTCAGTAGATAAAAAAATGCATTAGTGAAAAAATCACGCTACAGAAAAAGGTCAGACAAAAATCGTCAACTCTTAGGACAACAATAAGAAAATATTTGCATATTTATTACAATATAACAATATACAATATCACTGTTAACACAATAATTTCATATATTTGTTATATAATTTTACTATTAACATAAATCTGCCACTTGTTTGTGTTCTGTCAACTTTTCTAAATATAAATTTTGCTCCTAAGATTATCGTATCCAAGTCAAATACACCTGGGAAATAAACAACATTACACTAAATTATTTTTGTTTTCCTGTCCAAGGCAGAATGTTTTTCATATTAATGAACAGCCTCTTAAAACAATCTTATATATTCGTTTTTCAAATTTATCCAAGTTTTTTTTTTTTTATGATTTCGATAATATCAAAATATTTTGATGCAAATAATAGAGATTCGAAAATGAAATATTGCTTTGGTGCCATTTTTAAAATTTTGATTGCATAAAAAATTTTCGATATAATTTATAGAGATTTGAAAGTAATAAAATGTTTCGATGCCATTTATAGAATTTCCATAATATAAAAACATTTTAATAAACTATAGAGTTTCGAAAGTGAAAAATATTTTCGGTAAATTTTCGATATTGTATAAATAAATGATAAACTTGAATAATTTATCGATAGAATTTCGTGAATTTCGTAAAGCAAAATATATTTTGGTTAAAATGAAGTAATTAGAAATCATTTCAAACTTACCAAAACAAAAATAGAGTTTCGAAAAGTTTTTTTTTCAATCAAAAACTCGATTTTTGCTAAAGTGAATAACTCTAATTATATTACATATATTTTTTACTTAACTTTTAATTTTATTTTTTGGTTTTATTTGTAGTTAAGTTATTTTTGTTTTATTTTACTTTAATTTTTTTTTTTTATGAAGATTCGTTTGTTTTTTTAGGATAAATTTTTTTTAGGTTTCTAAATAGCTAGCTAAGTGTCGTTAAGGAGAGATCAAAGCGATTTGTATTTCTTAAAAACAAAAATTTACATTTTGAAACTTCAGTTTTTTGTGTTTAAAAACAAACAAAACTACCACTGAATCAAACAAAACAAAACTACCAATGAAATACATAAAACGCATTGGGGCAGCGTCATCAAAACAGTTGAAACAAATGTGTTATGTATTTACATTCCAAAAATGTTCTTTTATTTGAAAGTAAAAAGTCTCTTTATTTACAGCATTAAAATATTTAAATAATAGCTAAAAAGCTCATATTTTATCTTTTCGTAAACAGTAAAAATTTTAAAATTTAGGTTTTACATTAGTTTTCACTCATAGCAATTTACTTCCATAATCTTTTATAGTCATTTTAATAAATTACCAAAAATTTTTTTTTGAAATATCTTAACAGTCATGGTCAAGTTTTCAAAATCAAATAATATTTGCATGGTCATATTACGACATGAAATCCATCAGGGTTAATTATTTGTTCTGTTAGTTCAATATTTTGCTCTGCCTAATTTTTATTTTTTATATGCTGCCTTGTTTATTTATTTATTCACTTGTTTGACTGATTCTTTTTTTATCTACTATTTTATTTATATATTTGTTGTGGAATTAAATCTAAAATTTAAATTTTTTACAATCTGTTTGTTAGTATTAATTAAATGATATTACACATTACTTTAACCCCTGGAAATTTTTAGTTTTGTTTGTGTATACATAAGAAGCCCTAACTTATGACTTTAAGATAATTTGCAGGACTGAGACAATTGCAAAGTTGATTGCTTGAGATGGCATGCTCTATCTATGAATGAGTCAAGTTTTCTTAAAATTTAAACCATGACTAAAATACCAAAAATATTAGTAATACATAAAAAACTATTACTAATACCTAACTGTTTCAGTTTCAGTTGTTATTAGATATTATTAAAAATCTTCCTACAATTCAAGAAAATATTAGTTATTTTGTGTGTGTGTTTTTTTTTGTTTCAAAAAAAAAACTAATGATAAAAAATCAGGAATTAATGATATTCAAGATGCTATTAAAAGCAATTCCGCTCGATGGCAGTTTGTGTTAGTTTCAGTTTCAACTCTTTTCTAAATATTCATTGTCTTTGAAATAACTTACTATCTATTAAGTCTTATCTCTTTCAAAATTCATATGTCTAGCTTGCACTTTGTGAGACTAATTTGATTGTTTCTTCTTTGGATTTCAGTATATATGGCTGCTCATATTTGATTTGCTAAGACTCTAATAGTCGCATGCTTGACTTGGACATATACTTTTGAATCAGTTCACCTATTTGTCAAGAAATTAGGTGTGAATCCTTTAACCATTTTTTAATGTTTCCGCTTTAGATCTCTTTACTAAATCACCTTTTTCTTTTTCTTTTAATGTTTTCCTTCTTTAGACTGCACTCTTTTAGATGTAATTTCTGATCAAATTAACCAATTCACCCTTGTAATTACCAGGTACCCTTTATCCCTCTTTCAATATTGTTGTTATTGGTGACTTTAATGATTATTACACTAAATGGCTCAAATCAAACACCATAGACCCTGCACTAAAGCCCATAACTTCTATATTTCTGTGACTTGTTTTCCAAACAACCATAATCAATTACCTTCACTTCTTGATTAATATCTTGTCTCTGAACCTAGCTTGTGTTTGGTTTCAGACCATTTAAAGATCTCTATAAATCTTTTATTTTATATTTCTTTGGACTTGCCCTATGATGGCACTATTACTACCCTAAAGCTGACGGAGATTCTTTTTTAAATTTTTTTTTGTGCTTGTCCTTGGGTTGATGTCTTTTGCCTTTCCCCTGAAAAATGTGCCTCCTACGTTATTTTTTCTTATCTGTTTTAAGTCAAGCCTAAATCTACATGGTTTTCAACTTCTTTTGCAACTGCTATATCTTATTGTAATCTTCATAACAAACGTCTTTTTATAATTACAAGAAATAAATGTAAATTTGTGTTGTCTGATGATGAGTTTCATTTTTTCTAGTTTACTAAATCTTGCATCCTATTTCACTTTATTGAAAACTATTGGTTAAGTGCTTGACTGAATCTCGTTTTCTTGCTCACTGTAAAATGGCTACTGTATTACCAATTTAAAAAAATTTTGGAGGACATTCTGACTTCTCCAACAATTGTCCTATCAGCTTTATAAGCAAGGTCTTTAATCAAAAAGTTAATAACATCCTATAATAAGTTAATAACTCTCTAGAAATCAACATGGCTTTTGATTTTGCTCTATGAAATGATTTGCTAACTGCTCTAACTGAAAAATTCCATGGTTCATTAGATGGAGGCAGCAAAGCAAGGGTATTGACTATTGACATGTTTAAACCTTTTGATAAAGTTTTGCATGATAGTCTTCTCCATAAAGTTGCTTCATGTAGGAAAATTTTTCAGATTATCAAATTATTTTTTTTCAACCGCAGTATTAGAGTCATTTATTACACTACTCTTCTTCATTTTTTTCTATCCTTGGTCCTCTATTGTTTTTATCTATAATAAGGATCTTCCAGACACTTTTTCATTTAAAGTGGCTCTATTTGCTGACAACTTAAATTTATATTCCAGTATTGACAAAAAGTCTTTTTGATAACTTAGAACAGGCAGCTTGTTCTAAGCAATTGAATCATCATCCAAAATAATAAAAAAGAAGAGGAGCGAAAATTGGTCTCAAAAAAAAATTAAAAAAAAAAAAAAATTAGGAGTCCTCGTCTATATGTTTTATTGAATTATCATTTACTACTAATTTTTCATTGAAATTATATAATTGATTGCAAAGTTAGCATTTGCTAAGGTTGCTTCTCTTTATTGTGCTCGCCATTTATCTTACTCCTAATTTTATTTTCAACCTCTTATTTTTAATCTCTAATTATATATCTCTTATTTTTCCTGTATGGAATACTGTTGTCAAATTTAGACTGGTTCTTTTTATGGCAAATTTTGACTGCTTTTTCTTTTCTGGAAAAGATCCATAAAAGCATTGTAAATGTAGTTAGACTTGCACATTTTTCTGCAAATGCTATCATAGTTGGTGCTCATTAGATTTATCATACTGTATCTGTTTCATTCATGCTCCAAAAAATTTAACTAATTTAGTTTTTTCCCATACTTTTGTGATTTGAAACTCTCTTCCATTGTCATGTTTTCCTGACTTATGCATAGACTTATTTATGCAAATACCCCTTACTTATTATTTTTAAACTTTCATTTAAAAGAGGGGTTTTTCCTGACCTATTGAAAATACCTAGAGTGGTTCCAATAATTAAAAATAGTCAAAGTTAAAAAACCTCAAAGTTTTAGTTTAGTTCTTACTTTTCTTTTCTCCTAACTTAATTGTGGTTGCTTGCAGCCCTGTTTGGAGTGAAAAATATATGATATATATATATATATATATATATATATATATATATATATATATATATATATATATATATATATATATATATATATATATAAATATATATATATATATATATATATATATATATAAATATATATATATATATATACATATATATATGTATATATATATAAATATATATATTTATATATTTATATATTTATATATATATATATATATATATATATATATATATATATATATATATATATATATATATATATATATATATATGTATGTATATATATATATATATATATAATATATATATATATATATATATATATATATATATGTATATATGTATATACATATATAAAATTGGTTTTTAGACGAGATTAAATAAAAATAACTACATAATTTTTACAACTAAAAGTTTCATGCATTTGCATTCATCAGGTAAAAAATATATTGTTCTTTTCGTAAAAAAATATACTCTTAATAAACACCTTAATAAATAAAACTGTTACTCTTTGTGATCGTTTGGTTTAGTTTTTTAATCTTTGGGCTTGTGTTTGTCAAGCAAGAGCTTGTTTTTGTGGCACCACTTAGATATTATTACTGTTGTTTTATTTAATAATTCTTGCCTATCTTTGTATGATATCATGCAAAGTTATTTTTATTTAATCTCATCTAAAAATCGATTTTATATATATATATATTGGAATTATGAACTATTGGAATTATACATTATGGAAATCCAAAAAAATAAATATAAACATAATGATCTTGATACTAAAAAATGGAAAACAATGAAACAGGTTATTTTTTTTCAAAGAAAAAATTGGCCAAAAGTTAAGGATATATTCCAAATAATATATAAAAACAACAATTTACAAAAGCAAAACCATAAAAAAAGCATTCTAATATTTTGTAGAACCTCCTTTCTCATGTAAGCAATGATTTACTCTCTTTGACACTGAGTTTACAAGATTTTCAGTTATTTCTTTAGGCACATTGTCAAGCAGTTTTCTTATTTCAGTTTTTAATTGTTCGACATTTAAAATTTGAATTTTTTTAAGATGATGATCTAACCAAGACCATAAATTTTCTATACAGTTCAAGTCAGGGCTGTTAGCAGGCCAGGACATTATTGATATTTGGTTGTCTACAAACTATTGTTTGGATATTTTTGCTGTATGGCATGATGCACCATCTTATTGTTATATGATATTGCTGTTTTCTTCTTTAAATATATCAATTGAGGGAAGAAAGCAATTATCTAAAATTTCAATATATATATTAGCATTAAGTCAACCTTCATATAATAGCATCCAAATAATAACATCCAAGTCCTGCATAATTCATGTTGGCCCAAATGCCTATACTGCCACTACCTTGCTTAGTTGGTTTTAATGTATAATTTGAATCAAATCTCTCTTGAGGTGATTACCGTAGCATAACACTGCATTTTTGCATATCTACCTCAACATTCATTTTATTGGAGAATGTAACATTTTGCCACTTGCAATCAGGCCAATTTTTATGTTGATTGCATTATGCAACCCTTGCTTTTTGGTGTTTCTCTGAAAATCTTGGCTTCTTGCATGCAGATTGCCACATATAATTATTACTATGAAGAATTCTTCTAACAGTTCTTGAACTCACTTTTTCCAGATGTATTGTTTAATTTATGGCAGAGAGCGTTTGACGATAACTTTCCGTCATGTTTCATTAAATTAATTAACAAACGTTCATCTCTTTGTGTTGTTACAGCTGACCAATATGCAATATTTAACTCATTTGCTATTTGACAATGAGATAGTCCTTGGTTTCGAAGAAATATTGATTCATATTGTGTTTTTTCAGAGATTCTTGATCGTGATTTTGGAGTTTCATGCTGTATTTCTTCGCTCATTTTGTAACTTTTTTATTATTTAATTTATTTATGTTTTTTTTAGTACTATTTCAAGCAAAAACAAAAAAAATTTGAAATAATTAATGCAGATGAAAATAAAATAAAAATTATTGAAGAAAATCATTAATACATTACTTAAAATTTAAAAATAAAGCAGTGTGCCTTAACTTTTGACCAACAAAAAATTAAAATTATTTAGTAGTTGTTATCAAATTATATTTAGTTAGGCGTACAAAATAAATTTTAAGGAAACAACATGTCAAATAAACAGTAAACATAATACTTATTAATTAGTACTAAGAAGTTATTGAAAAAGTATAATAGTTTTTTAAAATAATTTTAATCAAACAGGATTATAAAACAAAAAAAATAGTGAGCTCTAATTTATGGCCAATGGTGTATATACTCTTGCATGGTAGTCTTTAAGTTTTTACCATAAAATGTCAGTTTTAAGTTTTTTCAAACCCTAAGTTGATGTAGCACCACTCTGTTACGTTTGAGGCTATTTGTCAGTTGATGTAGCAGCACTCCGTTGCAAGTCAGGCTATTTAACAGTCAATGTAGCAGCACTGTTGCAATTAGGCTATAAGATAGTTGATGTAGCAACACTCTGCGCATTCATTGCAGTTAAAAAAAAAACATTCAGAATGTTTTTTAAAATATTTAAAATGTTTTTAAAAACATTCTAGCCTTTTAATTTGTGGCTTTGTGATTTTATTACTTCCTGCAATTAAAATAATGCATTTTGACATAATCTAACTATAGTTTTTTTTATCACAAATTGTATATCTGATACCTTTATTATATTTAAAAAAAGATTTAAGAAATTTAATAAGTTCAAATAGTTGTTTAAAAAAATAGCTGGATATTTTGATAAAAATGAAGCAAATAGAAAATTTAGATGATAGCAATATGACTGTTAAACTCTTTTCACAAGTTTTCAAACTAAATTTTCTTCAATTTTTTTTGTCTTTTGAAACTCTTATTTTACACGCTACTCATTTCTTTGACCGTCAAAGAAATTGTCTTTTGCATTATCGCTTCCATGATCATCTTTTACAACTGTGATTTGTTTTATTTTTTTTTAAACAATTAGGGTCTTATTAGAAAGTTAAGCTAAGGCATAGGCTGTTGCTTAAATAAGTTAAAAAATTCTTTATAATACTTATTAATTTACTTACTTTTTTTTATTTAATTTTTTATTTTCAATTTTGACATATTTTCTTTTTAATGTGTTTAGGCTTTATTGAGCTTGATCTAAGTGGAAAATTACAAATTGGTGGAGCTATGGAGGGTATGATCGAAAAACCATTTGGTGTTGAGTGGCTTGCTTTTGGAAATCTTAATTTAAATTTTGGACTTGATTTGAAGACAGCCCTTCCATCTCTTGGTACCTCTAACTTTTTTTATTTAGGAGATTATAACTACAACTTTACTTTTATTCTTTTTTATTTTATTCTATTTTCACTATGTTTTAAAATAAAAATTAATTATAACTATAATGTTACTTTATATTTTTAACTTTAATTAATTTTTTATGTTTTTAATTATTGATGTTTTATTTTAATTAAAATAAAGTTAAAATAAAAAAACGTATTTCATTATTAAAACACTTAAAAAGGTACTTAAAAAAACAATCTTCATTTGAAAGCTCAAATCTGAAACTTTAAACTTGAATTTTAATTACAAATATAATTTTAAATAGTTTGTAATTTTCCTGTTTATAGTTTCAAAATGTTTATTATGTATTTTTCAAAAATATATATTTATAAATATATTTTTCAATGTTTTTAGAAATGGGTGCAGAAATATGGCTTGGGAATCTTAATGGAGACACCCAAGAGTTGTTTAAGTTCCAAGGTTATTTTGGTTTTGATGCAGCGAACCCCCTCAATTCATTTTTTTATGCACGTAGCTTTGGTGCAGACCTAACTTTGAGAAACATTTTACGAGCACTTGGTAGTACTCGCACTTTACCAGAAATGGTTGCAAACAGTGGTTTCATTGGCGAGCTAATTATTGCTGTTAGTTTTTATTTGGAAGGTATAATTATTAATTTTATTTTAACATTAAAATTAATTATTCAAAATTAGGTAAAAACATTTGAAAATACGTTTTTTATACTAATTATGAATGTAACAATTTAATTCACTGTTTTGTTTTTTTTGTTTTTTTTCTTTTTGTTATTTAAGTTCTTTTATTCTTGGCATTTTCAGATAAAAAGATTCGTGGTTTGGAGTTTACTATCCCACCTGGCTTTATGTTCAAAGGAAAGATTTCTGTGTTAGGTTATAACATTGAATGTGATCTTAAGTTCAACCCCAAAGAAAAAACATTTTTCTTGAACGCAATGTTTGATCCAATCAATGATTGGGGAGCTGGTATGCTTATTTTAACTCTTTACAAAAATGTCCAACATGATATAAATGTTATGTTTCGTTATAAAAAAATTTATAGAGCTCTACAAAATGTAAATATATGTAATATGTATATAACTGTACAACTTTAAAATTAATTTTAATTCTTATGATATTGGGTGGACATGGAAAACTCTGACCAACTTAAATTGAAATTTCTTTGAAACCATAAAAGTTTTTTATTTCAATTTGTCAAATGTGTTTACATCAATCAGAGTTTTAACTTACTT
>NC_061156.1:18690108-18695108 GCF_022113875.1 Hydra vulgaris | reverse complement strand
TATACATTATTCACAGTTTGTTAACCTAAGTAAATGACTTTAAGGACATTAAGCAACCACTTAATAAGTTTTGTACATTTACTCACCAATGCATTATAAAACTAATGTTGTTTTTATTTGAAATATTTTAACAAAATATTTTTTTTATTTCACTAAAAAGTTTATATTATTATTAATCAGTCAAAAATATTTTGAAGTGTTTCAAAATTGTTTTAGTTTAATGGCTGTGTTGGGCTTGGTGTAATAAAGAAAGTGACAGAAGCTGCAAAAAAAGCTGTAGAAGAAGCCAGAAAGAAAGCACAAGCTATGTTTGATGCTGCACAAAAAACCTTAAATAAAGCTCAAGAAGATATTGCTGCAGTAAAAGCTAAAATAGGAAAGTGGAAACAAGGTAATATTGTTAACTAAAAATAATCAAAAAATGTTTATTTTTTCAAAACTATTATTTATAAAAAAAAAATTTACAAAAAGTAAAATGATTAACCATGGTGTCTCATTAAAAAAAAAAAAAATGTTGTTAGTTCTTAGATGAAGTAGTAAAATCTCCCCTAGGCTGAGAGGGTCACACAATCTAGAAAGAGAGCTTAATCTAAGCCATTCAGTGTGATGAACAATAGATAATGTCACCAATAACAACAATATAGTATCACAACTAACAAAAATTATGACTGTGTGATAAAAAAATTATGTTATTAATCTTTTTTATATATGAAAAGTTTCTTGAAATAACTTAATAAAATATTGTAACAAAAAAAAATAATTTACAATTAAAGAAAAAACTTATATCGCTTATTCTAACAATAGTAATAATAGTTGCCCCTCACAGTGGCTTCTGCAAAAAAGTGAAGAAGTTGTATGATGAATATCTGCTGTAAAAGGATAAAATTTTTAAAGGAATATCTAAACAGTATCATTTCAATGCAAATATTATTATATTTTACGGCAATTATTATTATTATTATTATAATTGTTGCTATTAGAATTACTATTTATAATATTGTATCGTTATTATTTTCTATTCTTTTCTTTTAAAACTTAACAACTTCAAGTTTTCTTCTAAATTTTGCTGTAAAATATCTGCTGTAAAAGGATATAGGTTTGCTGATTCGTTACTTGCATAAGGCTCCATTGGCTTCACATGCTATCCCTAAATGATGCAATTATACTTGAAATTTTTAAAGGAATATCTAAACAGTATCATTTCAATGCAATTATTATTATTATTATTATTACTGTTATATTTGTTGCTATTATAATTACTATTTATAATATTGTATCGTTATTATTTTTCATTGTTATTTTCTATTCTTAACAACTTCAAACTTTCTAAATTTTAAAATTTTTCTCCTTTTATCTTTCTAATTAGTTTTACTATGACCTCTAATTTTAGGGGAGTATTCACTGCACGTACAAAAAAAGTTAGTGTAAGTTGCAGTACAACTCAATGTGATGTATGTTTGTTTTGGACTCATTCAAAATGTAGCAGGCTTTATGATCATGGGTACAATTTAACACATTCAAAACGCTCAAGATGGCTGTGTGTAAATTGTACCAAAGGTGTTTTTCCATTGACTGATGTATCCAATAATGAATTTAAACTACTCTTCTCTTCAAATAAAATTTTTATAATTGATAACTTGCCTTTATCAACTAAACTTTTTCCAGCATCGGGGTTGAATAAAATCTATACTCAATTTAATAAATTTATTACTTTTATTTATTAATCTTTTGATTGTCAATATTATGACATTAATAAATTTTGTTCTTATAACTTTGACATCACAAACCTTTTGTATTTAAACATATCCTCTTTACAAAAGCTGAACATATTGTTATCATTGATTAGTTTTGCATTAAGCATTATCGGAATTACAGAAACTTAAAAATTAAAAAAAGGATCTCCTTCCACACATCCAATTATTGTTCTAAATTATAATTTTGAGCACACACCAACTGAATCTTCTTGTGGCGGAACCTTGTTATATTTATCAAAAATATTGATTTATAAAAGAAGATGATTTGATTATATACACACCAAACTATTTAAAATCAACTTTTTTTGAAATTATTTTTTCCAAAAAATCAAATAATATTGTTGGTTATACAATATTATTTGATTTTTTGGAAAAAATAACAGACACCCATTAAGACATTAATGTAAACGATTTCAATAATAAAATGTCTGTCTTTCTCCAAAAAATATCTTCTGAAAATAAATCTCTCTTTCTATTTGGCGTTTTTAACATGGATCTGATACAGTCAATCTCTGACTTTGCAACTTCTAAGTTTTTAAACTTACTTACTTCTTATAATATTCCCCCATTTATTACGCTACCAACAAGAGTTACTGACCATTCTGCTACAATCATTGACAATATTTTTTCAAATGTAACCACTAACCAAATTATTTTAGAAAATCTAACAACTTCTATTTCTGACCACCTACCTCAATTTCTTGTTTGTCCTAATTCTTCAACTAATTCTTTATACCAGGCAATCATAATTTATACCGCAGGAACTTTAAAAATTTTAATAAAGAATTATTTAAATCTGAATTATTAAAAGTTGATTGGAATGACATTACCAATAAAAACGATGTTAACTCCAGTTTTGAAGCATTTATTTCTCAAACAACATTGTTATTAGATTGTCATCTGCCACTCAAAAAAATTAGTATTAAGAGCTACAAACGCCAATTCAAGCCATGGATTACTAAAGGAATGATAAAATTTAATTCAAATTCGAAATCATATTCAAGGGAAAATGTTAAGGGTAAAAGAGCCAACAAATATAATTAAACTAAAAACTATCTTTAAACGCTATAAATATACCATATTATTCTAATAAAACTGAGTAACAAAATACATTTCCAAAAATTCTTTTCAAAAAATATAAAAAATCTTTGTGAGACCTGGAAAGGCATAAAAAGTCTAATAAATGTCAAAAATGTCAATAATGTACCTCCAAATTACTTACAAGTTAATGAAGCATACATAACTGAACCAACTCTAATAGTTGTTATACAGCTCAAATTGTGACAAAAAGAACCAGCTTAAATGTAACAACCGTATTCCAACAGGGACAAATAAAAGATCTGAAGAAGGAAAGAATGGAATGGGAATAAGGAAGTGGTAAGCACAATAAAGAGAGGCAATTTTAGCAGATTTTAGCTAACATTTCAATGAATAGTATATATGGTTTCCATGAGAGGTCAGCAGTGAATTATTCAAGAAGACATAAAGTAGAGGACTAAGTTAGAGAGTTGCCATTCATCGATAGTATTGGAGTATCAACAATATTGTAATGATTGTTTGCAGTAAATAACTTAATTTTGTTGGAGTTAAAGTTCACTAGCTATTGCAATTTTCATGCTGTTACAGAAAAGTGTTCAGGTTCAATATCAGCTGTCTGTTCAATAGGGATCATTGAAGTGATTAATAGGGTGTGGTGAATTTTTATTTTTTTTTAGAATTCATATAGTCTGGGTGTACAAAAGTTGTCCATTCATATTAGAAAATTTCTGGAAAAGTATTAATGCTCTATCAAATTATCTTGAGGTGCTTCAAGATCTTTGAAAATTTAATGGGTTTCTAATATGATATAAAAAAAAGTTTTTCAAAAGTATGTCATGTTATTTCTACTATAGAGTGTTTAGATTACCCTATTTTTGTTACATTAATTTATATGGAGGAATAATTAAAGAAAAGATTGCTTCCCCATGCCAAATCCTCAGTTGATGTAGCGGCAGTCACTTGTGGCAGCAGGCTATAAGATAATAAATGTTTAAAAACTAAAACCCTCTGCAGCAGGCTATTTCAGTGTGATGTGAGAGATGTTATCTAAACACGTATTCATTATATATATATATATATATATATATATATATATATATATATATATATATATATATATATATATATATATCAAAATTTTAACTCTTTTTTTAATTTTATTGAACTGAAGACTAGATTGTTTTAGCGGGTGTGGAGAACTAAAAAAAAAAGGAACGACTCCGACTCCAGTTGTTAAAATTTTTTGAGTACAACTCCGACTCTAACTCCATAGCAAAATTTTTGAAAAATTCTTTGAATTCTTTAAAAAATATTATGCGATTAGTTAATAATTTTTTTTTTTGATAAATTTATGAAACATTTTTTGAGGTTTAGCATGAACATAAGGTTAATTGAATGTTTTGTACATGCATGTGCAATACCCAGAAGTTTTACTATTGAAGTTGTAGTAGCGATTTTGTTTAGTGACTCCGACCCTGCTAAAAATGTTGCAACTCCGACTCCACAGCCCTGGATTGTTTACAAATTACTACAAACCATTATTGTGATAAAGACCTAGTTCATATTAGTATTGACTTATTATCTTGATAAAGACCTAATTCAAAATATTGACTATTTTACTTAAATCTAAAATATGTAAAAAGAAAAATTCACAAGTAATTGCTTTATGATAACTGCTCATAACATCAAGCCAGTCATGTATACTTTTCTACTTCCATGTTTCCCTATTAAAATAAAGTAGGGTTTTTCTGCAATGCTTTATGATACAAATAGTCTCTTCTTGAATAACTGTTTTTTTTTCAAATTTAATTGATTTATCTAATATAATTGAGGGTTATCTAAAATGTGTGTGTGTGTGTGTGTGTGTGTGTGTGTGTGTGTGTGTGTGTGTGTGTGTGTGTGTGTGTGTGTGTGTGTAATTATATGTATATATATATATATATATATATATATATATATGTATATATATATATATATATATATATATATATTTATATATATATATGTATGTATATATATATATATATATATATATATATATATATATATATATGTG
This sequence comes from Hydra vulgaris, assembly GCF_022113875.1. Taxonomy (NCBI): domain Eukaryota; kingdom Metazoa; phylum Cnidaria; class Hydrozoa; order Anthoathecata; family Hydridae; genus Hydra; species Hydra vulgaris. The sequence goes on along the minus strand of NC_061156.1, from coordinate 18,690,260 downwards.
TGTGTATATATATATGTGTATATATATATATATATATATATATATATATATATATATGTATATATATATATATATATGTATATATATATATATATATATATATATATATATATATATATATATATATATATATACATATATATATATATATA
>NC_061156.1:18655108-18685108 GCF_022113875.1 Hydra vulgaris | reverse complement strand
TTTAGATTATGGCTGGTTTATCACAAATTGGAGATTTATTCTTAGATGCTGCAACTGGAGTGACAAATATTGCTGACGGGGTTCTTAATTTAGCTAAGGAGTTAGTTGAGTTTGCAAGAAAAGCAACAGACGGTAATTTATTGGAATATTTTTATTCCTCTTGAATAATAACTTAAATCAAAAAACTTTTATTTGTATCATTGAGTTTGTGTGTGTATATCACATATTGACCTCAAGACAGTTTTTCAAGTTAATAAAAAGTTAAAAAATATTTTCAGCCTTTATTTGATTTTAAGCATTATCTTAAACTTTGTTGTGACAATTTCTATAAATTTAAACAATAACCAATTGATTGTAACTCAAGTTTACTTTTAAAAATAAATTTCTCTATACTTACACACTCATTAATATTTTGCTTTCATTAATATAATGCTTATTTATTTATATTTTCTGATAAAATTGTTATAATATTAAACTACAATTTTTAATTAAATTTAATTAAATATACTTTATATATATATGATTTATATATAATTTATAGTTAGTTATATATAAATTATGTATAGTTTATATATAATATAGTTGTATATATTTTATATATATATGATTTATATTTATATAAATTATAATTAAACTTATAACTTATAACTAAAAAACACTATATTGGTTTTTTTGTTTCATTTATGGTTTAGACTTGATATTAAATAATAATCAATATTGTTCAATTTTATTTAAATTTGAATGTTTATAAATTTTAAAAGAAAATGTTATTTATAGAAATCCTCAAGGCAGCTTTAAACTTGTTGACCATTGAAATCCGCAGTATATGTTTAAAAGCTGAATTTGATCCAAAAGCTAAAACTTGCGCTGGAATAAGTCTAGATGGATCATACATGAATGTTAACTTTGCATTTGAAGGTAAGTGGTAACATTAAATGTATCTTTTAGCACAATCATTTTATGAAAAAAAAAAGAAAAAAGAAAAACTTTTTCTATCTGTAAAAAATTAGTTAATTTTTATGCACTCACTGTGCTCATCTCTTAAGACTTTAGTTGATGAATGAACACATTACATTAAAGATAGCAGTTTAAGTTGTACATTTTGGTTTACTTTATGTTTATTTTTAGATTACTTTTTTTAAATGCTGACCTAATACTTTAAATAAAGGGTAAATAAGACTGAAAATATTAGAAAAATACTGATATTTTTACTGTTATATATATATATATATATATATATATATATATATATATATATATATATATATATATATATATATATATATATATATATATATATTATTTTATATATATTTTATTTTGCAATGATGTTGCAAATGAAGGAAGTGTTTTTTTAACAACAAAAAACTGAAAAGTAGAAAAAGGAAAAGATTTACAGAAAACTAATGAAGTGAAAACAATGAAGATATTAAAGAATATAAATTGAAGAAAAATATTAAATAAACAGAACAACTAAAAGCAAAGTTAAAAGAAAAAATGTTCTTGAGATATTCAAAAATAAAAAACTTTAATAAGTTATTAAAAAAAAAAAAATTACAAAAAAAAAACAATCTTTAAATTTTAATAATTTATGTTGTTTGCATTGTTTATATTGTTGTGTATTTTATGGTTAAATAAATGGTAAATATTGTTGTTTTTTTTTGCAAAAAAACGCTGATTTTCTGCTAAATTTCTCTGGGATCAAGGGATATATATATATATATATATATATATATATATATATATATATATATATATATATATATATATATATATATTTATATATATATATATATATATATATATATATATATATATATATATATATATATATATATATATATATATATATATATATATATATATGTATATATATATATATATATATATATTTATATATATATATATATATATATATATATATATATATGTATATATATATATGTATATATATATATATATATATATATATATATATATATATATGTATATATATATATATATATATATATATATATATATATATATATATATATATATATATATATATATATATATATATATATATATATATGTTTACATATTTATATATGTCAAAACCGTTAAATTTAATTGAGGAAACTAATTATATTCATTGTTTTTTAAAAAACTACAACAACCCTAATTAATAGAATGGAATATTTTTATATTTGATTTTTTACTGTTTACATACATCAACTTAGAAATAGGTAGAACATGCAAGATGTGCTGCTTCATTGACTAACAAATAGATAGAACATGGAACAAATGTTGCTAGATCACTGACAAATAGGTAAAACATGCAAGGAGTGCTGCTATATCGACTGACAAATAGGTAAACATGAAAGGACTGCTGCTACATTGACTGACAAATAGGTAGAATATGTGCAAAGTGTTGCTACATTGACTATATATATTTATTAAAATTGTTTTCATCCCAGCCTCTACTTAATAACCTCTCTGAATGACATTTTTTAACTTCAGCCAATTGTCAAATCCTTTTTAAATATCCAACAAAAAATTTTTAAGCAGTAAAACAAAGCCAATTAATAAATGAAGTTAGGGTAGAGGAAATAGTTGCTCAATTAAAGTCTGGATCTAGATTAATATACACAATTTGAGGATTGATGCAGTTCATGAGGTTTTCATGGATGATTTCACTGGTTTATTTTCTGAATATTTATTGTACCAATAATCAATATTGCCAAGAATTTGTTTTGTTCCTAAATCTAATGTGAATATTGCTTCATACCATCATCAAACTATTTTTACAGAATGTCCAGATAAGCCTAATAGCCCATTTTCACATTTTAAGTCAAAAACGGACACATTGTATAGCTAGATTGTGATTGTTATACACCTTTATTTAAGTACTTATCTAAAACACTATTTTTATGACAATTAAAGATATTGATAATCACTTTAAAAAATGAACCACTCCCATCCAACAAAGTTCTTATAAAGGCTGAAATTGGGTTTAAACCACATAATTTCATCAAGTTTTGCACAAAATCAAATCAAATTTCCAAAAGCCTAAATATAATTTGCACTAAAAAAATGTTTTTTTTTTTTTATATAGAAAATCTAATATTTATGTGCTATTACAAAAAAACTTTATTTTTACCTGCTCAGCTTGAGGAGAACCTAATAGAAATGCTAACAAAATAATATTAGCCACCACACTGGTGGCTAAAATTAGCCACCACACTGGTATTTTTGCAGTTATGAGTGTAATAATGAGCAAGATAAACTTGATTCAGATCTAGATAAATTGTCTCATCTTGAAGAGTGACACTAGAATTAGAAGAATTCCTCAAAAGAGTTTTCCAATTAATCAAACTTAAAGAACTTTTATAAGTTAAAAAAAAGTATAATAATAAAGAATAATAAAATTAGGACTCGAAAATCGTTAAATGAAAATGTTATTTTACCACCAATTGATGTTGTATTTGATAGTAATAATTGTAATTAGTTTTCAATAGACCATCTTTATAATGTGAAACATTTTCTTCATCTTTCCACAATTCTAAGCTGTTTCTTTATTTATAGGGTCTTTTTTTATTAAAAAAATAACTTAAAATATTTAGTTTCTTATTAATCCTATTTTAATATTTTAAATAGTTTCTTATTAATCCTATTTAAAATATTAAAATAGGATTAATAAGAAACTGCTTAATTAAAAAAAGTGAAAAAATATGTAAAAAAAAAAAATTATTTAATTTATAAATAATTGTTTTTTTAACAAAGTTTAAATAAAAATTTAAACTGAATTTTTAATTTAAAATTTAAACAAATTGTTTAAATTAAAAAAAAAAATTATTTACACAATTGATTCGTTTAAAGGTAAGAAAAAGGTGTTTTTAAAGGTAAGAAAAAGTTGTTTTTTTCTCTTCATTCAACCTTAATGACCTTGGTGTACATCTAGTTTAATGCTGTTAAGTTTAGAGACCTGGTAGGTCAAACATGTTCATGATAATCATTAGAGATCATTTTATCTACAAAGCAAAAAAATTTGACTTTCTTGAAAGAACTTTATTTACTAACATAGGTAGGTCAGTTCAATAATATCAGTACAATATGTTACTCAGTACAATGATATCAGTATCAATAATGTCAGTACAATAATTTAAAAAAAAGTTTTTACCACATTTGAATTGACATTTTTTGACATATCAAAATCTATATGAATAGATGTGACTTTTTCATAACATCGAGGTTTTTCCTGTATTCTGGATCTTTCAATATCCTTTTTATTTTCTTCAATAATTCTAATGAAATATCTAGTACACCTAATAGATAATTTATTTTAAAGTTTGAAATTTTTCATTTTGAAATCTGCATTATGGTTTATTTAAAAGAAAAATATTTTTATTGTTGTTGTTGTTGTTGCAAGGGTGACAAATATCAGGACCAATTAACTAATAACAAACTGAGGAAAATGAAATCTTTATTTAAAGAAGTCTTTTGTAGGTGAATTCAGTAATTATAAGTTAGCAACATTGAATTTTATATGATTATATAAAGTTGTTATATATGATTTGAATGTTGACATCATGTATGAGGGTATATGTATCAAAGATATAAAACAGCAATTAATGAGTTTTTTCAATAGGATTGTTATTTTTTTGAAATATTTGTTTATTCACAAACTTTCCTATGAAATTTAATATATTCTTTACTTTTAATGTCCAATTAATTTCTTCATTACAGTCTTCTTTATAAGCAGCTATATCATATCTACTTTTCATTAAAAAAATTTTAATGTTGTTGAGTTCTAGTTCTATTTCACCCTCATAGAATATGGAGTAATTACAGTCAAATAAATTCCAGGTTTGAAACAAGTTGAAAGTGGTACTATCAAACACAGAACTTCTTGTTTAAAATGTGAGTCCACTACACCACTACCACATTCTAATGGTTTCCTAATTAAGTAAAATAATAAAAATCAATTGTGTGACTTCAAATGACAAAATAATTAAGGAAGTAAACAATAAATGTTTACTTCCATAATTATTTTGGTGAGTTACTAATGGTAACTATAACCAATATATATATATATATATATATATATATATATATATATATATATATATATATATATATATATATATATATATATATATAAAGTATTTACTTGAGCTTTTTTGTTTGTTTTTTATCATTATAAATGTTACCCTTTAGGATCAATGTGTTTTGATAGCTCTGCACTTACCAGTCTTGGTTCTACTGCAACAAAAACTGCAGAACCTAAGATTGATAAATTAGATGAGACAGCGGCAAGTGTTGATGCTAAATCAAATGATGTCAAGCGAGCTTGTGATGATGTAAATTTCAGTTTATTTTTATTCTTTCATAAATCGTTTTTAAAATTTGTAAGAAAAAGATTATTTTCAAAGAATTGATCAGTTTGAGAGTTTTATAAATTTGATTTTGTATTATAGTTAACATAATATAATACTATTATGCTAAAATAATAATAATATTATTTGTTTTTGATTATTATTATTATTTATTTATAATATGAAAGGGTTAAATTTATCCAAAGTTCTAAGGTAAAATTTTAAACTTCAAAAAAATTATTTCTAATTTATAGATGGATAAAGAAGCAAATCGTGTTGAAAATGATGTTAAAACCACAACCACTGCCAAAATAGAGAAGCGATCCCATGTTCCTACTGAAGAAGAAGTACGTCTCCATAAATTAATTTATGATCCTCTACCAAAAGTAAATTTGAGAAGTGATGAAACAAATAGTGCTATGAAAAATGCAGTCCCCTGGGAATATCTTAATGCAGAAGACATCAATAACCAAGTTGTTCTTTATCGAAACAATGTGTCTGTTCGTCACAAAATACCTAATGAAGGTAAGAACATTTTATAGTTTAATGGTACTTATTAATATAACGTTAAAATATTAATAAAATTGTTAATAATAATATTAATAAAATCTCTATTAAGAAATTGTATTAGTTATTTTTTGTCTTGTATGTATTATGATTAAAAAAGTAAGCTTTATTGGTAAAATAAGTTTTAGAAATTTGTTCTGATTTGTGCAGTTTGATTTTAGAGTCACATGATTTTTGTCATCAACATCAAAATGTTCTTTCAAGATATAGTACCATAGCAGATAGTTTCTCTTCTGCTATTAACAATGCAAACAAAGCTAAAGAGGGATACATAAATAAAAAAAAATCATATTTGAATGAAGTAGATTACTTGAATGGTTTGGTTCGTTCAGGGCGTAAGTGTTTAAAATTGTTGTGTAAAAATTCAATCAGTAAGTTAGTTACTTTGATTAATTAGGTCAATTATTTAATTTTAATTAGGTAAGTTTGTCAATTATTTAATTTTGTCAGAAAATCAATGGTAGTCTTGATAGTCTGTAATGCAAAAAATAACAGTTAACACATTTAACTGTTATTTTTTGCATTTACAAACTATAACAAAATCTCTCTTGATTTTCACATTATTAAAAATTGTTTTCATTAAAATAATTGCCTAAAAACATTTTCTAGAAGTTAAAAACAACTGTTGGAAATCTTTTTGAAAGTACTATGAAAATATTTGAAAATATTAATCAAAGACATTACCTTTAAAACACTTGTTTGAAAATATTTTTATGTTTCTTTATAAATGTTTTAATTAAATACATGTAGTAAAAATCATGAGTGAATAAGCAAATTTACGCTTTAACAATAATAATAATAATAATAATAATAATAATAATAATAGCAATAATAATAATAGCAATAATAATAATAATAAAATAATAATAATAAAAAGCATATTTGAATTATCCTTTTCATTCAAATCCTCTTTCATGCCCTAAATAAAAAAATATTTGGTATTGTTTAGCATTAAATAATATGACATTGGATGAACAACAGGATATATTGCACTGGAGGGATTACACAGAAAGTCGTGAGTATTATTTGAGATTATGTAGCTTCTTAAGTTTGAATTATAAAAGTTATTAATTTTTTTTTATTATTATTAATTTGAATTGATTAACTTTAAGAATGAGAAATTTTATTAAATATTTTATATATGGCTGGAAAATGCTTTTGTGCAGAGGCAATTGTCTGCTATAATGTTGTCCAGTATTCAGAGGACTTTAATAAAATGTTTCAGAAAAATATTTTGATGTCAAAATAAAATTATTACATATATATATATATATATATATATATATATATATATATATATATATATATATATATATATATATATATATATATATATATATATATATATATATATATATATATATATATATATATATATATATATATATATATATATATACATCCTTATATCGTAGTCGAAAAAGCTTTTATGCTAAAAAAAGTCTCTTTCGATTACAATTTTTATTACCTCGACTCTTAAGCGGTATTTTATTGTTGTCGAAATGTCAAAGCAATTAAATTAATGTAGAAGTACATAAAGTTTTATTGTTTTTTAAAAAAAACCCGCAATAATAATGACTAGAAAGTTTTTTTTTAATTAATGGTGTTTTTGTTGTTATTTTATTAAAATATATTTTTAAAACATGCGCAAATTGTTGCTACATCGATTATCTTATAGCCACCTGCTACTTTGTGTATATATATATATATATATATATATATATGTATGTATATGTATATATATATATATGTATATATATATATATATATATATATATATATATATATATATATATATATATATATATATATATATATATATATATATATATATATATATATATAACTTATATTATATATAAGTTATTAAAATAATAAACCCAGTGTCTTGAACAAGTTATAGCGCATCTAATGCCATCATTCTTATTTCTAATGTTAACCAACGAGAATTATTAAGGCGACTAGTTTTCCAACTTGAGTTTTAAACACTCTTATTTCCTGATACAAATTTCATACAACATTCTCTCAACATTTAAAAACTTCTAAAAAATGATTGGTTCTAAAAAAATTTTTCTAAAAAATGATTGGTTCTAAAAAAATTTTTCTAAAAAATGATTGGTTCTAAAAAAAATTTTCTAAAAAATGATTGGTTCTACAAAATGATTTAGGGACTCAATTAAATGTTTTAAACAAATATTTAAATAAAAGCATATCCTGATGAAGATTACAGTGTGAAGTTTTTGCCCACGTTTTTTTCTAACTCAGAAATTATTCCTACTTTACAACATGTTTGTTGAAGTATTGCCATACTATTTAAGAACATCATAGAGGCTCTGAGCTTGTTTTTATCCTTTTGTTGCAACAAAAGGTAAAACTTTGAAAGTAAGGTGTTCCTCGCCAATTTTTATTTTGTTATTTAAATAAAAATCATTATTTAAAAAAAAAAAAAAATTGTGTTTTTTTATTTGGGCTACAAGCGCATTAAATATTTTTATCTAAATAACGTTTTCCATATCATAACATAACATATATAACATTTTTACATAATCATATATAACAAATTTTTTTTTTGCTATAAGTGTTACAGTTATGCTGGGACTTTAACTTGAATAACTATTGTTCAGAAAATAAAGATCTTGTATAATCTGTCTATGGGTGGTTCTATGGGTGGTTCTATGGGTGGTTCTATGGGTGGTTCTATGGGTGGTTCTGTTTTTAAAATAGGGTTTGGACTTTCACCAAAGTTATTTTTACGTTGTGTTATTACGCTTGTTTGACATTCTTTACTTTTTGATCTATTCCTTGTAAAAATTTAACACTTGTTTATCTTGTTTAAATCTTTATTTTTGTACGAAATGTAAATGGTAAGGATGGCGTTTCAAAGATTATATTTATCAATACATAAATTCATTTTAGCTCAAGCTAAACTTCTTTAAAATAAAAAAGATTCAACCAAACACTTTTTTTTTTACTAAATAAACAAAACCTCTATTTTTCCAAACTTCTGATTTCAAAATCGACCTGCCCTGTGTAGTTACAAAAAAAGAAAAGATTTTTAAAAAGTATAAGATATCGTTATATGATATTGTTAAAGCGAATACAAGCTTAATACTTTATTTAATACTTAAATAAAAACTTTTTTTTCTGTTAAACGACATTTTATTACAAAAAAAAACAGTTAAAGGTTAAAAGAGGTTCTCAAACATTTTGTAATTTAGTTGTTCAATCTACTGTTCAATGGCGCCGAGAAATTTTTATCGAAAAGCAATAGTGCTGTTTTAATTAGTTGCGATAATTGCTTATCATATGCGATTATACAAATTAATTGCGATACACTTCGAAAACAAAACGTTGCGATATTTGTTTTCGTATATCATATATCGTATCGATATACGATTTCGTATATCGTATCGATATACGATTTCGTATATTGTATTGATATATGATATACGATTTCGTATATCATATATCGTATCAATATACATTGCGATACATATCGATACCAATAAATTTCCAAAAATTATAATGCACTTTTTTTATCGCATTTTTTGTTTTTGATAACGATGCCGATAAATTGAAATAGTCATCTCGCATTGTCATTGGAAGTTAATATTGTTGCGATACACTTCGAAACTTGCAAGATAAAGAGATTTATGATTTGTTTTAAATTTTTAGGCAAGATGAGCAAATTTTTGTGTAAAAAATGGTTTCTAAATATAAAAAGGTTTGCTAAACTATTTTACATTTCTTCAAAATTAATAAACAGGGGATTACTGTTAAACTTAAGGTAGGACAGGGGAGGGTTGGGTAGGACAAAAAAAAACTAAAAAAAGTAATAAAACCCCTCCCCTCGACCTTTGCATCATTTTGCATAATGTTTATTCGATACTAATTTTAAATACTCTGTAATTACAATGTTTTTTCATTCGATTAGTTTTGTTTTTGCGTTAATTCTTATTTCAACTCTTGCATTTTTGCAATATTAGTGTTGCGATTATCCCACTTTTAATTATAATTTACCATTTATATCAATGGAGTTTATATTAATATATTTAATAACTAAACAAAATTCGTAAGTTTATTAAGAGGAGTTTAACCTTTATAAGTTATGTAAGGTTATTTAACAAGGGTTTACCCTATATACATTTTGTATATTTATAGCATTAAATATAGTACAATTGTTTTTTTATTAGTTAAACGACAACTTATTTTTTAATAGCAGTAGTACTAGTATTACTATTATTAATTATAATTTGTAATTTTTTAGTTATAATTAATATTTATTATTTAGTATTTGATTATTTATAACTTTAAATTTATCTATATGCTTTAGACGTCAAAAGTTTCATAGATAAAGCAACAGCTGCTTTTCACGGTAGAAGACGTGATGGTATAAATCATGTTCGTCAGGTTCTCAGCAATGCCGTTGAAAGTGATAGAGGTGTTAAGTTGCCTGAGTACATTAAACACTTACACTCTCTTGCAGTAAAAGCTGACAAAAAATCTCAAATTGATACAAAACCTTACAAAGATAATTCCATCAGTTTGCACCACATAAAGGAGGTTAGTAATAATAGTATTGTTTCAGTTTTTGTAATTTTTTTATTTTGCTTTAATTTAAAAATATATTAATATAACAAAAATGCAACCAAAAAAAAAAAAAAAAAGGTGTTTTATTTCGACTTGGTTTACCTTTCTGCGTTGTTCTGTATTCTGTATTATATTCACCTAAATTTATTACTTTTTTAGATTCTTCTTAACGTAGCTTCTAATGATCACATACCATCGATAGAATTAGCTAAAGGTATTGGCAAAGTGCAAAAGATGTTGTCTGATATGAAAAGATCAAGTATTCCATGCGCAGCCTAATTTTTTTTAATGAGGAGTTAATATTTATATGATACCTTTATATATATATTTATTTATTTATTTTTATATAAATTTTAATGTAACTTGTTTGCAATAAAGAATACTTGAAAACAAGTGTCTAATGATAGTTTTTATTTTTATTGTTATTTGTTAATTTTTTTTTTCATTAGTAAATTCGTATTTTTTTACCATTAACTTTTCAGTCATTTTACTTAGGTTCTTATTATTTTACTCAAGTTAGCTGAAAATATCATAGTGAACTGTTTTTTTTTTTTCGAGTTTTGTTTTTCTGTGTTCCAATATTTGTTGCAAAGCTGCGGTAAGTGATTGGAACGATTGGAATGACTTTTCAACTTTCTTTTATTTTCTTTTTGAATAGGCAGAGTTGTTACATATTTTAGGCTATTTGATTTTGAAGTTGACTAAATATCTGATGCTATTTGCCGTAAGTTGATGCTAGATGTTGTTAGTATAGAGTCAGAAGACTGGCTGAAGTAGTGTAGTTTTAGGCGGTAATTGAGATAACAAAAACTTAAGATGAGATGATGGTGTTTCAAACGTATTAGAAATTTGTAATATTGACTAATCAATTTTTTTTTCCTGTGGAGTGGAAACGGAATTTTGAAATCAAGTGACTGTTTGGTTGTAAAAACAATTTTTGGAATTTTGAAATCAAGTGACTGTGTGGTTGTAAAAACTTGACCAAAGCTGAAAAATATAGCTTGCAGTTGACTAGAGCACTATTTTGATAGTTTTCTGTATTTTCTTTTCTGCATATAACTGTTGAATTAATCCTCGCCCAGCTCTTTTGACATTTTTGCAATAACGCTTGGATTTTAATTGTCTTCTGCTTAGCAGCAAATTTACTTAAAGTTAATTTAAAATTTTTTTTACAATTTTCTGGTGTTACCATATCATTTTTATCAAAATCACCTATTTACCGTTTACCATTGGTAGTAGGATTTGACAAGTTTCAACATTATTGTTCCTAAAAATATAAAAATGTTATATGCAGGGATACGGAGTCCCAAAGGGATTCTGGCTTTATATCTTTACTTTTTCTAAGTCTGTAGTATCCAGAAGCTCTAAACATGTTTGTTGACTTGATCTGCTATAAGAAAAAAATTTATGAGATTTAATGACTTGAAACTTATTGTTTTTAAACAATAAGTTTCTTAATAATAAGTTAATATCTTAACAATAAGTTTTTCCTTATTACGACTCCGCATCCCTGGTTATATGTCACAAAAAGTAAACTCAAACATTTTAAATTAATGTATGTCATTGAAAAGTAAGTTGTAAAGTATGCCATTTTAAAGTAGTTATATTAGACTTACTATATTGAATTATTGCTAGATCTTTCGGAAAATTACCAAAAAAAAAAAAAGTTAAATAGATATATTAAAGTAATATACTTTTTATATTCGAATGTAGGATCTAAAAGTAGAATCTTAGCATAAAATGATTTGTAGCAACTTAACCACGAAAAGAAAGTCCATGTCCAGAGCGAAATCAAAGGTTATATTAAAGCATTGTGGGTCTATCTAGGCTGAAAAAGTGTGTACACTTTGTTTTTATTTTTCAGATGATATTATTTGGGTTTGTTAGTCTCGCCAATAAGGATTTATTGTTTTTGTTTGAGATATGAATCCAAATCTAGCCTTTAAAACCATTGTGGTTTAGCCTGAGAGAGTGTTATATTTTCTTTTAATTTTTTAAAAGTTAGTCTGGCCCATAATCTAGCCCATATGAGTATGCTGTCTTTTATTGAGATTTGTATCTCTTTTGTTTAAAACGCGTCTAGTGTGTCCTTGTTTTAACCTAGTTTAATATTTTATTAAATAAACAAATAATTTTACAATGTACTAGTAAAAAAAATATATATATCTTTTTTCTGACAATTCTGACAGGACCAAGCAGAAGACAATACATCTTATCACCTTGCTCCTTAGGTAGCGAAATATAAAAAATTATAAGTAAAAAATTCGTTTTTACATATTCAAGAGCTAAACATATACATAAATATTAGTAAATATATAACAAGATAAATAAATACTAGACGAGTTAAAAATACAAAAAAAAGTTTTTATTGGTTAGATTTAACAAATATAAAAATTTAGTTTGCATACATTTAAAACATTAATTTCTTTTAGTAAAAGCTTAGCGCATTAATATCTGTTTGCATTAAAAATTAACTTCTTATCAACATCTGCACTCTCTCATTTTGCCTAACATAGTGGGACAAAATGAGATTGCCCTACTATGTAGGGCAAATGAGATTATATTTGAATATAATTCTAAAACTGCCCAGATTTTAAAAAAAATTTTAAAGTGAGATTTTAGTGAGATAAATTTTTTATATAATAAAGTTCTACAACTTCATTATATAAAACAAACTGTCACCAGTCGTAACTGTCACCACTGTCACCAGTCGTAACTGTCACCAGTCGTATAAAGTACAAATAGCTATAACCTATGTGAGATATAAGGTGGTAACCTTATAATTATTTTTCCATTTTTTTATGAGTTTAGTGCCCATCTAATATAAAAAGAACTTTATTTTCAGTAGCCTTTGTTTTAGACTTTGTTTTAGAAAATGTTTTATATACTCTATGAAAAATTAGTTGTAATCTAATCATGTTTATTTAACAGGTTAAATAAACATGATTAGATTAGATTTAGGCTGTTACAGAACGAAGATCAAATTTAAAATCGGCTGCTTGTTCTAAACAATTAAAAAGTGAAGATTTTTAGTTGTTTAGAACTTGATTTGATGTTTAACAATGGGTTAATTTGTTTAACTGTCAGGAAGAGTATGACCATTATATTGAAGAGTTAAATTAGAGTAAGATTTCTTTGTAAACTCTTTATTCTGAGGAGAAGTAAAAAGATCAGACCAAAAGAATAAGGGATGTTAGACTTACTTTAGTTAATGACATTGTTGAAGACTAACCAAATGTCTCTAGAACTTAACATCTGAGATACAAGAAATAGTAAAATGAGAATAACAGAGGTTAACATCAGACAGGACTTTTTACATTGGCTTCTTGCAATAATAAAATGACACTTGTTCTTAACAGAGATGTTCTTGTAAAAAAGATGAAAAAAATGATTAATGTTTAATAAAGCAACTGCTCAAGATGGTGAAAAATGTGCAGTAGAATAAATGAATGAGTAGAATGACTTTAGATTAAAGAGAAGTAATAAAGGTTTTCAAACTTTTATTTCAGAAGGACTAAAAGCTTCTAAGATGCATTTTATACACACTATTATAGATATAAACATATATGTTTGCTATTTATTTAAATGCTGGCAAACAATATCCTTTCATTGTTATATAAACTTTAGTATTTATATGGTGTAGTATTTACCGAAAGAGAAGATGATCAGATGGATGTGTGGTGTGACTTTAGCAAGACAAGAAAAGGAGGCATAATCTTAGACAGATTAAAAAAAAATTGTATCGAACAACGTTTGTTAAAAAAGATTAAAGTGATTTAGGTATCAGCATGATGATGATGATGATGATGATGATGATGATGATGATGATGATGATGATTATGATGGTGATAATGATGATGATAATGATGGTGATAATAATGTTCTCATTTATGATGTTAATGATGATGATCATCATCATCATCATTAACAACATTAACAGCATTAACATCATCAGCCCGGTCACAAACCCAGCCCCGGCCTCGGCTCCGGCTATATTTCATCAAACCCGGCCCCGGCCCCGGTCAAATATCAACCCCGGTCACTTACTACCAACAAAATTTCTTACTGCAACATCATTATCTTTTTTGTATGAATGAACTATATTATACTTTTCTACAAACTGGAAGTCAGTCCACTTATCGATAATCCATAAAACTCTGAATTGATTTTTTGAATCGATTGAATCGATTTCTTTTGCTTTTTGCAAATTACTAGTAAGGAGCTTAGTCACTTGACTTTTTATTGATTAAAAAAAACGCAGTTTGTTTCGTCCAAACAACGCTAGGAGCAATTTTAGATAGGTGTCGAAGAATGAAAACCCACCCATGAAAGTTACAAATGTAAATAGTAGAATATTTATTGAGATTAAAAGAACATTTTACTTTTGAATTAAAAAGTTTTATACTTTTAAATGATTCAACTTTATTTAAAGATCAGTTAAATTAGATAGTTCATTCGTTTTCATATGAAAGTAGGTTCTGCAACTATTTATAATGTGTATGAATTTTTAAATTTTTTTCTTATGGTTAATTAGAGTGGGTATTTTATTTTCTATTCGGTGATTTTTAGAATTTTCCCCGTTTTACTTACATTAGTAAGCGCAGTTAAAACTATCTACCAATTTCTGTGTTAGACAATTTTTTTTATATGGAAAATAAAATATGCGCACGTAAAATATTTTTATTTGTGTAAATATATAGATATACGATAGTTAGGCTGATATATCTAGCTGATATTGTGGTACAAATTTTGTTATTAACTATATTAAAACGAAGGTTTACTGAAATATTTTTTTCAGTTTTATAGTAGATTTACTTTTAAAGTATTTATTATTATGATCAGCCCGTTTACAGCTATTTAAAGTCAGTTTAGAAAATAGTATATAACACTTCATATCTTTTTTATAAACTTTTTCTTTTAAAAGCTTTTTAAAGTGATAATTATTTTCATTTCTTGTAAAATAATTGTGTTCTTCATTGTGTTTAATACAAAATCCTAGAAAGATCTTAATTATCTTAAGATTACTTGTATTGTTTTGATAAAAAAACAACCAAACTGTTGTTAAATTTTGAATAGTGAATGTAATTGATTTTAATTTTTGTAGGCTTGATTTCTGGAGGCTTGACTTCTGGAAAGTTTTATTTTTATTTACATAAAATGCCTAATATAGAAATTTATAATTGGTATTTAACATTGAAAGATACCTTCTATAATGCAGTACATTGCACGTTTTATGTAAATTTTATTGTTCAACTGCTTTGCTGTAAAAAATTTTTAGCAATAAAGTTAACTTGACTAGTTGATAAAGACCGTTTTCCACAAGACGAAAAATTCGCGCGAAGCGAATTTTTTTGTCGTTAAGCATGCGCAGATTAAACATTTTTGGCGATTATACTGATTTTTTTTCGCTACAGTGTTTCGCTGCAGCGAAAAAAAAAGTTGGATTCATTTCGACTTTTTGCGAATCGCCATAAGCGAAAACCAATCAAGTTTTGAATATTATATCACGTGATGTCAACATTAAAAAAAGCGAAAACATGTTGTTTTTATAGTAACAAAAAACAAAATTCTTAACCTGGCGTTCTTATTAATTTTATATGAACTTACTCTGAAAATTGGCAAGCATGAGTAAATTCATCAAGCGAATTTTTCGTCTTTTGGAAAACGGCCTTTACATCCGAAACCTACGGCCTAACATCCGAAACCTACGGCCGAAAGTTAAAAAAGCCACGCAAAAATAGCAAGTTGGCATTGTAGCATAATGAAACGCATAAAACCAAATGCAAATATTCAAACTTTCTAGGCTTTGACAATGTCGTCTCAAAATCAAACATTAGAATAGTTAAATAGTAAAACTGATCAAGAAAGAAAATAATTACTTAATTGTTTAAAAACCAATGATGAAAAAAAAATAAGATGAAAGAAAAAAAGTTCTTAAAAACAACAAAGCTATGCGTCTTATAGCCAAGCAAGAAGAAAAAAATAGAGGAGAAATTAAACTACACCAAAATCAAAATGCATGCGAGGCTCCTGTTGCATTTACAGAGGCATTGATAAACAATAGAACGTTTACCATACTTTTGGGTTTTAAAAGATGGTAAATTTAGTTTTCCATTGGGTATATTTCTAGTCAAGTAGGAATGTAATAGTCTACTTTCTGTGAACAAGTTTGTGATAGGAGATGGTATATTTTTATTTAAGGAGTCAAAAACAAAAAGAAGATTAGCATATTTTACTAGCGCTGGAAATGTTGGAATGAAAAGGTTTTTGAAGGACTGTGATGTATCTGATTTAATTGGTTGGAAGGTTATTAATCTGATGGATTGACGCTGAGACGATAGCAAATTGTTAATGCGATAGTTTCCAACTTGACCCCAAACTTTACAACAATAGCTAAGATGAGATGAGAATAATGCTTAGTAAATACTCCTAAGTGTAACTTTATTGACATAATGACGAATTATTGAAAGCATACCGTTAGCATTTAACCAGTGAACTATACCTTTTAGATCCGAATTAACATTTTTTACATAAAGAATAATACGATTTGTTGATGTGCTAGAGATTTGTATCATCAGCAAACAGATGGACTAAAGAGAAGTGAACAGAGTTGATTAGGTTGTTAACGTAGATTATAAACAAAAGAGGACCTAGAGCAGAACCTTGAAGAACACCACACAAAACTGATTTATAACTAGAATTGAAACCATTAATACTTACAAATTGTTTTCGATCTGGAAGATAAGATCGAAACCAGTCATTTACAATACCGCGAATTTTATGTTTTAATTTAGAAATCAAAATACTATGGTCAACAGTATCAAAGCTTTTTGTAAATCGATAAAAACACCGCAAACGAAATGACCAGTATCAAGAGCTTTCCTGATTTTTCCGTTATACTTATTAATGCATGGCAAGTAGAATGTTTTGATCGAAAACCAAATTGAAAATCATTCAAACAATTAAATGAATTTAGAAAAGAGTACACTCTAAAATACATAAGTTTCTCAAGAAGCTTACTAATGTTAGATAAAAGAGAAATAGGTATGTAGTTAGTGCATGAAAGTTTAGAGCCATTTTTAAAAATTGGAATAACGCAAGATAATTTCAAAATATTAGGAAATTTTCCACTTATAAATGAGATATTAAATAGTTAAGAAAGAATATTTGAAAAATCGTAGTTAAAATCTATTAGAATATTTGTGGGAATACTGTTTGGATCTAATGATGTTTTTGGATTCAATTTAGATATAAGAGATGAAATTTCAGAAATATTTGTTGGAGATAATAATAAACTATGTAAATTTGGATGTTTAAGATGTTTTTGATAGTTAATGTAAGATGAATGAATATTGGATTTGAGTTTATGAGCAACATTTGTAAAAAACGTGTTAAATGATTCAGAGATTAAAGTCGGGTCAGTTATATATGTATCATTTTCTTGCATACAGTTGGGAGATGATTTATTCAAATTTTTTACATTAATTAGAGTGTTAATACTTTTCCAAAGTTCGCGAAGATTTTTTACATTTTCTGAGAAAAAAATTTTAAAATGGTTTTTTTCACTAAGTTTAATAAAAAAATTTTTTTTGAGTAAAGTCAGAAAAAAAAAAAAAATACTGATTTGTAACACACGTGAAATTCAATGTTTAAAAAAAATAAATAAAAAGTAAAACCAAGTTTAGGAGAAAAAGTCAAACCACGTACGTACTCACTGTCTTTAATACCCCCTTATACGCGTTCGTACGTTTGTACCCCAAGAAATAAAGAAACGCAAACAATTGCGGTAGTGGTGTAGTGGTAGAGCGCTCGCTTCATAAACGAGTGGTTCGGAGTTCAATCCTCACCACGTCCCTGGTAGTACCGCGCTCAACTCGTTTCTCCGCGCTGCGGCCTTGTTCATCAAGGTTCGTGTTTCGGAGTTATAGAGTTGAGAGAGGGTTATAGCCACAAATAAGTAGCCTCCTCGTCTGTAGTGGCCTTCTCGGCCTTGAGGAGGTGAATTAAAATAAAAAAAAAAAAAAATTAAAAAGTATTTAAAGTAAGGATACTCAAATAAAGTTAAGAAAACTAAAAAAATATCATATAAACGTGGAGGTTTTTATTTTAATATATTTATTCCAGAAATTATATATTTTTTAGGCTTTTTGAGTAATTTTAATTTTTATATAACAAAATTTCAAAATATACTTTTTCAATAGTTTTCAAAGTTTGCGAAATAATAACTTTTTAAATAAATATGCAAAAGTTCTGAAATTTTCACAGATTGTTCTTCATATTATTAAAATTCATTTGAGAAAAGATTTTTTTCAAAGCATTTTAGATCTTGAAATTTTGCTATATTAAGATTGTTTTAACAAATGAATATTTTAGAAATTATGCATGAAACACTAAAAAGTAAGCGAGCTTACTTCTTAGTGTTTCATTCATAATTTCTAAAATATTCATTTGTTTTCATTTCTTTTCTCTCAAATGAATTATGTTACCTTGATTACAAGATGTCACAAATTTCATGCTAAAATGACTAGTAAATTTTGAGTAATTACTTCACAAAATTTCATTTTAAATTTTTTTTTGGAGTAATTAGGCAAAGATTTTCAAGTTTGATAGCATTTTTGAAAATTATTTTAAATTATGTATTTATGTTGTAAAAAAAAAGTGTGCTCAAGTTCCAATCAAATTTTAATATATTTCTTGGGGTGCCATCTTAAGTAACCGCCTTCCCCATTCCTGCGTACCTTCTTTATGGATGGCCCCAAACCTTATATTTCTTAATATTATTAAAAAAATATATCAAAGTTATACATATTCGAAACCAAAATTGAATTCTACATATATTGAAATAAAAATCTCAAAATCGTTTGTTTATGATTTTAATGTTTTAGTACCACCTTACTAGAGAGGAATATATTTACATTACTAGACAGGAATAAATACAACAAATAAACTCTCGAGATAAATTTAAACATATTAGGTAATAATAATTTTTTTTAATTTTGTCTCGCAACATGTCGGCATTAAAAGCGCCTAACTTCCAGACAATTTTATTTAAGAAATAAAATATTGTATGGAAATGATAGATCTACACAAAATGCATGTTAAAAAGTAATAAAATGTACACAATACGCTCTACGCGTATACAAATACGCGCTAACCAGCAAAAGTTGAATAGGATTATTAAAATCAATGATGCAGTGAGGTTCTGGTTCTCATCCTTAGGAATGCACTGCAATCACCGATGACGTTTCGGGGTGAAACCGTCGCTAAAGCCCCTTGTCAGAAGCATATCTTTGCTTAGAGTTTCCACGCCTTCTAAGTATTCAAATTTTGGCGGTGTTCTGTCATAAGACCGTTAGGTCTTTTAAAACATTTAATAAACGGAAAAAATTCGAAAAGCTATTGTTAAGAAATTACTGTTCAAATAAAAAGAAATGTTTAAATAATTTTTTTTAGTAACTGATATAAATTTAAAACCGCAAAATTAATAGTTTGAATAAAAAACAATTTTTAAACAAAAATTCTTTTATTAAACAATTGAGTTATATTAATATAATATTTATATCAGGTTATTGATAAAAAATGAAATTACTTATTTAAGTTGTTATTTTTCTTTTTATTATAACCTTTTGTTGACTTCCAAAATACTTTTGTTGACTTCAAAAATAACTTTTGTGTTGTCTAGCTGTTAAAAATATTAGATGTGAGATAAAACTTGATATAATTAAATAAAAATTAAAAAATAACTTTCATTCATACACTAATATAAATTATTCTTCAATAATGCATCGTAAGCAAAAATATTATATATATATATATATATATATATATATATATATATATATATATATATATATATATATATATATATATATATATATATGATATATATATATATATATATATATATATATATATATATATATATATATATATATATATATATATATATATATATATATATATATATATATGTATAAAGATAAATTTATATTTTTATATATATAGTTTTACTTATATAAAAAACTATGCCGCGCAAGGAATGCTTGATCTTTTCATAGACGATAACATCTTTTGAACTTTATCAATCTGCTTAGCTATCTCTAGCGTTGGTAGCTGCTCATCACTCGCAACATTTAAAAGAATCTAAAAAAGAAATAAAAAGTCTTCTTAAACATAACAACCTAGGAAATATAGAAAAGCGCAAGCATGATATACACTCTCAAGCACATACACTCTAAATGTTATTCATTAAAGCTATACACACTAAAGATTGTTCATCGAAGTCATATACACTAAATGTTGTTCATTGAAGCTGTACCTCTCGGCACTCGAACTAAGTTAAATGCAAATAAATACATAAATATCAGAAAAGCTTGCTATTCTGGTGACTAAAACAAAAACTTAGTATCAGGTTCGAAAGAATTGTTTACTAGATATTTGTAGTTGCTAGCTTCGGCTTCACAACTAAATGAGACACTGTTGTAAAATAATTCATAATTAGCATTATAAAATATAGAAAAAGTCAAATACAATATTTTTTGCAAATAAAATGCAAAATATAGTTCCATAGCAACCTAACAACATCCATTATCCAAAGGCAATCCGAATAATAAAAAACAATTTTCATAATCAATAGTAAACTTTAAGTAACTAAATATCTTGCTTTTAACTGTATTATTATAACTGTATTATATTGGTCACAGATTTATTATTTAGAAAAATAAATGCGTTTTTTCTTTTTTAAAATTCGTTGGACAATTTAATTAGATATTGAAATTGTTTGGACGAACAAAAACGGACGAACACAATAAGTAAGAATATTTTTTACTATTTGGTTGTATCGCTTTCAGCATGATATCATTTAAGTTTTAAAAGAAATTACTAAACAAAACTTTTCAGAAATTGTTGCTTTTTTTAACTATCCGACTTAAAATTGAATTTTTTTTTGTTTAAAAAATCTAACATATAAGACTGAAAGGATGCAAAAAGTTATAAGTTATTAAATGTATAAAGGAAAAATATAATTATTTAATGGTTATTTAGTTTGCGATGGATGTTAAATAGTTTAACATTTAAAGCAAAGCAGACTTGAGCTATGCCCAAAAAGCACAACTCTAATTTGTTTTAAAAGCGATTAGCTAATAATAAAATTATTAAAAATTTATTAAATAATGATAAATAAGTTTATTATCAAATGAATGCATTTTAATTAATAAAAAAAACAACATAATAACCTCTTTTATATGATGCCAAGAAAGAGAATTATCGTTATACGGCTTGGTGTTAACTTGGGACTTTTTATCAGCTTTAACTGCTAGAGAGTGTAAGTAATTGATATATTCAGGTAACTTCACGCCTCGCTCACTTACAATCACATCATTAATAGTCTGACGAACATTATTGATGCTATCACGTTTTTTGCCATGAAATACACTCGCGGCTTTATCTAAGTAGCTTTTGATATCTAAAGTGGTTATAAGAGATTGATAGAGGTTTATTAACCTCTCAAGCAATTTCATTATTATACAAATTAACAATCTGTTTTAGATTCAGAAATTGTGCTAAGTAATTGATATTACATTAAACTACCATAGATTTTTAATAAAACTTTTAAAATGTAAATGCGTCCAAAAAATTAAAACAATATCATACTAAAAAAAATTACACTAAAATAAATTTTATTTTATGAACTTTATATACTCACGGTTGTCAGCGTAGTCCCTCCAGTACGTAATATCTTGCTGTTCACTTAAGGTCATGTTATTTAATGCTAAAAGAAATTGTGAAGAAATGGTTTTAAATGTGATTTTAGGTCAACATTAAAAGTTACGCCATTAAATACTTCACTTACGCCCTGAACGAACCAAAAAGTTCAAATGATCAATTTGATTCAAATACGATCTTTTTTGATTTATATAGCCTTTCTTAGCATCGTTAACATGTTTAATAGCTGAAGAAAATCCATCTGCTATTGTGCTATATCTTGAAAGAACATTTTGGTGTTGATGACAAAAGTCATGAGACTCTAGATAAAAAAAAGCAAAACATGTTATAAATGAGGTTTTTCTCAACAACTTATTTAAAGTAAAGATAATATCCCTAAATAACTAACTAAACAACTAATTAAACCAATTTTCATAAGTTTTATATTCCTGTTTTATTTGTCAATTTATTTTCTAAGAGGTTGAAAATTGTTTTAGTCAAAGATTATGGTTGGCACACAATAGGAGTTATTTAATAAAAAAATTGCAAAATGATTACCCAAAGAAGCTTTTAGTCAAACCAGTTACAAAGTAATGTGTCCATTTTACTTAATTTTTTCAATAAAAAACTATTGGTGTGTCATTTTACATTACAAATTGTTTTGCTTGTAAATTTAGGAAAGCTTGATTAAATATAAAGTTCTTTGAGACGTCTATTGTCTATGTAAAAAACAGCAAATACTTCCTTATTAAGAAACAAGCAGAAACAGAAAAGATCAAAAAAAAATAAATTATATTCTTATAATTATGAGTATCTATTTTTTGTAATATTTCCCTGAATTTGTTACTGATTAAATTATTTTATGTTTATCTCAACATTAAACTTATAACTTATATGTTATACCTTCATTGGGAATTTGATGGCGAGAAGAAGCATTGTTTATGAAACGCACAATTGCATCCTTAGTGCCAATGTCTTCAATACCAAGATATTCCCATGGCACAGCACTTTTCATAGCATTAACTGTTTCTTCGCTTCTCAGGTTAACTAGTGGCAAAGGATCATTAATCAATTTGTGGATACGCAATTCATCTTCTGTGGGAACATGTGATCGCTTCTCTATTTTATCTGATGTTTTAGATTTTACATCACTTTCAACTTTTGACGCATTTTTGGACAACTATAAATATCAAAATTATATTGAATTATATTTGGTAATAAAACTGATATATATATATATATATATATATATATATATATATATATATATATACATATATAAAAAAAAACACAAAAAAAAACTATTATAGAAATTTTTGACCTCGTTACAAGCTCGTTCCACTTCTTTTGATTTGGCATCTATACTTGCAGCACTTTCATCCAACTTTTCAATCTGAGGTTCTGCAGTTTTAGCTGATTTAGAACCTAATGTCCTAAAGGTAGACAAGTCTAAACAGAGTGATCCTAAAAAATAAAGGCAATTTATTATAATTATGCATGAAAAACAATTTAAAGAACAAAAAAAGTTTTTATTCACAGTTTAAAAAATTCTTTTTACTTACCAGAAAAACTAAAGTCCGCTCCAATGTAAGATCCATTTAAAAAATATCCAACACAAGTTTTGGTTGCTGGATCAAATTTTGCATTCACACAAATACTATTAATAGTTAACTTTGTTAAATTCTTAGCAATATCCAAGATAGCTATAAAATTTATAAAAATAAATGTTAATTTTAAAATTTAAATGTTGAATTACATAAGTGGGAATTTTTTGTAAGAACAAGAAAAAAACAATTTAATTCTAGTGTGGCGGTTTAAAAAATATGCATTCAAATGCACATTTTTAACAGCATTTTTTAATTAACATTATTTTAACAATGAAACTGTATCTGTTATGTGGTTTAACATAAAAGTAATATATTTAGCTTAGCAAACAAATACAGAATACAAAGTTACAAATTTTGTTTTGGTTAAAGTATTTATAATTGTATAAACATTTAAATAATAAAAATATGTACACTTTTTTTTGCAAATCATTGTCAGAAAAATTTTGTTGGACCATTTAAGTCTTAAGCATCCTCAGCTATTCTTTTCTTGCTATTAGAAGCAACTTTCTCTTTTTTGTATAAATTGCAATTGTATAAATTTGTATTATGGTAAAATTCAATTAATAAAAATATACTACTATATTATTTATAAGTTTACTTTAAAAACTGTTAAACATTTTTTTGCTAGAAAAGTTTTTTTAGAATGAAGCGATATTTATCCAATCAATATTCTTAAACAGCAAAGCCTTGTTTAAAAAAAAATTGTAGAAGATGTTGTATTATTTTATGTTTGCTTATCTGTCTAGAATGCACTGAGTAACTAAATGTATTCTTTAGAAAATGCTCTGTAGATGAGGAAGAAAGAAGATTTATTTTAAGTAAAGAAATAATAAAAAAGACTTATTTAATCTATAATATAGGAAAAAAAAGAACAAATATCAATAATGAATACTCAAGAAATAAGTCTGATAGATTTAATCAATTAAGAACTTAATCAATTTACTTAATAGAGCAAAACATTATTCCGTTTACAAACAACCAAATGATTGCATCAAACTTTTTTTTTTTTTTTAATTATCTTCGCTTCCAACATGGCTGCAAGCAACCACTAATTAGTGTTGGAAGTTACTGGAAGAGAAAAGATGAAGATTGTAGAGCAAGATAACGATTGACAGACGACTTAAAAGATTGCAAATTATATGAATCAGGAAAGCAAGATGAAGGAAGCGAAGTCCAAAGAACTGATGTTCGAGGAAAAAAACTAGACAAATAAGAGTTTTTGGAGCACTTAGGAACAGTAACAGAAAAAGGATGAGATTTAATAGAATGACGAGTAACACAAGAATGAATTTTAGTAGATGGCACAAGAGACGCTAGCTTTTTTGAGCAGTGCCCATTAGAGTCTTTGTAGAAAAGAGAAAGAGAAGCAACATTATAACAATGTGACAGAGGTTGAAGGTTGGCTGCAAGAGCAGGTCCAACTATGTTTACAATGCGTTTTTGCATCTTGTCTAAAAGAGAAAGGGCATCATTAGAAGATTCACCCCAGATATGGCAACAGTACTCCATACAAAGCCGGATTTGAGATTTATTGAGATAGAGAATAGAATCCAGAGTAAGAAAGTGACGAGCTCGATAAAGAGAAGCAACTTTAGCAGATGCTAATTTTGCAACGGATTTGATATAAGGTTTCCAAGAAAGATCAGAAGTAAGAGTTAATTCTAGAAGATGAAGGGTAGGAGACTCATCGAGTACATTACCGTTCATAAATATAGGAAGGTCTAAACTATTGCGATAACGATTGGCCAAAAAAAATTGAGTTTTATCTGAATTAAAGTTCACCAGCCACTGTGAGCCCCATGCTGTAACAGAAGTGAGATTCTTTTCAAGCTCAGATACCCCCTGCAAGCAATCAGAGGGAGTTGGCTTCCTATCGTGACAAGAATAAATGGTAGTATCATCAGCGAACAATGCCACCTTAGATGTGAGAATATCTGGAAGATCGTTAATGTAAATTAAAAAGAATATAGGGCCAAGGATTGAACCTTGAGGAACCCCTGAGGTTACAGAATAAAAAGAAGAGTGCTGTCCATCAAGGACAACTTTTATACTACGATTGGAAAGGAAGAATTCAATAATCTTAAAGATGTTTCCAGATACACCGTAAGAAGAAAGCTTATGGAGAAGACCAGCATGCCAAACTTTATCAAACGCTTTAGAAATGTCAAGAGCAATGGCCTTAATCTCTCCACCTTTATCTAATGCGCGATAAAACCTATTGGTTATTACTGATAGCAAATCAGCTATAGAACGAGAAGATGGAAATCCATCTTCTCATTCAATCCAAAATAGGGATAACAGATGCTGCTTTCCAGCAGGCTGGAAAACAAGACTCTGATAAGCATTTGTTAAATAGTTTTGAAAGGATAGACGACAGTTCCGGAGAACACTTCTGCAAGACTATAACAGGTATGTTGTCCGGGCCGCAAGCTGCAGAAGAGTCTAAGCGGGAAATCACTTTAGATACAGAAGCTGCAGTGATACGAATGTCAAGCAATGGATCAACCTGTTTGACGGCTGTATCAGGTAGAACGCAACTAGTGGATTCAAGAGATGATATTGATGAAAAGTTCTTGGCAAACAATTCAGCTTTGTCTTTAGTTGAGGTGACAAAGTCTGAACCATACAAAAGAGGTGGAATTACAGACTTGCCCTTATTATTGATACTATTAAAGATTCTCCAGAAGTCATGAGAGCCTAGTTTTTGTGATGAAATACGAGATTTCATGATCTGAGAATAGCGGGCTTTGGCATTAGACAAAACCTTTTTACAATGGTTCCTAGCAGTAATAAACAGACGTCTATTTTCTGGAGAATTGTTTTGCTGATAGATATGGAAGTAATGGTTTCGATTGGCAATTGCAGCAGCACAATATGAGGAAAACTATGGAGAAGAGTGAGGCTTGACCTGGAATTGTCGAGAGGGAATAAAAGATTCCATGCCAGCCTGAATCCACGAAGTTATGTAAGAAGCACATTTGTCAACAGGGAGACGAAAGATTTCTACCCAGAGGCCATCACGAAGAAAATCATGGAAAGAGTCCCGGTCAGCTTTAAGGTAGTTGTAAGATGTACCATGATAGGGGGATTCTGATAGTAAAAAATCATGAAACTGAGTTTTAGAGCTGTACCCTCATTTGGAGATAATAGAATGAGTTGCCTAGTCATAAAAAAAGAGACAAAATCAAAACCCATGAATTGAGTCAAGAAGATCCAGCGTACAACATCCTAAACTGGAAACAATGTATTAAAAATACATCTGCGCCAGCCTAATAGATAAAGAAGGGGTGCGAGGCTGGTCAACAGATAGAATCTGTTTACCCCTTAAGTCTTTGCCTAGGAGGCCTACTACAAGACAGCAGCCGGATGCATTTAACATCTGCCCAAGATGAGTATTTTTGTCGAGACACCATCTCTAGCCTTTACTCAACCAAGAGCCCCAAGGCAGGGGGTATTTTATGTTGGAGTTTGCATCTCCTAGCCTTTGCCTAAAAAGGCATATCCTACAAGGCAGCAGGACATGAAGCAGATTGTACTTCCTTATATGTTCCCTATATGTTCAATCCTATAACTTCCCTATATGTTCAATTTATTGAATACATTATGAAAAATGTTACTAAAGTTTAATGTTGATGTGTGGAGCTGAGAGTAGAGACAGGGCTCTAAGATACAAATGCACATAGAAAGCTAATGATTGTGTTTTTATTCGTGGCTTTTTGATAGCGGCTTCTTCCTTCTAATGAGGGTACAGCTCTAAAACTGAGTTTAATGGTTCTGAGGCCAGCTGGTAGTAAGATTTCCAAATTCTGAGGTAGCTCTCAAAGAGGCTGATTCCATTAGCAGCTGCAAAATATCAGAGTATTAATAGTGCCTTGTTGCCCGTGAATGGTCTCCCTGTTAAGGCTTTTGCTGCACATTGTCAAGACAATATAAGGAGCCCTATATTACAACTTAAGATTAACTGGACTGAGACAACTACATAGCTCAATACTTAAGAGGTTGTGCTCTATTTATGAATGAGCCATGTTCTCTTTTTACTTAAATCATGCCAAAAGTAACCTAAAATATTAAACATAAAAAGCTTTAATGATATCAATAACATTATGCTTTTTATTAAACATAAAAAGCATAATGTTATTGATATCATTTGATTACTTTTTTTAAGTATTACAAAATCAGGTTAAAAAACAGGCAAATCATCATTTTGGATCATAAATAAAAATAAAATATTTTACATAACTACATGTTTCCATTTGTAAAAAATGACTGAGCTTTGAAACTTCAAAATGCCATTAAATTAAAAAAAGTAACCCAAAATATTTAACATAAAAAACCACAAACTACCTAATTGTTTTAATATATCTTTTACTAATACTCATAGTCTGCAAAGCAACCTTCCATCAGTTGAATCTTACCTATTGCAAAATTTACCAGACTTGGTTGCTTAATTTAACTAATTTAATTTCTGCTACTCCTTCTGATTTCAGTGTTGATGGTTAATATCCTTTGATTTGCAAAGACTCCAATAGTCACATGCTTAGCTTGGGGGTATACAAAGGCATCAATTTACTGATTTTTTGTGAAATCAGGCTCGACCATTTATTCATAAGCTTCCGCTTAGCACCTCTTGACTCTATCACCTTTGTCTTTGTTTTTTATCATTCCCCTTCTTTCCAACACTGCACTCTTTTAGATTTAATTTTTGGTCAAATTGACCATACCCTTTCTCTTTACCCCTCTGACAATATTGTTGTTATTGGTGACTTGAATGCTCATCAAATTTAATGGCTTGCCTCTAACGCCACTGATCCTACTGGCACTAAAGCCTAGAAATTCTGCATTTCTCAATCTCTTACTCAGATGGTTAACTTTGTGACTGGTTTTCCTGACAACCCTAAATATTTAACTTCACTCCTTAATTTATATCTGGTCTCTGATTGTAGCTTGTGTTTAGTTTGACCTTTTTTTTCTTTATGTGGTACTGACAATGCAATGATTTCTTTAAATCTTTTATCTTGTACTTCCTCATTGTCATTACTTACTAATACCCTAAAACTGACTAGGATTCTTGCTGTGATTTTCTTTGTGATAGTCCTTGGGTTAAATTATTTTTTCCCTCTCAGCTAAAAATGTGCCTCCTGCATAACCTCATGGCAGAAATAGAAGCTTTTATACCTTCTTTTTTGTTCCAAGTCAAGCCTCATTCTATTCCATGAATTTTACCCTCTTGTGTAACTGCTTTATCTAATTAATCATTTTTTCCATCTTTTTAAAAAGAACAACTCTTTTGAGAAAAAATGGCTATTTATGTAGCTGACTTGCTAACTGCTGTGATTGAAAGATTTTATTGTGCATTAGATGGAGACAGAGAAGCTAAGGTTATTGCTCTTGACATATCTATGGCTTTCAACTAAGTTTGGCATGCTGGTCTTCCCATAATTTTGTTTTATAAGGTGTATCTGGGAATATTTTGAGATTATCAAATTTTTTCTTTATAACCGCTTTATTAAAATCATCCTTGAAAGTCAACACTCTCCTTTATTTCCAGTAACTTCTGGGGTACCTCAAGATTCTATCCTTGATCCTGTTTTGTTTCTTATCTCCTTAAATGATCTTCCTGACAACATTACATCTAAAATAGCTCTTTTTGCTGATGAATGAACTTTATACTGCTGTCTTGATAAAAAGTCTTCATTTTCAATTGCTTAGAACATGCCAACTTTTGTAACAGATTCAAAGTGAAATTTAAATTTTAACTCTAACAAAACTAATTTATTTACAGCAAACAACTATCGCAGTACTGTCAACACTCCTATTATAATAAATGCCAACCCTCTCACTGAGTCCTCTTCTTTACATATTCTAGGATTATTGTCTATTACTGAACTTTAATGGAAACCATATTTACAATTGATTGCTAAGGTTGCTTCTCTTTATCGTGCTCATCATTTTTTCTCTCCTGATTCCATTCTCTACCTCTACAAATCTCATATTTGTCCTTGTGTGGAGTATTTTTGTCATATTTGGGCTGGTTCTTCTAATGATGCTCTTTCTCTTCTAGAGATGGTTCAAACGCATTGTAAACATAGTTGGACCTGCTCTATTTGTTTAGCTTGAGCCTGTTTCCCATTGTTGGAATAAAACAATTTATTTCTAGTGTGGCTTACAGCCAAATG
>NC_061156.1:18605108-18650108 GCF_022113875.1 Hydra vulgaris | reverse complement strand
TTACTCTTTTTGAAGAGTTTTTGAACCAATTTACTTGTTTGGGATTATTATACTTATGGTATATCCATGCTCTAGCCATTTTATCCTTGCATGAGATAAAACATATGTCTTTGTATATTTCTTGATCAATAGTTCTAGTATATTTACGGAGGGGATCAACACCGCCTTGACTTAAACATGTAACTATTACCTCCTCTAAACCTCCTCTATGTTTTCAGTAAAGAGATGAGATTTAGGATTGTATTTTGTACTTAGGTATTAACAAACTTTTTCCATCTGATCAGAACTGTATAAACTTGTTTTTATCACTAAAAAGAATCTTAGGTTAATATTGACTACTTCACTTCTTGGGCGTTTCAGTTTTTCAAGGAAAACAAGCTTTTAAGATGGATATCTTTCAAACACATCTGCATGAAATAAATAACATTTCTAAAATATAATTTATTCCATAAAAACAATTCATTTGTTAGTTAAAATTATTAGCTGTCAAATAAGGTTTTTCTGTTGCTTAATAACTCGTGAGCTTTTTATTCTGACTGTATGTTGTTCTGCATGGTCTTCCTGGTTTCGAATCTTTGTAAATCCAGAAATTCATATCTATTCATAAGCAGACTTGCCGGCTCTATAAAAACTGACAGCAGACTTGCTGGCTTCATAAAAATGTGCTGTCTTATGAAACAAATTTCCATTTTAACTGATCTTGCTCAAGTTTTTAACTTTTAACTGATCTTGCTCAACTTTTTATCTGGAGATATTATACATTTCTTATACCTTATGACCCCAATCACTTATAAATGAACCTTTTTAATTATTTTTACAGAGTATTTGTTTACATTATCAATAAACTAGAAATTTTTTGGAAAAAATGTCGAAAGCTTCAGTATGTCTGAAAATTTTTGAGCTTTTAAAAACCATTATTCAGTGAACCAATCAAAGTACATAAATTATTTAATCAACATTTGCACAATACATAAGAGTAAACATGAAAACTATTTAATTGTTATTTAATGTTGGATTTAGTGAAGTTAGTGCTGAATTATTAGTAGAATTCAATATTTTTATTTTAAATTATTTAGGTTGTATATATTTATTTTAATTTAATTATCTAAATTTATATTAATTTAATTAAATAATCATCATTTATATAATTGGCCTGCCCACTAGTGTGTGTGTGTATATATATATATATATATATATATATATATATATATATATATATATATATATATATATATATATATATATATATATATATATATATATATATATATATATATATATATATATATATATATGTATGTATATATATATATATATATATATATATATATATATATATACATATATATATATATATATATACATACACACACACATCCCAAATAAATTTAGCAAAAGATAGAATAATATAAGTAGAAAATATTAATTTTAAATCATATACTACCTTTATTCCTAATTTTTCAGCCCAAGCTGCAAATTTAGCCAGGCCTTTATTTATTTCACAAGCTGCAATGCATATAAGATTAGGAGCAGTCCACTTACAATAATCCCATGTCACACAACCAACTGGACGACCCCATATAGTAGTACAATGTGATTTCCATCCAAAGAATGGAATACATACTAAAGCAATTATTATATAATACTTTAAGAATTTAAAACATTTTCTGTAATAAAATATTATTATAACCCTAATGCTTTTATTATATCTTTATATTTTAAAATACTAAAAAAAAATAAAGTATTGGTACCCCTCAGTATCCCTTAACTTGTTAGAGTAATGATATTTTTTATTTAAAAAAAAACTCAGCATTTTTTTGTTAATTCATACAAAACAATTAGAAATAAGAATTTGTATTTTTACAGTTGACAAATATTATTAGGACTTTTAGATCCTTGTATCACTTTAGGGAATGTCAAGTCACAAAATAGACTATAAATTTAAAAGTTACAAAATAACTTTTTATGTTTGGTCTTTAGTTTCCAGTACCAGCAAAAATATTGAAACACTTATGAAAAATGTGTGCTTATACCAAAGCATGCAAAAGTTTGGAACATCTGATTTTTTCAGTTATTAACAAATAACACTTTATAAACTTTCTCAAATAAGCCTAATGTTTTTTACTCTATTATGTTTTACTAAATTATGTTTTATAATCTTTCAATTCAAAAAACTAATCACAAAAATTATAAAATTGTTTAATGGTTAAATAAAGTTTGAATTTTATTTTTGAAAAGGCTTCTGTGCAAAAGATACCATTGAATTTTGATTAATATTGATTTAAAAAAAATTTAACTAAAACTTAAAAAAAAAATTTTTCTTAAAATGTTTTGATAAAATAATTTCAATAAGATAGTTTGTATTTGGTATAATACTTATTTGCCTATAAAACAGCATCGCAGTAATGAGGTATCAAATTAATGAGAACATCCTGAGAACTTTTTTTCTTTCTCGTTTTGCATTTTTTAATAATGCATAAAATAAATATTTTGGCCTGAGCTTTAAAATAGAACTAGTGATCGACTGAATATCAGTTCCAGTTTCTACCAAAATTTCAATTTAAACACTTTGGTTTCAGTAATAGTATTGAAACCAAAGTTTTGTTTAAATATTAGTTCTGTAAGAAATAAAATTTGTTGAGAAACATACTGATAACTGAAATTTCAATTGAACGACTTTAAATTTTAATTATAATTTTATTCGGGCAAATTTTAACAAATAATTTTACCATTTCTAAATAAAATTCAAGTTCAGCATTCCCTAATTAATCAATTTTATAGTAAGCAAATAGCGCATATAAATGCTTCTATAAAGTATTAAAGCTGCAAATAATCAAGTCATGGTTTAACTACTTGCACACTTCACATAATATACTTGTTTTTGAATAATATAAACCTTTCTGTTAGTCATTTTTCATCCCACAGCTTTTATAATTAATTTCATTATTTTATTTAAAACTTCCTTAGCCTTTCCCATGCTTTTAAAATATCACTAAGTGATTAAATCTAAAAAGTTAATATATTTTATAAGTATTTTGCCAAATAGTTAAACTTCACTGCTTTTGAAAGGGAATTATTAAATTTCATAAACATTTTGGCTTTTTTTTCAAATATTTTTGCTTTTGCTTACAAAAACTTGATTTAATTGTGGAGACAATATTGTTTCTAAACTTCTGCATGGATATCAAGTCAATAATTAAAAGTTTCAGCTTATTTGAGAATGCTTATGAAAAGATATGTATTAAAAACTGAAAAAAAGTTGGTTTTTCAAAACTTTTGTTATATACATTATTGTCATTATTACATTATATATATATATATATATATATATATATATATATATATATATATATATATATATATATATATATATATATATATATATATATATATATATATATATATATATATATATATATATATTATTAAAAGAAATCATTTTTAGAATTGTTTATGACATAATGAAGCACTATTTTACAGTTTTAGAGCCCTCCACAAATGCTGCATTAAATTACCCCATACTTGCTAATAAAAAACAATTGCTTTGTTTTTAGTACCAATTTGCTTTTTTCAATGATTTTGTTTAGAGAAGTAAAGAGCCTATGGATTGTATTTTACAAAAGAATGTTTCCATAGACACATTGACTGAGATACTTTAAAACTAATTACTGTTTCAACATCTGAAATCTCAATCACTTTTAATTGAAGCTTTTTAATCATTTTTACAAAGTATTTGTTTACAATAAACTAGCAACTTTTGGGAAAAAAATGTAATTGTCCGCATTTTTTGAGCTTAATAAAATCACTAATTTTTAAATTAATTAAAGTACGCTAATTAAATAATCAATATTCATTCAAAACATAACAGTTAACATGAAAGCTTTTTAATTGGTATATAATATGTTGGATTTAGTGAAGTAAGTGCTGATGTATTAGTAAAATTCAATTTTATTTAGTCTTTTATGTAATACACACACAATTGTATATAAAATTAAGTTAAATAGTGTAATTTCAAAGCCATTACACTTCTATTTCACCTGTCCCACATTTAGGAGCACAGTCTGCTTTCAGTTTTTCCATGTCTGCTTCAATTTGTTTTTTTCTGTTTTCTAATCGCTGCTTATAATTTTTAATTCCTAAAATTGAAAAAATTATAAATAAAAAATAAGCAAACAAATGAACAAAAAACAAACTAATTAGTAATAAATAAATTTTCTAGTATTAATTTGAATTAATATTAAGTATTAATTTGATAGTAAGTTAATTAATAGTAAGTATTAATTAATAGTAAGTTTTAATTAATAGTAAGTATTAATTTGAATTAAATTAAAACTTTAATTATTATATAAGATTTTTCTCTATCAAGCATTGGTGACATAGGAATTGTGTCACATGTCACAAATGCTAAGATCTTAAAACATTTTCATAATGACAATTTTCATAATGGTTGCAATCTACAGCTTGCAGAGTGTGCTAGATTGGTTCAAATTCAAAATTTTCAAAATTAATATTGTTAAAACATTTCTAAAAAAGATCTAGAGCAGTTTTTGACTATTATTTTAGTGAGAGATAGTCTAGCGGCATTATGCATATCACCACTTATTATCAAACTCAATTCTTTATAAGGTAAAGTCTGTCTGCAATCTATTTACATTCTTAAATCAGTAATGCTTGGAAAAAATTTGCACTGTTAGGCAGTACATCATCACCAACATTAAATTACATTTTACTGAATACATAATTATTAAAAGATTAATAAAAGCAAAAGTATGTTAAAAAAAATTCTTCAGTATTTTTTATCAGCCTTTAACGTCAATACTTCAAAAAATTTATTGTTTTGAAGTATTGCAGTTTCATGTATGTATGTACATAAACATATACTAAATTTTGTATGTACATAAAAATTACTAAGTTATATTCTTAGTGTTTAGGGGTGCCAAAAATTGTGGAAAGATCTACCCAGGTATTCTTTGATAAAATAGGCAAGTACTTAGGCTCACCAAGTTAATAATGTTAAACTGTTATATCATAATTAATGACTTAAAACTTAAAAAATAAACACAAATTTTAAATTTAACAAATGTTATCCACTGTTAACATAAACCCAAATGTTATGCGTCATTTGATAATGCTGTCCAGACATTAACAAATGAGCAAAGACCCAGGTGCTTGGGTACCTGTCAACAACCTTAGTCTTACCAGTAGCTGCTATATATTTAATGAGTTACCATTATATGATTTATTCTATAAATTTAGTTATTTAAACAATTCAAATTCTACTTTTAAATTTTAAAACTTTAATTAAAATGGAAAAGAAATTACAAATATAAAATTAAAAAAACTGACCCATTTCCCAAGCTTCAATTTTTTTTTGTACTTCTTTAACATCATTTTCTGCTTTTTCTAAAGTTTTTTTTGCTTGCTCAAAAACAGCATTTGCCTTTTTCTGTGCAGCTTCGATAGATTCTTTAGCAGACTCTGACACAATTTTTATTATGTCCAAACCAACACACCCTTCAAACTAAAACATTTCATATACTTATTTAGACTAAAAATATTTAAATGTATATCATATATATGTAGTAAAGATGTGTAATCAAAAAGTTTATTTTTTTCAGTTTGAAGCTGTTACATTGTTGCAGAAAATTGTTTCTATATGTGCTGATTCAAATAAGTAAACTTTTATGGATTAAACAATGTACTCCAGCCCAACTTTCATTTGAAAAATTACAGAAGCCCCAATGTTACCACCAAAAAGGTTTTTTAAAGTATGATATTAAAGAAAAGATAAATATTTTTATATTCACTAAAAAAAACAACTTTTGTACAACATAATCTAAAATCTGAATTTTTTCCAAAAATGAATTTTTTTGTAATATAGAATTCATTTTCCATATATATATAAATATATATATATATATATTATATATATATATATATATATATATATATATATATATATATATATATATATATATATATATATATATATATATATATATATATATATATATATATATATAAAATTAAAATATATTAGACATTCAACTTTAAACTTACGCCAAAGGATTGTAATTTTGAATTGCTGTATGAAGCACTCACTGCTATTGACATATTCAAAACACCCCAAAGGTTACCTGTTACTGAGAATGAAAATGATTGGTCAGTGATTTTTATATTAATGCCAGCAGCTATTCCCAATATGTTTATATACCCTTTTATACAGACGTCAAGGTCAAAAGGATCTAAAACCAATTTTAGATAAAAAACTGGTCCATTTGTATGATCTTCAGCTGATCGATAAAGTTTAATCAAACCTGCACAAATTAAAAATTCAATTAAACAAAATGTCTTTCAACACAAAATTACACTTTTCTCAAAATAAAAAAAAAGTTAACTGTGGTTTTACTCATGTGGTTGTCATATATATACATACAGTCAAAGCATGCTAGTGTTGACTACTTTTAAATAATTTAATACGTCATCAATACAACACAATAATTAACAATACAACACAAGAATCAACAGTACAACACAAGAATCAAACATATATATATATATATATATATATATATATATATATATATATATATATATATATATAAATATTACTAAATTATTATTGCTCTGTTCTTTAAGAACATTGAGAACTCTATTTGTAGCATCATAATTTATATATATATATATATATATATATATATATATATATATATATATATATATATATATATATATATATATATAAAATACATATTGTTATAAGATTTTGTTGCAAAACAGAAAAGGGTAACACAAGTAAACGTAACTTTAATGTAATTTATGTAAAGGATATTTACATTGTAATTATATATATTACTTACTTTAATTAATTACACTTATTATTTTTTATGTTTATTAGGTTAATTATGAATATTAATTGCGTTAATTAATTAATTAATTACATTATGTAAAACATATTAAAATATACCTAATTAGTATTGGAACAAAGTTTGGTCGCAGAATTAAAAAAAAAAAAAGCTTTTTGTAAATGTGGAATTTGGAAATAATATGGAAATGCGCATTGAGTGAAGTTGTAGAATTACAAAAGAAATTTTATAACACAAAAAATAAAAAGATCTAAGAATAAAGAATATTCTTGTATTGATAAGCACAAAAACAAGCAAAAACAATACAAAGCAACAAAAACAGAAGTTTCAAGAGAAATAATAAGGCTGATTAAATGAAGTAGAGTAAACAGTGTTAAAAAAAAGTATATCAAATTAGTATTTTTAAAGAAGTGGTAAAAACAAGGTGGAAAGTTCATTTAAAAAATTGCTAAATTAAGAATTGGAATGGAATAAATAAGGTTTCTCTGCATTGAATATTGTTAGTGGACTAGAAGAGCTGACAAACAGCTGTTAAGTGAATATGTTAAGCTCTGTTAGAGGAGCCTGTTGATTCTTTTGGGAATGATTGTTATAGAGGCCTGTTGATGCATTGGTTGATGTGTTGAAGATATTCAAAGATGTTAGTGTTCAGTGGGTGTCAAATCTTTATAATGGTATTTTTCATGAATATAAATCAAAAATGATTTGAAAAAAGGAAAGGTAAAAAGCTATAAAAGGAGACCTCATAAAAAACATTTTAAAAAAAAAAAGTTAAAAAAAATAAAAAAAGATCTGCAAATGCAGTTTGTAGACCTTACAAAAATATTAAATAGATACCAAGAGAGACTTGGTATCTATTTAATATTTTTAATATTGAAAAATGGCTGGCAACAGTTATTATGGCTATGTATGAAAATGTTACAATATATATATATATATATATATATATATATATATATATATATATATATATATATATATATATATATATATATATATATATATATATATATATATATATATATATATATATATATATGTATATATATATATATATATATATATATATATATATATATATATATAGAAGCAATATATTTGCTTTTATATATATATATATATATATATATATATATATATATATATATATATATATATATATAGAAGCAAATTTAATCAGGATTTTCTATAATAAAAAATTAATCAACAGTATTTAACCTGTGTTGCTAAAATTTAACGATTCTCAAAGGATTGTTAAAACTTCAACAAATGTTGTTTTGTAAACAATGTTTTTAAATTATTAAAAAATGTTTTTGAATCAATAGTTTTAGAAATATTGTTGTTTTACAACGAGTAATTTTTAATAATTGACTGATATTCTTTTAAATTCATTTGATTTACCATTGATATCATCAAGTATGGGAGTTAAAATCAAGGAATGGTTCCAGGCTCAGCGCAATTTGGTTGTGGACTTGTTCAAGCAAGGTAAAACATTTAGGTAGATAAATAAAGCAACTGGAATGGCATTAGGAACCATCAGCAATCTAATAAAAAAGTATAATATGCTGGGACATGTGCAAAATCAGCCAAGATCCAGAGGTAAGTGTAAAATAACATCAAGAATAGATCCACAAATTATCAAGATAATAAAGTGCAAAATAACCACTTTTTATCAGTACCAAAAGTGTTAAGCCTCCTTCAGAATGATTTTGGGTTACAAGTGAGCTCATGTACTATTCGAAATTGATTGAAAGAAAGTGGATTCAAAACAAGAGTTCCACACAAGAAATCATTCCTTTCAAAAATCCATGGAAAACGAAGACTTGCATTTGCTAAAAAATATGTAAGTATGCCGGTATCATTCTGGAGGGTAGTTTTGTGAACTGACAAGTCAAAATTTAATCTTGTGAAGTCCAATTGAGCTTCAAAAAGTATGAAGAAAAATTGAAAAATTGAAGAGCAATTGAACTTCAAAAAGTATGAAGAAAAAAAGGTGAAGTATTTACACTCAATTGTATTCGAGGCACAGTAAAATTTAGTGGGGGCAATGTTATGGTATAGGGATCGATGGCTTAGAGCAGTACAGAAACACTTGAGTTTATTGATGGAATTACGGACTCTGAGGTTTATGTCAACATTCTCAAAAAAAATCTTCTGGCTTCAACTAAAAAACTGCGATTAAAAAAACATTTTATCTTCCAATAAGACAATGACCCTAAAC
The DNA here is from genome assembly GCF_022113875.1 of Hydra vulgaris. Classification (NCBI taxonomy): domain Eukaryota; kingdom Metazoa; phylum Cnidaria; class Hydrozoa; order Anthoathecata; family Hydridae; genus Hydra; species Hydra vulgaris. Next base: position 18,641,021 of record NC_061156.1, on the reverse strand, counting down.
ATATGTCAAAGAAAGCAAATGAGTTTTTTATCCAAAAGCATTTTGAATTACTTGAATGGCTAGCACCAAGTTCAGATCTCAATCCAATTGAACATTTCTGGGCTATTCTGGATGAAAAATGTAGTACATGATGTCTAAAAAGAAAAAAAGAGCTAAAGATCATGCTCAAAGAAGTTTGGGCTAATATCAACTTAGATATGAAAAAATTAGTTGAATCGATGCCATGTCGACTTCCAAAAAGCATAAAAGCTAAAGGCGGTCCAACTTGATATTAAAAAGTCATAAAAATAATTGTCGAAGAAGCATTAATCTTTAAGCCTTTTTCTTTAAAATTTTGTTTGGATACTTATTTAATGCTAAAAAATTGCATAGTTTAAATGTATCTTAATTTTTTATCAAGTAAATATTATTAATAATATTTTTTTTTGCATTTTGAAATTGTAATTAAGTAATCTTTCAGAATAATCATTTTTTTAATTTTTATAAAGTTATTTTTTTTTTATATAACCTGACAAAGTTTAATTTCCCTAATAAAATGTTTTGTTCGGATACTTATTTCTCTAACTGTACAGTAGGCAAAACAATTGTCCGTACATTAATGAAAAATAAGGTTTTTTGAAAAAAGCTCTGAAACTTTAAATGATAGAAAAAAATAAATTAAACCAATAGATAGCGCACAAGAAAACAAATAAAAATGATACACCATCTTTAATTTTCTTCAACAATTTAAAATATAATTAACTTATTTAAAAGTTTTAAAAATTTTAAAACCAAAAAATTGTTTGTACATTTGATTTAAAAGAAAAAATTTTGTTTATAAATCATTTTTATATTAATATATTGTACTTTTAGGTTAAATTACACTATAATAAATAAAAATAAACCTTTTCCTAACTACATGGCTACGATGGAAGAAAAAAGGAAAGAATATAGTATTGACTTATGAGTAATTTATAATAGGAAAAATGGATTATCAATTAGAAAAGTAGCAGAAATGTTGAAAATTCCACCAAGTTCTATTCAATATATATGGGAAAAGTATTTACAAACAAAATCAGTGGCAAATAATGGTGTATGAGGCAGAAAAAGATCAACAACGTCAAGAGTTGACTAGTGCATAGTTGGGAAAATCGAGCAAAATCGAGCAAAATCGGGAAAAAATGCTGTAGAAGTATCAAAAGAGCTGGAAAATGAATTAAATATTAAATTTTTGCCACAAACAATTAGAGACTGCATGAAGAGACTGCATGAAGCCAATATTTATGCACGAACACCTAGGAGAAAACCATTCATCAGCATAGTGAACAAGAGAAAACAGTTGCAGTAGGCAAAGGAACATGTTCTGAAGGATGATACATTCTGGAATATGATTATTTGGTCAGACAAGAGTAAATTTAATTTATATGGAGCTGATGGTGGTGCAAAAGTTTATAGAAGAGTCGATGAAGAATATGATGTGAAGTGTTTAAGGCAATATTTAAACTTGATGGTTGAAATGTTATGGTTTGGGGCTGCATAAGTGTGTCAGGAGTTGGCAAAACTGAATTTATTGATGAAAAAATGGATTAACACTTATATAGATCCATATTAGAATGGAATTTGGTGGCTTCGGCAGGAAAATTAGGACTTGGAACGGAATTTCTATTTAAACATGACAACAATCCAAAGCACAAAGCTAGATCTGTAACCAGATATCTTACTGCAAATGACATTAAGGTGTTGGATTGGGTTGCACAATAGCCCACATTGAACCCTATAAAACATTTATGGTCGGTGGTGGAAAAAAGAATGAAAGATCGAGCTCCAAAGAACAAAAACGAGCTCAAAGAATTGATTTTAGATGTTTGTTCATCAATTAATCAAGAAATTATGTCTAAACTTGTCTTATCAATGAAAAATTGTTGTAGAGCAGTTATTGAAGCTGATGGTGGTCCAACAAGATATTAATTTAATTTAAACTAATTTTAATTTAAAAATTAACATAGTGTATGGACAATTTTTTTGTTTAAATTTTTAACTCTTTTCAAATAAACTTATATAACTTTTCATATATTAATATATTTTAAATAATACTTTATTATTATAATATTTCTTTAAAAACTCAAAATTACAGCTATCTAAATACTTTTAAATGTTGTTTTGATCAAATATAGAAACTTTTCATAAATGTACGGACAATTATTTTGCCAACTGCAAATATATATATATATATATATATATATATATACTATATATATATATATATATATATATATATATATATATATATATATATAAATATATATATATATATATATATATATATATATATATAATGCCTCTTTGAATAAAAAAATCTTATACAACAACAATAACCTTCATTTTGTTAAACATGCATGGTAATCTTGGTACTTCAAATAGTTTTTGCATCTTTTGATAACAATTAACCTATGACATTATATTATAGTAAATGCATAAATATATTAGATTGTTTCACATAATAATAACATGCCATTTGCACTCTACTTTTTGATTGTTACTTTTAAATGCATATGATAATAAACTCTTAGGTATCGAAAAAATGTATATAAATTTCTTACCTGATCCCCAATCATCTATGGGATCAAACTTAGCATCCAATAAAAATTCTCTTTTAATATGATCAAACCTTAAGTCACATTCAATAATATAACCCAATATTGATATTTTTCCTTTAAACATTACACCAGGTGATATAGAAAAGTCAAGCTCTTCTATTCGTTTCGCTATAACAAAAAAAAAAAAAAAAATACTTTCACAAAAAAAAATATTATTAAAAAAAAAACTTTTCTTTTTTGTAGTTAAAATTCAAAGATTTTTATTTTTATTTTGAATTAAAACAATAAACGTCTTTATAACAAGTTAAAAAAAATTCAAAACATTAAATGTTTTAACATCATTTTAAAATTTAAATAATATTAATATTGTTAAGTCATTATCAAAGTGTGGTAGTGAAAAGACTAAAGTTTAACCATTTAGTAGAAACCAGTATGAGTAAATTAAATTAAAACTATATCATATAAAATAGAGATGCACAAGGTATGAAGACTGCTGGGGCCTTATACAGTTGAGGCTATTCATTTTTTTTAAACATTGATTTATCAAAAAAAAAAAAAAAAAATTTAGAGGTCCAGGAGGAAAATAGAATTTTTTTTTGGGAGGCTCTTACCTTTTATATATATATATATTTTTTACTATTGCGTCTTAATTTTATATGTTTTTTTTTGTTTTTTATTCCGTTTTAGTTGATGCTAAAGTTTCTATTGATGCAAATTCTCAAAGAGAGGAGGTCAGAAAAGGTGTGCAACCACTTGCACACACTGCTACACATACCTAAAAAACTGTTATTTTTTAAAACCATTTAAAAAATAATATTGATAAATCTGCTTCCAGTAAAATGAAAAATACTTTGAGTAATTTGAAAAAATAACAACACTAGTTGATAAAAATACATTTAATAAATAAAAACTTTTAAAATTATTTCTTAGATAGCTTAGATAGTCATGATAAGAAATGCTATCTTAGATTGCATTTCTTATCATTTAATCAATATTATTTTTTAACCATTTAAAAAATAATATTGATAAATCTGCTTCCAGTAAAATGAAAAATACTTTGAGTAATTTGAAAAAATAACAACACTAGTTGATAAAAATACATTTAATAAATAAAAACTTTTAAAATCATTTCTTAGATAGCTTAGATAGTCATGATAAGAAATGCTATCTTAGATAGCATTTCTTATCATAGCTTAGAAAATGAAGTTTTTAAGATTTTAAATAACTAAAATTTTTAGTAATATTATAAACAAAAGAAAAAAACAATTCAATCCTTCTATTTTCACGGCATTTTTCAAGATAAAAGCAATTTAGCAGTAGCAATTATATGAACTTTATTATTTTTTAAAAAAAGCTCTTTAGAGCCATCATTTCTTAAGCTTTATAAAATTATTGATTATTTTAAAACACTCCATATATTATTATTATTTTTTTTTTACAATAAACATATTTTTTTTAAATAAAAAAAATGATCTTATTAAAGACCAACCAATACCTACCCCTATAACATTTTTATGTTACGTTACCTCTCAATTCATTTTCTCTATTTTATTCAAGAGATTGTATTGTAGACAATAAATCATTTTAACACCTAAAATGTTCAATTCAACTTTCTGCAACTAATCAGTAAGAATCTTTGCTTTTTGCAATGACTCTTTTAATAACATAAGCAAAATGATAAAGGTTTACAATCTTTTTAAGGTACAGCTTGATCATTTGTTTTTTTATTCAATTAATAAAGACAAAGTTATTTTAAAATACATTTAACAATAGGTTCCATACTTATCCTAAATGCATGATTTGATTCTGAACATGCTGACCATCTAGTTTTTGTGATCTGGAAGTTTCAATAAACTTTCAATGCACAAGTTTATATATTGAATAATAATAGATCAACACATTTTTTTTATCTAAAGCTTAAATTAGAGAAAATAAAAAGCGCTTTCTTTCTCTAAGTTTAATTCAAATTCTCTAAGCCTAACTTAAATTTTAGGTTGTGTTACGCTAGTGGATCGTTCTTGTACCTAATATAAACTATAACTATGGCAATCTATTTTTTGTTTATTTCTTATTAAACAGAGATAAATTATCATTTTTTTAGTAGTATTACTTATTAAAATGTACTAAGAAGACCTAATGATTACGTCATGCTGACTTCTCTACAAGTGTTGCTTATACAACCAGTATGTTTAATAAAATTTAAATGAAATGCAAATAATGATATATATTTTAAGAATTTAAAAAATTATATAGTAACACAATTCACAATAGACTGAATGATATCAATTCACAATAGACTGAATGATATCATAGTTTAATTTTTAGGATTGCTAAAAATTTCAATAAAACTTTTGGCAAAATAATGTATAATCTTAAAATAAAGTGTATACTCTTAAATCAAAGTGTATATTCTTAAAATAGATCTTCTAAAAATGTTTTTAAAAATTCTGAATTTTTTATAATTTTATTTGAAAATACGTAACTTATAAGCAAAAACACAGTTAATTTCCTCCTTCACTAAACTTCAAATTTTGAAATACAATGCTAACTTCTTTTGATTTCTTCTGTTAAGAAGTGCATAAAAAACATGCATAAAAATCCACAACCAAAAACATGTCATGCATGTTTTTGGTTACAATTTTATTTGTTATATATTTTTTGATTGCCAGTTTTATTTGTTTTTTATTTTATTTTATTTGCAAAACTCTGTTAAAACGAATTAGTTGTGGTTTTTTATCCTTTGAAAATTTACGTTAGGACAATATAAAAATATTTTTGCAACACAGAAACAATAAGTAAATATATCCTATTAGATATTTTAAAAATAAAATGTAATCAACAACTTTACCAATATACTGTTTAACCAACAAAACATTAAAAATCTGAGGGGGAGAGGGTGTTCACCCCCACACTGCTATACCGGTATCGCCCTGCAGATAACCTTGCAAAAATTAAAAAGTCTTTCAGCTGAACATAAACAACAGCATTAAAATCATTTATACAGCATGCAATAAGTATGTCTCTACTTCATGCTAGAAATCTCTACTTCATGCTAGAAAACCAAAAAAGATCACGATCTTAAAAACTTTTTAGTTCATCAAATGTTGTATTTCTTATACTGCATAATAATTTTTTTTTATTACGCAGTAAAAAATAATGCTAAAGCAAAAATTATAATATGAAACAAGTTATTCATTTTCTAAGTGCTGTAATTAAAAACCTTATTGTAAGTACTTTGTACTAAGTTAAATAAATATAGTAATTTTAACTAATTCCAAAATTTCTATTAATCAAACACATTGCTAACTAAAAAAAAAAATTGGAAGATGTTCCAACAAACTTTCTAAATGAAAATTTGTTAAAAGCTTATGTGTTGTGAAGTAGCTGTTATTGATAATTGATGTTATTGATATTGGGTATTATCCTCCTCCCCATCAAAAAAAAAATCTTAGTGAATGCTATTTTTTATTTTGATATTTTCTTAAAATGACTACCCACAAATGTTCAACTTTTATTGCAAATAATAAATCAACAGTTTTATTAAATATCTAATTGCTTAAACCAAATTATTTAACAAGTGTGACCACTGAACTTGATTGAAATGAAAATTAAACTTTGGCATAGCGAGAATAATCTTTTAGCCTGTTTTTTTAAGTAATTTTTTACATCAACTTTTGTAAAACTTTTAATATACAATAGAACATTAAAAACTTGAGTAAAGAAAATTAAAACAATAAAGCAATTATAGTCTCTTGCAAAAGTTTAGAATCAGTTTAGTATTTTTTAGATAAACCCAAAATTTATTGAAAATGACATACACAAAGTAAGATTTAATTTACGCTAAAACACACACATGTGTATGTGTATAACATACATGTGTATGTATATAGCATACATGTGTATGTATATAACATACATGTGTATGTATATAACATACATGTGTATGTATATAACATACATGTGTATGTATATAACATAAATTGAATTTTAGCTTCGTGTATGTCATTTGTGTATGTCATTTTCAAAAAACTATAGATTTACATAAAAAATACTTAACTGATTTTAAACTTTTACAAGAGACTGTATATATGTTATTATAAATTAGCAATTACCTTTTGTATAAAAACTCACAGAAAATTTAATTTCATCAACAAAACCACTTTCTGCAACCATTGGAGGTAGCTCAGTTGAACTACCAATTGCTTCTAAAACATTTTTAATAGTTAAATTTGATCCAAAGCTACGAGCATAAAAAAAACATTCTGTTGGATTTGCTGTATTAATGCCAAAAGCACCATAAAACTTAAACAAGACAGGAGTATTTCCACTTGGAAGCTCATCATCCGTAATTTTTCCTAGCCAAATTTCTGCTCCCATTTCTAGAAGTATTTTCAATAATAAATTATTGAAACTAACTTATTAACAAAACTTTTTAAAACAAATTTACATTATTGTCTTGTATCAACCAACATAAATACCTATAGATGGAAGACCAGTCTTGAGATCAAGTCCAAGGTTTAATCTAAGCTTATCAAATGCAAGCCACTGTATGTTAAATGGTTTTTTAACTATCCCATCCATACTACCACCAATTTTTAACTGCCCACTTAAATCAAGCATAATAAAACCTGTGAAAAAAAAAAATTTATAAACTAAAAAGAACAATACTTTATTTATGTTTATTTTTTTTAATAACAAAGTTCAAAAATATATGTGAAATTTACTTATTTATTTTAAAGATAATATGATACTTCCAACAATGCTGCAAGCAACCGCTATTAAAGTTGGAGGTTTCTGGAAGAGAAAAGACAAAGTTTATAAAGCAAGAAAACAATTAACAGATGACTAAAAAGATTGCAAATTATATGATTCAGGAAAGCAAGATGGAGGGAGAGAATTCCAAAGAACTGATGTTAGAGGAAAAAAAATAGACAAAAAAGAATTTTTGGATCACATAGGAACAGTCACAGTAAAAAGGTAAGACTTAGTAGAATGACAAGTAACACGAGAATGAATTTTAGTAGATGACACAAAAGACGCTAGCTCTTTAGAGCAGTGCCCATTATAGTTTTTATAAAAAAGAAAAAGAGAAGCAACATTGCAATGATGTGTAATGGTTCAAGGTTTGCTGCAAGAGTAGGTCCAACTATGTTTACAATGCGTTTTGGACCTTGTCTAAAAGAGATAGGGCATCATTCAAAGATCCGCTCCAGTTAGCAAAAGTGTTCCATACAACAACAAATTTGAGATTTATATAGATAAAGAATAGAATTCGGAATAAGAAAGTGGTGACGATAAAGAGATGCAACCTTAACAGATGCTAATTTTGCAATCCATTTGATAAACGGTTTTCAAGAAAGATCGAAAGCAAAAGTAAATTGTAGAAGACAAAGGGTAGATTACTCATTGAGTATATTACCATTTATAAATAGAAAGACCTAGATTGTTGTGATATCAATTAGCTGAAAAAATTTAGTTTTATCTGAGTTACAGTTCACCAGCCACTGTGAGACCCATGCTGTAGCAGTGAGATCCTTTTCAAGCTCAAATTCCCCTACCAAACAATTATCTAATCCACATCTATCTAATGCATGACAAAACCTATCAGTTATTACCATTAACAAACCACCAATTGAACAAGGAGATCGAAATCCATATTGATGATCAGAAAGTAAGTTATTACATTTAAGAGAGATTAAGTGTTTGTTAATTAAAAACTCGAAAAACCTTGCTTATGATAGTAAGTAAATTAATGAGATGATAGTTAGATGAGTCAGATCACTCAATGTTAGATCAATTTGGAAAATATGAATAACAAAGATGACATGCTTTATATATACATACATATATATATATATATATATATATATATATATATATATATATATATATATATATATATATATATATATATATATATATATATATATATATATATATATATATATATATATATATATATATATATATATATATATATATATATAATATATATATATATATATATATATATATATATATATATATATATATATATATATATATATATATATATATATGTATATATATATGTCAAATATATATTTGTATATTTGACAGCTCCAGAGAACACTTCAGCAAACTTTAACATATATGTTGTCCTGACCACCAGCAGTAGAAAAGTCTCAGTAGGAAATCACTTTGGATACAGAAGCTGAAGTGATATGAATGTCAAGCAATGAATCAACCTTTTTGTTGACAATATCAGCTAGGATGTTATTAGTGGAATCAAGGGATGAGATAGATAAAAAGTTCTTCGCAAGCAATTCAGCTATGTCTTTAGGTGAGGTAACAAAATCTGAACCATGCAAGAGGGGAGGAATAGCAGATTTTCCCTTGTTATAGACACTATTAAAGGCTCTCCCGAAGTCTCTGAAGCCATGTTTTTGAGATGAAATGCAAGGTTTTGTGACCTGAGAATAGCTGGCTTTGGCATTTAAGAAAATTTTTTCTAAAAATAGTAAACAGATATCTGTTTTCTGGAGAATTATTTTGCAATAAATAAGAAAGTAATGGTTGCAATTGGATATCGCAGCAGCACAATGAGAAGAAAACCATGACTAAGAGTGAGACTTGACTTGGAATTGTTGGGAGGGAACAAAAGATTCTATGCCAGCCTGAATCCAAAAAGTTACATAAAAAGCACATTTGTTAGCAAAAAGACAAAAGATTTCTACCCAAGGGCCATCATAAAGAAAATCATGGGAAGGGTTCTGGTCAGTTTTAAGGTAGTTGTAAAAGGTGCAATCATAGGGTGATTCTGATAATGAAGAAGAATGAGATAATAGTTTTGGAGAGATCAAACCATGATCAGAAGCACCTAAGGGTGAATGTGGAGAAATTGAGCACTGACTAGGATCAGAAACAAGACATAAGTCAAGTAGAGAAGATAAATGATTTGGATTGTCTAGAAAAAAAGATGAATATTTGTGTTAAAGTTTGAGAAAGATAAAATTTGTGGGCCTCAACGCCTTCAGAGTCACTAACAGTAGAACCAAGCCCTGTAGTGTAATGAACATTAAAGTTTTTGTTTTTTTGTTTTTTATTTCATTTTCATTCAGCTCATTCTGTCACAATATATATATATATATATATATATATACCTGTAAAGTGTGGAATTTTACGTTAAAGTTAGGAATGATCACAAACCTTCTAAATGGATAATAATTGAATTTTCCACTCAATAGGATAATGAAATCCATTTTTTATGTATTCAATTATATTCAATATTTTTATATTTCACAAGGAAAAAAATTTTATTGTAATAATCATTTTATTTTAATTCATTCAAACAAAACAAATTCAATTTTTACATTTAATAATAAATACATGTCTTTAATAGTGAATATGCATTTAACTTGTTACTTTGCAGAAGCTACATAAATATAAGGAGGCACTAGAAACTTTCAAGAGTAATGGTTACACTGTATCTGATATATTTGGTGAAACAATGAGGTCCCAATACATTTGATACATTTATTTATATGCTTATCTAGTGTTACTTCTATATTTATAGTGCAAATCTTTTATTCTTAGAATGTGTTTCTAAATTTTCACAAGTTATTGTTTTCAAAATATCACAAATTTAAAATTAAAAGCATAAGAAATTTTAATTAGCAAAAAACAATTTTTCTCTCTCAAGAACTCTATTGTATTTTTAGCAGCCATCTTTATTTTTTTTACTCTAGCAAAGATATTCAGCACATAAAATAAAATACTTTTCTTTATTGCTTGCTGCGTAATTTTAAACTCTCTTAAGCATAAGCCTGTAATCAATTGAACACTTTTTGTTAAATTTATGAACAAATTAAAAAGATAACTTTTTATGAAAAATTATTAATCTAACTACTTAAAAATCACTTTTATTAGATTAGACAGTGGCAGTGTCAATTTTTTATCAATTTAAATTTTCATTTTATTTTATAGAAATGTTATAATTATAAAAAAAACTTATTTCATTATAAAATCAAAGATGTTTCTTGATTTAGTTGTTGCATAAAAATGTTTCAAGACTAAGACTAATTTAAACTAATTTAAAATGTATTTACTTTCCTAAGGCCAAGGAAGCAAGAACAGTTAAAACTAATTTAAACTAATTTAAAATGTATTTACTTTCCTAAGGCCAAGGAAGCAAGTACAGTCAAAAAAGCTGCTTAATATTTTATTTTTCTGAATAATTTTCCCAACCTAAATTCTTTAAAACATAAGTCTTGAAAAGGCCACCTGTGCGATGGCAGTTGTAACAAATCACATTTCCAATTACTGTACAACTACTATAAAAGTTCTGGCAAGAAACTAAAACAATTTATTTTAAGAATAAAATCAATTAAGTTGACTAAAATTACAAAAAAAGTGTACAGAATTTTGTTTCATGATAGCAAAGCTAAGCAAGATTTTTTTAAAATACTTGTGAATAAACAATAATTTTATGACAAAACATACTTAACAACATATATTTTTACTTTTACAACATTAACAACATTAACAACATTAACAGCATATATTTATACTTAACAACATATATTTGCAACATATATTTACAAAAAAAAAAATTATAAAACGCCGTTTTTATGTTATATAATCATAATAAATGCATAGTAGGGCGGGTCAAAACCATACTTTTTTTAAAATTTTGACAAGCAGCACTATGTGGAGTTTTTGAATTGGTATAATAACCTTTGTAGACTAAATATTTTTTACACACACCACTAGGGGTTGCACTACACGCCCTAATTTTTCCACAAAAATTTTTTTTTTTTTTTTTTTGGTATACATTCTTTTAACAAAAGAACTTGAAGCAAAAAAAAATTTGTTGCTCAATTTCAGAATTATTAACTTCATGCCTTAAATAAAGTTTCAAAATATCATGGCAGCATAAGAACTTTTGTTATGATACTATGTAATTTTTTAGTTTATTCTATTTGTTGCATTTTAGTCTCTATACATAGTATATTTAGTGTTAGTGTATATATTTGTCTTCTTTTTATTTGTTAGTAATTAAAAATAAAATATAACTAATAATAAGCAACACATTGTATCATGGCAACATTTCATACTCGCAGTAAAACTGACAACTTAACATTTGGACAAGGTTCTAAATTTCCAACTGCAATGGTTCCTACCAAAAAGAGATGTTGCGAAATATTGCTACTATGTTCGTAGAAATGAAGATGCTAAAGCCAAAGGATCAAGTTCTGCTCATAAATATTACATATTAATTACCACTGAAATTGAAAATATTTGGCGTAAATTTTTTCAGCAATCAAAACAGAGGGAAAAGCATCCAGTTTAAATAAAACTTCAAAAATTAGAAAAAATTTTTATGACAAATTGAAAGCTTTTATAATTAAATACACATAAAAATGTTGAGAAAGACATTGATAGACAAATTACTGATGACAATTTCTATGAATCTGAGAATAATATCATATGATGATATTATTCTCAGATTCATATGATGATATTAGATAAATCTAATCATGAATATGACAAGCTATACAAATCTGATATCTTAAAAAAATGTAATCAAAATAGGTTTCATTACAATGAACTAGCAATCATAGCAAATCTTTATCGTGTCAGTTACAGAGCAACTGCTGCTATTGTCAATGCTACTCTAAAAGACATGGGTATACTAAATGAATCAAATATGCTTGATAGGAAAAAAGTAGAAAGATAAAGACTTTGTGTTGGACAAAAAAATGTAAATGAAAGAAAATGCAAAAATTTGAAATTACAATGTATTGGTTTTGATGGAAGGAAAGACAATACTGTAACAACTGCAGGGATAAATAAAGAAGAACATATTACTATAATTGTTAGAGAACCAAGCAGCAGATATATAGATCATCTAACACCTGATAATGGAACTTCTTGCTGCATTGCTAATGAAATTCTCCATTTAATATTTGAAACTGGCAGCAGCGGTTCTTTAAATGCTCTCTTATGTGATGCAACTGTAGTAAATACAGGAAAATTTGGAGGGGTGATAAAATTAATTGAAACATGACTCGTAAGACCTATGCAGTGGCTTGTTTGTCAACTACATTTAAATGAACTTCCCTTTAAACATGTATTTGAGTTGATTGATGGAAAAACTTCTAGCCCTGGATCATTTAAAGGTGAAATTGGTAAAAAAATAACAAAGGACTTAACTAATTTAGCAGTAGTTCCTTTCAAAAAAATGCTTCTTTTCATTTATTTCCAGATAATATCTTTCGTGAATTAAGTTCAGTTAAAAAATATTTTTTAGTATCTGTTTATCTATTCAATCAGGAGATGTATCAAATAAAATATTTAAAAATTCTCCCGGAAATCTTCATCATGCCTGATGGCTCACAAGAGCAATTCGTATTCTACGCTTATACATTTCTACAGAAAAGCCAACAAAAGAATTTATTGACTTGGTTACAATAATTATGCAAAGCTATGCACCAGGATGGTTCCAAATCAAAGCAAATTATTTGGCAATTAATGGCGCTCAAAATTTTTGGTATCTTGCTCAATTAATTAAAAATGCAGTTATTAATGTAAAATACAAGAAGGTAATGGAGCAAGTTTTGAAGCAAAACTCATATTTTTCTAACCCAGAGAATATTTTATTGGCGATGATAAGTGATGAAAGAAAACAAGTTAGAATTACAGCAATTCAAAGGATACTTAAATCCACAAATACTAGGGAATCCAATAATTATTTTAAACTTCCAACAAGATTAAATCTTGGAGCCACAGATTACTGTGAATTAATAAATTGGGATATCGAGGAAGTTCATTCACCACCTTTACTGAATGATTATTCAAATGAAGATATTTTGGAAGATAATGATAGTCCATTAAATATCCTAAAGAATCCTTGTCATAGTCAGAATATGAAAAGAATAGTTGGAGTAGTCACAAAAGCATCAGAAAATAGATATGGCTACAAAAAACGTCACAAATTTGTAATAAACCTGTTGGACTCCAGAGAAAAAATGCCTGAATTTGATGGGAAAGCGCAATGAAAATAAGACATTTATAAAAATATGTATTTTTTTATAGCCTAATGAGTGACAACTAAAATAAGAGATTGGATTTAAAGACACATTTCTCCCTAAAGGAATAAGATTTTATAAATAGGAAACTGTTTTAGAAGGTATTTTTATTCTAGTTTATAAATATTTTATGTGTTTTTATTTTTTATAGAAAAATGAATAAAAAAATAAATTCAAAACAAAAAGACATTAGAAAACGTGTGTATGAATTTTATTTAAATTACAAAAATGCTGGTAAAAAGTTCACTTATGACCACTTTAAAGTTGAGAATATACCTAAAAGTACTATCTACAAGAGAATTAAACGTGCTGAAAATGAATCTGGGTACCAAAGAATTCAAGGAAATGGAGTAAAAGCTAAAAAAAAGACCAGGACAAATATAGAAAGGCTTAAACTCATGTTTGACCATAAAGACAGAGTTTCTCAACAACAGAGAGCTAAAAAGTTCAACTGTACTCAGCAACACATTAGTAAAACATTAAAAAAAAAGAACAATTATTAAATCAAGAAAAAAAATGACGATTTTAAAACGCTCTGACCAGCAAAAAGCAGTAGCAAGAACTAAGTGCAGTCGATTGTGTCAGAAATTCAAAAATCGTAAATCAAACATTGACAATGAGTCTTATTTCACATTAAATCACTCCAGTATCAATGGAAATGATATATTTTATACTAGTGATGTAAAATCTACTCCATCTACAGTTAAATACCAAACAAACCAGAAGTTTCAAAAGAAATTACTTCTACGGATTGCTTTTTCTGAAAATGGAATTTATCAACCTTATTTTGTACCAAGTGGACTTGCTGTAAACCAAAAAATCTATTTAAACAAATGTATTAAGAAGAGACTTATTCCATTCATCAATAGGAATCATTCAGATGGTGCATATGTATTCTGGCCAGATTTAGCATCATCTCACTATGAAAAAACAGTAATAATGTATCTAAACAAGGAAAAAGTGCATTATGTTGTTCAAGAAAATATTGTTCCTAAAAATTTATCAATAAATTTTATTGCAGTAACTCTTGAATTATTAGCTCTTGAAAATAAAAAAAAGCTTTACAGAATTTTTCATGATTTGAAAGTAAAGTACATTCTATATATACTCTGAAAAAATCTACTGTTAAAGCACCTGCTAAACTAAATGCAATTATCTCAATAACATCTCCCGATAAAGCTCAATTTACTTTTCAGCAATGCATGCTATTTAGTATTACTTGCAACCAAGAGAAAGCTTAATTAATGAAATGAACTTTTGATATATCCAGTACAAAAAGTTTTTGATAACTTTAATTAAAGACTTGATCTTCATTTTTTGAACTAGTGAAAAAGTATCCTACTGTTTATGAAGTTGTTTTAGAAAAAGCAACAAAGTGTTTGAGATTTTCAAATCGATTATCTATCAAATTTATCCATCTATCAAAAAAAAAAAAAAAAACAGAATTATGTCTAAACTTTGTTGCTAATCAAACCAATCTATCAAATCTAACTTCACTTGAAAAAAAGAGAATGATGTCTATACTTTGTTGCTCAACTGCTGTCTGCTTATGAAAACTTTTTTACTGTAAAAATTTAAGTTTTTTTTGGTGTCTGAATTTTTATTTTTTATAATATTTTCTTCATATTCATTAACTTTATGTCATTATATTGTGCAGAAGAGACAATTTGTTTAACTATGTTGCTGTTTGTTTGGCATGAATGAATGTGTTGCAAATCGTGTCTTGTACCATAAGTCTATCAGTTTCCTCAAAATGTAAACACCTGTGATTGACTGTCAATAATTCTCTTCACATTTTCGTGTTGCAAACTTGCTGCATTTTAGATAAATTATTCTTGAGGCAAGGGAAATCCAACTTAGTTTTTAGACAACTATAGTTTATTTTAGGGGTGCTGAAACAATGTCAAGTAGTTACGAATAGAATAAAATACTTTTCAACAAATCTAAGCTTTACCTAAATTACATGCTTTGCTTGCTAATGCTGAGCCATTAAAACTTTGTGAGCGATTATCCAGTGGTCTGAAGTGGTCATATTTAAAAAGCTCTTTAACATTTTTTTTAGCTTTTAATTGGTAAATTGCAGCGCTGGCCAGAATTTTTGATGCAAGAGCCGCATAAAAATACTGAGTTGAACAGTTGCAATAAATATCTTGCTATGCAAACTTCATCAAAAAAAAAAAATTGAATGCAAACTTATATTTTTAACATTTTTATATATATTTAGATTTTTTCTTATTGGAAATTTTACTTTTATAAATAAACATAATAACAATTTATGTTTTAAATTTCTCTTAAAAAAAAAGAAAAAGTAAAAACTAATCTTTGAAATAAAACTTGGTTACATCAAACCTGATCCCTTTTTATTTACACTAGAAAATCATATATAGAAAAATTTAAGAAAACATCTCCAGATTATAAACTTTTTTTAAAATTAACACAATTACAAGTCATTTAATAATAAGTTTCCTTATTATAAAAATAAACGGAAGCAAAATATAAAAATCTAAGCTTAAGATGAAAAGGTTTCTTTAAAAAAAAAAAAACTATAATGTATTTGAATTGAACTTGCTTTTATTTGAATTGAACTTGCATATAACCACCAAATAGCATAATTTACTAAACTTAAAACCAAATAATTAAAAAAATCACCACAAAATAAAAGAAATTTTTCAATGAATTTAAAGTTTAAGTTCAAATTAAAGTGAAAATGAAATAACTTTAATTACTTTTATTTTTATTTATCAAAAATTCAGACAACAGAAAGAATTCTTTTTATAAAATTTCTAAAAAATCTAAAAGATCAATAGTTTTCGAAATGATCATTTAAAAATTCGTCTTGTATAACTATTTTAATTTTTTAATAAATTTTCATAAAACCTTTAAAAGAGGCCGGATGTGGCTTGCAAGCCCCAATTATATTCTAAGTGCCATATGTGGCTTGCAAGCCACTATTTGGCCATTCCTGGTATATAGCTTGTCATGTTTCTAAGGAATTTTAAATTAGCTGCATAAAATGATTATAACTTTTTCTCAAAAAACATAAACCATCACAGCAAATTTTTTTTTGTTAAAAACAAAAAAGTTAAAATAACAAAACAATAAAAACAGCACATTTCTTACAGTAATATAAATATAAAATAATATAAAAACTTATACAAAAATTAAAAAAAAAAAAAACCTTTAATTTTAAGCAAACTTTTATTTTCATCTCCATCAGCACCATACTTAACATGAAATTCACAATTTAAAGAAATTTTGTTATTAGTTGCTCCAAATTCTAATTCTAAGAATACATTTTTGAGAACAACATCATCTGTTTTGCCTAGTTGTATTGTGCCTTCTATGCCAGCTTTGATTGTAACTGAGGGTTTGTTTTGGTCATCAAACACTTTAATAAAAATGAAATACTTTTTATAAAAGTTTATAATAATGTTATTTTCTGTCATTATTATATACTTTTTTTGCTTGTGTTTAACAATAACAATAAAATAATAACAATCAACAATAATACTGAACTTAATTTTAATTTAATTTCAAATTCTTTTTTCAAATAATTTAGTAATAAAAAACATAAAAATTCAAATGACCATAAAAACCCCAATTCTAAATATTGCAATCCTCCTTATAACTATGCAATACTGGTAAAAAATTGCATGCAAATTTCATAGGAAAAACTAATTAATTTTTTTAATAATTAATTTTTAATAATTTTTTTAAATTAAAAGTTAATTTGTACATGTAGCTAAAAAGCATTTGGGAAGTTAAAAGTATAATTATATATTTATAATTCATTTTTATTTATTGTTTATTTAATTAATTAATAATTTATACAATTATAAGTATATGCAATTATAAGTTTTAAATTATCACAAGTTGTTGTCACAAAGCAAAATTAGTGCTCAATCAAATTGTTCAAGTGAATTTTTTTTTCTTTTCAAAATTATTAATTTAAATTCACACAAATCTATATCTTCCAATGACCCTACAAATTTGTTTTTAATAAGTGAGTTTTAATGTTAAAATATTATTTTTAACATTGAAAAACTTGTGTTTTAATGAAGTTAATTAATTTATTCAGGAATAAAAATTGAAAATGAAACATCTACAGTGGAAAACTGAATCTAAAAAACGTTATGTGTTGCAATTGTGGATTGCTAGTATGTTAACAGCATTCAGTAATTAAATAATTTTTTAACTTCTATCAAATTAACATAGAAGTTTTTAAAAAAGCACCTTTTAAAAGATTAAAGGATCAGTTAGAGTATTATGCAAGTTTAAGAAGTTATATTGTAGATATGATTGTTTAATTAGTAGCCATTGTAAGTTTATAGAAATATAATATGATTCCATTTTGCAATATTCCATAGATTCTTTCAAAAGTATTAATCAAAGTTCCATTAACATATGAAAAAAAATGAAATTAAAAAACACTTAAAGCTTTTCCATGCCTTATTTCAGCAACATAAGTTTTAGTCATCAGTTTAGCCACCAATGAATGCAATTATGAAATAATAAAAAATGCAATTACAATTATGAAAATACATCCTGATAAATTTTCTTATGTAGCTGCTAAAATGAAAATCATAAACAAAGCTTTTTTTGTGTATTATCAAATAAAAACCTCCACAGTGAGCAGAAAATTAGACAAAGTTAAACATTTATTACCAATGGTAATTTGTGCCAGCACTGAGTATAGTGAAGACAAACAAACAAATAGATTAGTACAAGCATATACAGCAATACATCTTACTTACTTCAATGGTCCTAAATTTTACTATAAACATGGTTAAGATTTTTTCAACATTTTTTGTCCTTTGACTCAATATTGTCAACCAATTCATTTCAAACAAAAAACAGTAAAGTCAGAAACAGATCGTTTCCGCAACATTTGACTTAAAAAAACAACTCTTGGTATTCTATCAACTATTTTTCACTAATTTGATTATTATATTTTTTATTGTTATGTGCTACCATTATTGGTAACTACCCATAATGATGCAGAAAATAGCAACTATGGAAATACAGCAAGAGACATTTTTCAAATTTTTGAACTAGCTGCTGATATAACTGTACTATAAAAAACTTGTTTCTAAAAGATGCTTAGGTTATTCTTCAAGTTTTGTTTAGTAAATACTACATCAAAACAACTGATTTCACAAATATTGAACTCATGCCACTAAATTGCTTGTAGAAAAAGATACTTGGTATTAAATGCCTGGATCTAATACCATCTAATAATAATTTAGATTATAATTGGTCCAAAGAAAAAGTTGAAAATAAAATTAAAAAAAAATAATTAAAAAGTATAAAAAATAAACAAAATAAAATTTCAAACAAAAACATTCTAAGAAATACTTACATAAACTTCCATGAAGGTAAATCTTTTCAACTTTTTTTTCGACAAGAAATATACATATGCCATTACCATTACATTTAGAAACATTAGTATCCAGCGAAACATTAGCTCTTAATATAAATCCTATATAATTTATGTGAACAAATAAAAAAAAGTATTAAAACAAATTTTAAGAAAATCTAGATAGAAAAAAAGATTGCAGTGCTATAAAAGGTTTAAACTTTGCAATTTGAGTTTAAAATCAAAAGTTCACAACTTTAACTAAAGTGATTTTACGCTCTAGTAACACAACTTACTTTAATTTTATTATTGTCCCAATTTTATTGGGCAATATTTATATAATAATATAAAACATTAAATATGACAGAACATTTATAAAAATTCTTCCTGAAAAAACTGTAGCACCTTTGCCTATCTCAATGTCTCTTAAATCATCTATTGTGTCAAAATGCGTTTTTTTTTTACTTTCTTTTGATGAGCTGGAAGTAGAAGGTTTTGAATTTGTAGGACTGGTATTAGACTTAGCAGGATTTGTATTGGCACGAGCTATGGCAGAAGCTGGTTTAGTGCTTGCTGGTTTTGAGCTTGTAGTAGCACTTGATTTTTGACATTCTGGATTTTTTGATTTTTCACCTTGACAATTGTTTTTTTTTGCAGTACTGATCAGCATTACTAAGAAAAAAAGACAAAAAAAAGAAAAATTAATTTTTTAAACTATATTAAAATAACAACGCTATTTAATAAAAAACTGGTTGTTTTTTTATTTTAAAATTATATTAAATTTCATAATTTTTTAAAATTCTGATTCAACACAATGATTCATTCATTCAACTATGATTCAACAACTAATTCAACAAGGCTGCAAGCAACTACTATTAAGTTAAGAGTTACTAGAAAAAAAAAGAATAAAGTTATAGAGCAAGGAAACGGTTGACAGAAAGCCTTAAAAATTGAAGATAGGAGAGATTTTCAAAGGTTTTAAGTGCAGGGACAAAAATTAAGCCAGTAAAAGACCATGCAGGGACAGATACAGTAAACAAATGAACTATGCTGAATGACAAGTCAAATAAAAATGAGTTTTAGTTAATGGAACTAAAGAAGATAACCCCTATAGAGCAGCAATCATGGTATTATTTGTAGAAAGGCGAACGAGATACAACTATATGATGATGGGAAGCAAGCTTAGCAGAAAGAGCAGGTCCAACTACATTTACAATGCAAATTATGACAACAGTATTCCATACAGAGATGAATAAGAGATTTGTAAAGGTAGAGAATAGAATCAGATGTAAGATGATGGCGAACGCAATAAAGAGAAGCAACCTTAGAAGATGCTAATTTAACAATCGATTGTATATATGGATTCTATTAAAAAGGTCAGTAGTAAACAATAATCTTACATAAGATATAAAGACATTAAAAAGAGAACTCAGTGAGAGAGTTGCTGTTCATAAGTATACGAATGTTAAAATTTACAAGCTACTGCAATCTGTTACAGAAGTGAGATCAGATTTAAGATCGATTGCCTGTTCTAAGCGATCGAAAAGAGAAGACTTTTTGTCAAGACAAAAGTATAAAATTGAGTCATCAGCAAAAAGAGCTACTTTAGATGTAAGGTTGTTAGGAAGATCATTAATGTAGATAAGAAATAAAAACAGGACCAAGAATAGAAATTTGAGGTACCCCAGAAATTACTGGGAATGAAGAAGGGTGTTGGCCTTTGAGGATGACTTTAATAAAACAGTTAGAAAGAAACAATTTAATAATCTCAAAAACTTTCCCAGGTACAACATATGAAACAAGCTTATGGAAAAAAAAACAGCATGACAAACTTTGTTAAAAGCTTTAAGTATTGCTAATAACAGAAAGAAGACTGATCAGACAATTATTAGTGGGGTCAGAATGTTCTCCAGAGTTTTTGTAGGTTGGAACAACAGATGCCATTTTCCAGCAGGCAGGAAAACAAGACTCAGTCAAGCACTTATTAAATACTTTAGAGAAAATTGAAGAAAGTTCTGGAAAACAATTTTGTAAGACTATGACAGGAATGTTATCTGGATCAAAAGCCATAGAAGAGTTTAATTGAGATATGACTTTAGCAACGTAAGCTGGAGTGATTTGAATGTCAAACAATGGGTAAATCTGTTTAACTGGAA
The DNA here is from genome assembly GCF_022113875.1 of Hydra vulgaris. Lineage (NCBI taxonomy): Eukaryota > Metazoa > Cnidaria > Hydrozoa > Anthoathecata > Hydridae > Hydra > Hydra vulgaris. The sequence continues at coordinate 18,619,864 of NC_061156.1, read as the reverse complement.
TGGAATTTCGAGATAAGATACAAAATTTAGTGAATTGAGAATAAAAAAGCTCAGCATCAAACAGCAACTTTTTTCATCAATTTCTTGCAATAATAAATAGCCATTTGTTCTCAAGAAAATTACTCTTTTGAAAAAGACAAAAAAAATGATTACACTTAGATATAGAAGCTGCACAAGCTGCTATTTCTATTCAAAAATCTAAAGTCAAGCCTCATTCTACTCCATGGTTTCCACAAGGTGTAAACCATGAAGTAGAATGAGGCTTGACTTGGATCTAACGAAAAGTAACAAAAGCTTGCATCCCTGCCTGAATCCAAAAGGTTATGTAGGAGGCACATTTTTCAGCTGAGAGAGAAAAGACATTAGCCCAAGGACCCTCACAAAGAAAATCAAAATCATACCCAGTTAGCTTTAGGGTAGTAGTAAGTAGTGCAATGATAGTGTGAAGAAGTACAAGATATTAGATTTATAGAGATAATTGCATGGTCAGAATCAGGGTAATTCTGAACAACCTAAGGGAGATTCTGAACCACCTAAGGGAGAAAAAGAGCACAACTTACTGTGAAAGAGAACTGTAAACAAACTAGGGTCAAAGATAAGACATAAATCAAGGAGTGAAGGTAAATTATCAGGATTGCCGGAAAAAGGGGTCACAAAGTTAACAGTATGAGTAATTGAGAAATGCAGAAGTTATAGACTTTAGTGTCAGCAATGTCAGTGATGTTAGAGCCAAGCCATTCAGTGTGATAAGCATTAAAGTTACCATTAACAACAATATTTGCAGAGGGTTAACAAGGAAGGGTATGGTCAATTTGATCAGAAATTATATCTAAAAGAGTGCAAACTTGGGAAAAAGGAAAATGATAAAGAACAATGTGAAAAGTAATAGAGATAAGAGGTACTAAGCAGTAGCACATAAAATGGTCTGAGGATTCAAACCTAATTTTAAGACAAATAGGCGTAAGTTGATTTGACTTGGTGGTAGAAGTAAAATAGTTAATTATATGACATTTAGAAAATGCTTGCAAGCATGTTTTTGCAAACCAAAGTATAGTACTCATCAACATTGATATCTGAAGAAGGAGTTGTAAGATTTAAATTAGTCTAACTAAGAGCAAGCAAGCCTGGTGAATTTTGAAAGAGGTAAAATTTAACTGATGGCTTCGCAGGTTGCTTTGCAGACCTTTGGTGGGATTGTTTTTTGTGTTTAATATTCTGGGTTACTTTTGGCATGATTTGAGTTTAAAGAGGATTTGACTCATTCATATATAGAGCATGGCCTCATAAGTAATGATCTATGCAGTTTTTTCAGTCCTGTTAATTAACCCTAAGTCATAACATAGAGCTGCTTATGAGGCTTTGACAATGCGCACCAAAAGCATAAGCAGGGACACCGTTCATGCGCAACATGGCACTGTTAATACTGACATTTTGCAGCTGTTGATGGAACAGCCTCTCTGAAAGCTACCACAGAGAAAACATTACTACCAGCCAGCCTCAGAACCATTAAACTGAGTTTTAAATCTGTACCCTCATTAAGAGATAACAGGAGTTGCATAACCACTATCAAGAAGGTGCAAACAAAAATCTATGAGTTGAATCAAGAAAATCCAGCATTCATCATTCTTGGCAGGAAAAAATTTAACACAGGTTTACATCTACACCAGCCTAATAGATGAAAAAGGGGTTCGAAGCTGGTTAGCAGAATTATTCTGCTTACCCCTCAAGTCTTTGCCTTGGAGGCCTTCTACAAGATAGTAGCTGGATGCCATTAACATCTGTCCAAGATGAGTATTTTTATGGAGAACCACCTCTAGCTTTTACCCAACCAAAAGCTGTAAGGCAAAGGATTTTTAAGTAGGAGTTTGTTTCTCCTAGCTTTAACCTTTAAAGCAAACCCTACAAAGTAGCATGGAATGGGACAGGTAATACTGGTAGTAACTTACGGGAGAGTAAACACCACTTATTCTGCTTATTAACGATTATTAACATTTTGAATAAGATACTAATTTTTAATATTTTTAGAACATAATCATTTTACATATAATAAGTCATATTTAGTAAATGTAAAAAAAAAAAAAAAAAAAAAAAAAAAAACAGACATATTCATAACATACTTATTAAAAACATTCTATTTTTTATTCTTATCTTTAAATATTTTAAAATAGTTTTCAAATTCTTTATACGACTTATAAAAAAAAATCAGACACTTTAAACTTTTAACTTATGAAATAGGTTTTAAAACAGGTGACTGAATTATTTAAATTACTTAACTTATTTTTTTTATTAACATTAACCATATTTTACAGATCACTATTATTTAAAATAAAGTTTAACTTTAAAGTAACTTTCCTTTAATAAAAAAGTGAGCACCTTCTGTTATAAAACTGAATTTTTCTATACAAACAACTTAATTTAAAAACTAAAAACAGCTCTATTGCCAAAAACTATTAATACTAATGTCGCTAAAAAAGTTGAACCACTAAAAATTACCTATAGTTACATCGCTAAGCCATGAATCTGTCATATTAACATTTGCAAACTGTTTTAAAGCCTTATCTAAACGCATGTTTTTCATTACAAAACCAAAGGTTATTTCAGGTCCAACTTCAGGTTCTTTCCATATAAAAGCAGCAAGTGTTAAACCTGTCATTCCATTTATCACAGGAGAAGCAGTCACTCTGCAAAAAAAAAAAAGTTTTAATTTTTTGCAATTTTTTGAGATAAATAATATTTTGAGATAATAAGATTTTGAGATAAATAATATTAGAACTTTTGAGATATTAATATTATCAATATGTATTATTCATTTTAAAAATATAAGATAAAAAGACGATTTTAATCAAACAGTTTAAAATAAAGTAAACCAAACTTTTTATTTTTAGAAAAAATGTGCACAAAAGAAAATATAAAAAAATCAATTCAAAAAAAAAAAAATGTATACAGAAAAAATAAAAAAGAATTTATACATAAAAAAATACCAAAAAAATGAATGCAGGAAACAATATGAAAAGAATGAGTGTAGAAAAAAAACAAAATGGTTGCTGGTTATTTAACAAAGTAAATTTTAAGTGTTAATATTAATTATACAAATATAAGAAATACATTATACAAACTCTAACAGATTTCAATAGAAAAGTATAATTTATGAAAAGAACCATGGCGTTGCATTTTTAATATGGATTTTTTTATAATCTTACACTATTTTTACTTTCAACTTTTTAAAATTATTTTCTATTTTCTATTGGGATGCATGAAATTTGAAGTTTTAAATCATTTTTATAAATGTTTTTTTTTCCCCAAAACTTTAATACTTAGAAAAGTACTATTGCAGTGAGTAGTTAAGATTAATAAAATTAAAAAAATATAAAAATAAAATAATTTTAAAAACTTTAAAAATTACGTTAGCTCTCCAGTTTGTGATGTCAAATTCAATTTTCCATCAATGTAAAGATCTTTTATAGCAATATTAAATGAATTTTCAAAATTTTTAGTTGCATCATCAAATGGATTGGCTCCAAAATATTTAGCAAGATTTGTGATATCCAAAGCAGGAATTTTAATGTTAAATTGTGAGTAATTATGGGTATTAAAAATAATTTCTATCTTCCCATTGTTGGTAGAATCTGTTAAACTTTTAGACTGAAAACAGCAACAACAAAAAATCTTTATTAAAATTAAAAAAATAATAATAATAAAATATAATTATTAGAGTAAAATACTTTAATGAAATTTCTTTGCAGGAAAAATTTTTATTTGCATAAAAACTTTGACTTTTTCAAGTTAAAAAGTACATATATAATATATATATATATATATATATATATATATATATATATATATATATATATATATATATATATATATATATATATATGAATGCAGCATACACACTGATACACATTAGATACACACTGATGATACCTACTGAAATCAGTAGCTGAGGGAGCTTCACTACATACATCAACAAAAAAATTTTAAAACTGAAAATAATTTTCAAATATATCATAAAAGAAACTAAAGTTAAGACAAAAAAATATAAATAAAAAGAATACACTAAATAATAGAAAATGAAGAAAAGAAAATGCATGGAATTCAAAAAAGGATATAATAATTCAACAAGAATAAATTGATAAAAAAAATAAAATAAAATAGAATAATAGAAAAAAAGAAACAATAAAAACTATATCTTAGCCAAAATATAAACTAGAAGATATATATATATATAAAGACTGATAAAAGCTTAATAAAACAAGTTAAAAAAAAAAAATTATTACAAAGATGTTAATTATCATGTTTCAGTTATTTACAACCAGTTAATAATATTCAAACAAAAGGGACAAGATATAAGAGAAAATAATACCATAAACAAACTACATTTTAAATAATGTAAATAAATTATTAGAGATACAAGTAGACAGCTTTAATGCTACATAAGACTGGTCTTGTTTTTTCAAAAATATTTTTCAAAATATTATCTTTTTTTGAGTACATTAGCTAGTTTTAGGAATCACTAATAACAAATAAACTCATAAATGTTGCTTAGTAACATGACTGTTTTGTTAAAGATAGAAATGTTTTTTTAAATAATTTATAAAAATTTCTATGAATAAATTTGTATTAAAAAACTGCGGTACAATAATGTTTTTCTATATTGCTGACTTTAAGTGACCAATGGGCAGTCATGGTGCAGTGGTTAGATTTCTGGCTCAGAAACATAAGGTCCTAGATTCAACACTGGATCTAGCTCAAAAAGCAACATTGGTAATAAAGAAGGCATAAACTTTCCAATTAAATGCTTTTCCACGCTGCTCTGTGATAAAACAGTAAGGACTTCTGGAAGCACCTTAACAACCACACACATAAAAAAAAAAAAGTGTGCAAAAAAATTGAAGCTAAAATATTTTAAAAACTGTTGGATGAATAAAAGATTCAAATGCTAGATACCACCTGATAGGCGCACTGTACTGATAAGTGAAGAATAAAATAAATGGTTTTAACACAAGGATAAAAATCATAAAGAAATTAAAAAAAAAAGTGAAAAAAAAAAAAATTATTCATAATATACGTTTTTTAAAACTTGTGTATTTTGGATGATTATATTTGATTTGTAATAGAAAGATAAAAACTTGAAAAATTTAAAGGTCAAAAACTTTAAAACTCAAAAACTTTAAAGGTTAAAAAAAAACTTTAAAATTCATAGTTTTGACGTAAAGATTTCCAAAATGTTTCCAATTACTATTGTGACTATTTTGATCGGACTGTTTTGCAAATTTCAATTCTTTTTATTTTTATCACACAAAAAAAAATGCATTATTTGCAAATACTCAAATTTATTTTAGTTAAGTCAATTTACAATAATTTGCATATAGCAAATAGCATTGCATTGTCAACAATATATTATATAAACATGCCAGTTTGTGCTAGTAAGATAAAAGGTGGATGGTAAAAAACTCGTAATGCCTCATACATCAAAGTTTCATTATAGGATTCACATAAACCAAAAGACAAAAAAATTTGAATAAGAGGTTTTGAACAAATGGTCAGTGGAGAAAAACTGAGGGATTCAATTGTAATTTCGATTCAAAAGATCTAGGCCTAACAGCAAACATTATACTGTAGATGATACTTGCACACACTAATTTTAAATATTCTAGTATAGATTAATTTTAAAAACTACTTGCTTCAAATAAAACCCTATGACTTTGGAACTTTGCTGTTAATATTTTCAAATATTTGACTAAGTGAGGGATGATGATTGGTATTATTAAATACTAATAATTGGATTTCCTCTCAAATGATTGTTGCTGCAGTTTTAAGATTTGAAATTCACTTTATTTTCTCTTTTCTTTTTATACCAAGCTTAGTAAAGAATATCACGATGACTATCAAAAAAACAGACCCAGTTTTTCAACTTAATCTCAATTGTATTTTGATTGTTTTTTTATATAAATATTTTTTCTTCTAATAAAAATTACAATCATCACTGTTTTCAATGCATGTAAATATTTCTTCCATCACATTATTTGTAGATTCTACAACTATTATGGTACCTAGCTTCAGCAGCAACTAAATCATATTAATTCTTTATGCATGCAGTATCATTTTTTGCAATGTCATTAAACCTATTCAGAATTAATACTGCAAATTTAAGAGTAGCAATTTTATGAATTTTTATTCAATTATATGTAACAATAACTTTTCAAACAAACATTCCTGCAAAACTTGAAGAAAGTACTCTAATTTGATGTTAAAGTTTTAAAAATTACACTAAAAATGCTAATATTCACAATCTTTTTAAAAACATTTTAACACTGTTTTTATTTTAGAAATCAATCATTTAGAAAATTTTTTTTTAATTATGTGACCTGGTTTTTATTGTCGTCAAAATTAAAGTTTATTGAATGCATATTTATACTTACATCTGACAAATAGTACTGACAAGTAGGTACTGGTGCAAATTAATGCACATAGATCAACTGACAAATAAAGATTGGTGCAATTTTTTTTGAGTCAGGGTTAGGGTCAGAGACCAACCAGAATTTGAGGCGTTTTGCATTTTCAAACAGTTTTGCTTTAAGGTGTCAATAGACAATAGGCCTTTTTAAAGTTTTAATCTTTGAAATGGAATTTAATCATAACCGAGTCTAAAAAAGGTGGCGCTCTAATAGTACTCTTGTAGGGCCCCAATAGTACTCGTGTAAGCACGCTCCAATAGTACTCTTTTGTCCCAATAGTACTCAAGTAGCACCCAAATAGTATTTGGGTGCTACTTGAGTACTATTGGGGCAAAAGAGTGTTCTCTTTTAATAATTGCTAAAAACAAGGACAATTAAAAATTTCAAAAAATGTTGGACATTGATTTTATTGACTATCAAAATAAAATCTCTTTTCTAAATCTTTTGAATAAAATTTTTTTTATCTTCTCTACTCAATATTAAGTGCATAAAAGAATAAAAGCAGTTAATAAAAGTACCTAAAAATGAAAGCACTTAATTTTGCTAAATATTACCAAAGTAGAGACTAAAAAACTAATTGTTATTTCTTAACTGTTTGAATGAATAAAAATATGAAACTTGCATTGCTCTGTAAAAACAAATTTTCTTTGTGTTGTGGTCATAAAAGTTATAGTTTGTGTTCAATGTAGGTTTCTTTTAAGTTTTTAAATGTAAGCAAAAGAAATATAGCACTTTAAATCTAAGAGCAAAAATTATGCTATAAATTATCAAAAAAAAAATTAAAAAAAAAACCGTCTAATTTATCAAAAAATTTTAAAAAATTTACAGAAACGTTTGCTTGAGCTTCAAAATTCCAAGGCTCTTCTGAATCATTTTTTTTGCTAATAGCAAAAGTTGGCTTTGATAGCATTACACCAAATCCAATGTCTATATCACCATTGTATGCAAGAGTCATCTTGAAGGTTTGGTTTACTAAAAAATTAGAAAAAATATTATACAATTATTAAAAAATTTAATCTTTTATATTAATTTAAAATTTAAAGTATCAAAATATCTATAATTTTGAATTAAGTCTTTTATGCCTGCTCTATAAAAAATGAAAGCACTTATTAAAAGTGCATAAAAGAATAAAAGCGGTTAATAAAAGTACCTAAAAATAACAACTACATATTGAATAGACTCAGATAACAAATGTTCACTCAAAAACCTTTAGAAAAAAGTCAATCAAATCATTTTGGATAAAAAAAGATCTAAAACATTTTGTTAAACTAAAACTTTTTTTTAAAGCTATTATTTTGATAAAAGCATTTTTCAAATTTTAAATATTATGTTACTTAACCATAAGTTTAATATTAAATCAGCTGTTTTAACACAATTTCTTTTTTACAAATCAACCTGTACTATTCAACACCGAGAGAAATTTATCTTCAGTATTATCAGACATACTTAGTTTTTCTTAAACAAAATCCACAAGAGATTTAATAACTGTATTTTTAACTTAAATTAATCTTTGATTCATGACCAACACTCTAACAAGTTTTATGATTCTCTTAATTAATAACTACCTAAACTTTTTTAAATGACATTTCAAATAAAACTTTTTTTTTACAAACTGATCTTTTAAAAGTTACAACTATTCTTTTAAACTTTTGAAGTTTAAGGAGTTTATAAAGAGTTTATAAAGAGTTTATAAAGAGTTTTCAAAGAGTTTATAAAGACTTTATGAAGCTCAGAAACAAGATTAGGAGATAGCACATAAATTTCATTTTTACCTTTGCTGTCGTCATCAAAAAAGATATTTACTATATAAAATATTTTTATTTTCTTTTATTATCTTTTGTATTATTTATTATTTTATTATTTTATTATTATTTTTATTATCTTTATTTTATTTATATTATTATTTTATTATTATTTTATTATCTTTATTTATTAAATTTGTATTACTTTAATAAATAAATCTTAAATTTTTCAACTGTGTTAAAAACATTGTTACAACTTTATTTTACACTTGTAACATAAATAAAACTTTTCATTTAAAAAAATAAGTTGTAATATATGTTGTCTTTGTTACTTATGATATGCAGCATATAATCCACTTCTATTAATTCAGTCACTTTACGGCCATTTTATGTTGTTTATGAAAAATTCTAGAAATTTAGTCAAGAGATTTAGAGTTAAAAAAATTAGAAACTAATTTTAAAATAAGAAATTATCTTCAAAAGGATTTATTTATAAAAATGTAAAAGTTCTATTTAATTTTCTTTTTACACAAATGCGTTTTAAAGCTGAGGAATAATTGATCAAATATCATCTGATACCATTGAAATAATGTTGAAAATTTTTTGTTTGTAAACCTCACCTATATGCATTCTGACCTAGTTAAGTTTTTCCAACTGAAGTTTTCCTGAATAAGCAATCTTGTGCACCGGTTAGAATGCTCTTATCATACAAAATAAAAAAGTTTTAATATTTTTCAAATATGAAAAAATAAAAACACTTAATTTAAACTGAAAAATATGTAATCATAATTATAAAAACGATACTCTAAACAATTACTGAATATATTTTCCATCATTTGTTATAAATAAATTGTGCAACAGGTCAGTAGCCAATCAATATAAAGTATAGATGGAGAATATAAAGTAGCCAAACAATAGAAAATAAAAGATGGAGAACAATATATTTATTTAACTTTTTAACCAACATCTTTATTTTTTAGTAAAAAATAAAAAAAAGTAAAAACTTCACTTTAATTTTACTTAAGAAAGTTTTATATGAAAATAAACTGAATCATTTCAGTCATTTAAAAAACAGAGAAAAAAAAAGAAAATGTCTTAAAAATACCTAAAATAGTTTAAAAAGTTTTTATAATGTACTGAAAATTTTATATGTAAATAAAACAAATTTATTGAAAAATCATAATGCAAATAATTATATTCCTTTTTTTTTTAAAAAAAAAAATCATTTTCAACAGGTCTGCAAGCAAATACAATTAGGTTGGGGGTTACTAGAAAACAAAAAACAGAGTTAAAGAGCATTTGGCACAAGACTTAACAAATAAAAGTATGTATGAGTCAGAAAAAATGAAGATAGAAGAGATATCAAAGAGTATTTCATACAGTATTTCATTTAGGGATGAATAAGAGATTTTTAGAGGTAGAGAATGGAATCAGGAGTAAAATAGTAGTAAGTACAATAAACAAAAGCAACCTTAGCAGATAACAGATATAAAAGTTAGCAATAATATCTCATCAGATAAAATAATATTGCTAACTTTGCAATCAATCAATATATATATATATATATATATATATATATATATATATATATATATATATATATATATATATATATATATATATATATATATATATATATATATATATATATATATATATATATATATAGGGTGCGATGTTTTATTGTCGCGTCGATTTAATTTAATAACGTTTATAATCTATAGCTTTATATATCCTTTCTAACCTCCTATACAAAAATCTTTTCTCTATATATATTAAATTAAAAAGTCCCATGAGAATATACTGTTAATTACAGTTGAAATAACTTACGTAGAGGCATGACTTTCAACACGCATCTACGTGATTTCTAACACGTACAATTCACCAACATAATAATAGAACATGCCCTCTTGGTGAATTAACTCATAAGTCTAATCTTTGTGGGGGCTTTACTGTTCGTCCAGAGCGTGTTACTTGCAGCACGTTGAGTTCTTGAGAATCATTTTGAACTTGAGCGACATCATCATTATAACTTCCTTTAACGTTATCAGTTTTATCGTTTAGTCTATAAAAAACATCGTTGACTGATTCATTTGAACTCTGTACGTCTGTACGGCGACGCAGGTGTGAAATGTGACGCAGATATACCCGATTCGCAGTTTCCACGTCAAACGACAAAGTATTTTGCTTTCGTACTATGCCTGGTATCTATGGCTGGTCACATTTTGTTTCTTGAGTTGGTTTTACCCAAACATTGTCACCCACTTTGAATTTCTTGCTTACGCCTTTCTCGTCTACCTTCCTCTGAGTATCGACGCCTGGGATGAAACATGTCGATCTTTTCTTGAATTGCTTGGGTGGACTTTCAGTACAATTGGATGATATTGTCTCGTTGTACAGCAAGACTGCCAGAGCGATTGAACAATGTGAGCGAGCAACCGTTCTTTTTATTGCACTCGATAACTGACCACGAAAATAATATTTAGTTGCAAAAAACCGGCCAGATATTTTAGTCGTTTTGAGAACATTTAAATTTTTGTTTTCTTAATTAAGTTTATTATTTTAACGTAAATTTTGAAATATTTTGTTTACGGACATACATGAAAACAAACATAAACTCGAATTTTCTCAAACAATCTTTGTGCGGAAAAGTAAAAAAATACAAAAAACCCGCCAAATCTACGAACAACTAATTCAAAAAATACTAACCGAAATTTCTAATAATAAATAATTAATAATCATCAAAGTTAATACAAATAATTTTAACCACTAATCCATTTTTCTCAGTGTAACCGATAACTGATTCTTTCCCCCAAGAAAGAAAAGTTTTTAAGTTCTTAGAAATTGGTTTACTAACTTCAATTATTTTTGCTTCAGCCATTCTTACAAACTTGTCATACTTAAAAGTTACTTTTTTCTGTTTTAAATACTAATTAAAATTATAAAGCCCACTCACTAAACGTCATCAGCGTTATTATGAAGCAGTTCCGCTTCCTCCTCACATAGTAATTTAACGTTTTTGGTTAATTTCTATTTAGCTAATTGAATTTCTACAGTAACTCAATGATTTAATTATTTCATTTGTTCATCTTACTAAGAAAAATTGTTTAAAATGTGTTTAACTTTTTAAACTACGCAAAGAATAAAACAGTTATTAAAAAAACTTTTTTATTAAAAAATAAATCACTTAGCGTTAGTTTTATTGGTTGAATTTTGTTGGACTTTTCAGGGCCATGGACTGCATTATTTTGGCGGCCATTTTTATGTGCCACAGCGTAAAAATGACTGAAAAAAATATCAAATGGTCCTCTTGACTAATTCGCGGCCCCTAACATTGTGAGTCCCAAGGCTATAGTCCTTCTAATTCCCCCCCCCCCCCCCCACCTCCTCAATCCAACACTGTAAATAAGACATAAATATATAAATAAAAATTATATATACTCTTTGATAAATCAGAGAACATTTGTTATCTTATTAAACAATCATTATTAGTATGTTGTTACTTTATATAAAAAATGTGACTTAGTTAAAAATTATAACAAAGCGACGTTTTAAAAATATTTGCTCAAATCGTATTTAATTTGCCAAAAGTTTTTTCACGTTAAAAGCTATTTTTCTTTTTTTAACTGTCCCTCATCGGTCCAGTTAATCTTTTTGCGCTTTTTTGTTTGTTTTTGAAATGTTCTCAAAACGACTAAAAAGTTGGGCTGGTTTTTCGCAACTAAATATTATTTCCCTGGTTTATTATTGAGTGCGATCGCACCCGCTTCCCGACCAAGCCTGATATATATATTTATATAAACATATATATAAACATATAAATATATATATATATATACATATATATATATATATATATATATATATATATATATATATATATATATAAACATATATATAAACATATATATGTTTATATATAAATATATATATATATATATATATATATATATATATACACATATATATATTTATTTACATATACATATATATATATATACATATATATATATATATATATATATATATATATATATATATATATATATATATATATATATATATATATATAAACATATATATAAATATATATATATATATATTTACATATACACATACATATATAAACGCATATATATATACATATATAAACCCATATATATACATATATAAATATATATATATATATATATATATATATATATATATATATATATATTTTCCATGAGAGGTCAGTAGTGAACTAATCCAATATGACATAAAGACAAAGACTCAGTGAGAGAGTTGCCATTTAATAATATAGGAATGTTGACAGTGCAATAGTTCACCAATTACAATAGTTGTTTGCAGTAAATAACTGGGTTTTGTTGGAGTTAAAACCCACAAGCCCTATGTTATTACCAAAGAGAGATTAGATTCAAGATCATCTGCCTGTTCTAACCCATCAAAAAAAGAAGATATTTTATCAAGACAGGAGTATAAAGATAAATCATCAAAAAATAGAGTCACTTTAGATGTTAGATTGTAAGGAAGATTATTAACGTAGATAAAAAACAATACAAGACCAAAGAAAGAACCTGATGATTGTTGGAGAGGTCAGAATGTTCTTAAATTTTTTTTAAATTGGAACCATTTGCCATTTTTCAGCAGGAGATATCTAGAGAATAATTTTGTAAGACTATGACCGGGATTATAGGCATGAAACTTTAAGTTCCATTAAAGGTTGTTTTTTCTATATTTAAGTATAAAACGCTCTGTTTTTGAAAAACTAAATATTTCTTAAATATTGAGCACTCTACAACGATCAAGAGTTTAGTATTTTTAATACTAAATCATACAACAACAATATATATATATATATATATATATATATATATATATATATATATATATAATATATATATATATATATATATATATATATTTATATACATATATGTATATATATATATACATATATATATATATATATATATATATATATATATATATATATATATATATATATATATATATATATATATATATATATATATATATATATACATATATGTATATATATACATATATGTATATATATATATATATATATATATATATATATATATATATATATATATATAATATATATATATATATATATATATATATATATATATATTATACATTTATTAGCAATTTAAATTTATTTATTTCATGTAATATATAATATTATTATATTATATTTATTATTTAAATATATACTGTCCAAGCTTTAAGAAGCCACTATTTGTCCTAAATGTTTGTTAGTATCATTAGCTACATTAAACTAATATACAATTTTGATCATATTTTGTAGCAAAGAAAGAGAAAAAAAAAATACTTACAAAAAGACAATTCACTGATGTAAAACATATTAGGTTGTTTTGTTTTATCAAGCAAACTAGGAACAACTTCTGTCTGTACATAAACATTCATTTCTCTAAGAAAACAATCCATTAATGTCTTTAAGTCTTCAGAGAACTCCTTAGGTAATTTGATAACAACACCACTCGTTGATATACTTATTTTGATAAGGTTTTTTACCGATGAAGTTTCTGTTTTTACCAGACTATCAGAATTAGTAGCAGTAGGGGTCTGATCATTACCTGGAGGTTTTTTTTCAGGGCCATTAGCAGCAGTAGGCGTCTGAGCATTAGCAGGAGGTTTGTTTTTAGGGGCATTAGCAGCAGTAGGGGTCTGAGCATTAGCAGAAGGTTTCTTTTCAGGGGCATCAGTAGCAGTAGGGGTTTGAGCATTAGCTGGAGGTTTCTCCTTTTTGGCACAATTTTTTAAGGCTTTTTTCATGTCTGTTTCCAAATAGATATGAATACCTTAAAAAAATATTTATAAAACAATTAATTTATTGAGAATAAATTTCATTTTTTGAAATTTGACTGTTAAATATTAAATTTAAATTGGAGACATAATTGGAGCATAGCTCCATAAAATAGGAGACATAATTAGAGTATAAAATTGTAGTATATGATTAAAAAATAAAAATAAAAATTTAAATTGCAATTTCGTTTTCTAATTATTGTTTTACAAAATAAAATGTTTTTATGCAAAAGAGAACTATTTATTATAGCATTTAAACTTTTAATATTTCTATTAACTGAAAATTTTCTGGATGACAAAGGATGGTTCTGAAGCTAGGTCAATAAAAATTTTATAATTACAAAAGACAAAAAGATGAAAAACATGAGTACAACAATTTTTTATTTTTTACGTCGCCATTAGTTTGTCACATAAAATCAAAATCACATAAAATTGGTTTACAATTACAATTAACTTAATGGCTTAAAAAAAATCTATGTAATGAAAGCACAAATGTACTCAATGACAATAGATACTGAAAAACCAGCTGCATATCTAGAATTACCAGCTTGCAGCAATTAGAGCATACATAGTTTAAAAGAAACAACATTAGTATGTGTATTATAACACATGTTGTATACAAGTATACACATATTTTATGTTTATTATAACACATGTTGTGTATGTACTATATGTGTATTATAACATATGTTGGGCATAA
>NC_061156.1:18542608-18600108 GCF_022113875.1 Hydra vulgaris | reverse complement strand
TTACGTGCTTCTGATCATGGTTTGGTCTCTCTAAAACTATTATCTCATTCTTCTTTACCATCAGAATTCCCCTATCATCGTACATCTTACAACTACCTTAAAGCTGACTGGGACTCTTTCTGTGATTTTTTTCGTGATGGCCCCTGGATAGAAATCTTTTATCTCACTGTTGACAAATGTGCTTCTTACATAACTTCGTGGATTCAGGCTGGCATGGAATCCTTTATTCCTTCTCGACGATTCCAGGTCAAGCCTCACTCTTCTCCATGGTTTTCCTCACACTGTGCTGCTGCAATTGCCAATCGGAACCATTACTTCCATATCTATCAGCAAAATAATTCTCCAGAAAACAGACGTCTGTTTATTACTGCTAGGAACCATTGTAAAAAGGTTTTGTCTAATGCCAAAGCCCGCTATTCTCAAATCATGAAATCTCGTATTTCATCCCAAAAATTAGGCTCTCATGACTTCTGGAGAATCTTTAATAGTATCAATAATAAGGGCAAGTCTGTAATTCCACCACTTTTGTATAGTTCAGACTTTGTCACCTCACCTAAAGACAAAGCTGAATTGTTTGCCAAGAACTTTTCATCAATATCATCTCTTGATGCCACTAGTTGCGTTCTACCTGATATAGCCGTCAAACAGGTTGATCCATTGCAAGGTTTTTCGAGTTTTAAATTAACAAACACTTAATCTCTTATCTCGAATCTCATAACCTACTTTCTGATCATCAATATGGATTTCGATCTTCTCATTCTACGGCTGATTTGCTATCAGTAATACCCGATAGGTTTTATCGCGCATTAGATAAAGGTGGAGAGGTTAAGGCCATTGCTCTTGACATTTCTAAAGCGTTTGATAAAGTTTGGCATGCTGGTCTTCTCCATAAGCTTTCTTCTTACGGTGTATCTGGAAACATCTTTAAGATTATTGTATCCTTCCTTTTCAATCGTAGTATAAAGGTTGTCCTTGATGGACAGCACTCTTCTTCTTATTCTGTAACCTCAGGGGTTCCTCAAGGTTCAATCCTTGGCCCTATACTCTTTTTAATTTACATTAACAATCTTCCAGATATTCTCACTTCTAAGGTGGCATTGTTCGCTGATGATACTACCATTTATTCTTGTCACGATAAGAAGCCAACTCCCTCTGATTGCTTGCAGGGGGCATCTGAGCTTGAAAAGGATCTCACTTCTGCTACAGCATAGGGCTCACAGTGTCTGGTGAACTTTAATTCAGATAAAACTCAATTTTTTCAGCCAACCGTTATCGCAATAGTTTAGACCTTCCTATATTTATGAACGGTAATGTACTTGATGAGTCTCATACCCTTCATCTTCTAGGATTAACTCTCACTTGTGACCTTTCTTGGAAACCTTATATCAAATCCGTTGCAAAATTAGCATCTGCTAAAGTTGCATCTCTTTATCGAGCTCGTCACTTTTTTTCTACTCTGGATTCTATTCTCTATCTCTATAAATCTCAAATTCGGCCTTGAATAGAATACTGTTGCCATATCTGGGGCGGATCTATTAATGATGCCCTTTCTCTTAAAGACAAAGTGCAAAAACACATTGTAAACATAGTTGGACCTGCTCTTGCAGCCAACCTTCAATCTCTGTCACATCGTTGTAATGTTGCTTCTCTTTCTCTTTTGTACAAATACTATAATGGGCACTGCTCAAAAGAGCTAGCGTCTCTTGTGCCATCTACTAAAATTCATTCTTGTGTTACTCGTCATTCAAGTAAGTCTCATCCTTTTTCTGTTACTTTTCCTAAGTGCTCCAAAAACTCTTATTCGTCTAGTTTTTTTTCTCGAACATCAGTTCTTTGGAATTCGCTTCCTTCATCCTGCTTTCCTGATTCATATAATTTGCAATCGTTTGAGTCATCTGTCAGTTGTTATCTTGCTTTACAATCTTCATCTTTTCTCTTCCAGTAACTTTTAGCACTAATTAGTCGTTGCTTTCAGCCTTGTTGGAAGCGAAGATGGTTAAAAAAAAAAAAAATACATATATATATATACATATATACATATTTATGTATATATATATATATATATATATATATATATATATATATATATATATATATATACATAAAATAATAAATTTAAATATGTATAAATAAAAATAGAAATAAATTAAAAATTAAAAAATATACATAAATATGATAAAAATAGTATAAAAAAAGTAAAAAAAAAAAACAACAAAATGGGAACAAAATGGGTGTGTGTGTGTTTATACACACATATGTATGTATGTACATTATTAGGTACACTTGACTTTTTTAGTAATTTTAAAATTTAAATTACTTTAATGAATAAATACGTATCTTTTAGTTATTTTATTATGTTTTTATTGTTAGAGGGCTCTATTTAGAATATAAAATAACATAATTACTTACTCAGCTATTTATTAAAAAAGAAAAGTTAAAACATAACAAATAAGGTAAAAAATCTTTAGATTTTATAATGCCAACCCTTAGCTACAATAACAGCTTACAGACATTGGAACATGCTTTCTATGCAGATTTTTGCATTTTGTTGGAGACTGGGGTTGTTATACCACTCTCTTAAACAAATTTCTATCAACTGTTGCTTGGAGGGATGATTTTATTGGCAATTTCAAACAAATGAGCTTTTTTCCATCAACATTTGAAATGTTTACTCTATTGAACTGAACATTACAAAGATATCATAAATTATTAAGCTATAGTTTTTCTGGTTTCTTACAATATTATAAGTTATATTTACTCTACTCCAGTTTTCAATAGTCATAATTTGGTGTTTTTTAGCCCATTCGAGACCCTTTTTTTCATGGCTTCATTTAAACGTATTTTTTTGCTTTTTTGCCCATTAAATTATTTTCAGCCAACCTTCTCCAGATTACCCTTTTTCTTTTTTTCTTTCTGTTTAAAAGACAATTGTCCCTAATTTTATGGTTACAGCGTGGAGTAGTGATCCTTTTTCTGTCACTTTTGCTGATATGATCTAGTTCTAGAGGCCCATTTGTATAAATTTTTCTTTTAATTCGGTTCACTACTGACTTTGAAATATTAGCAATTGCTCCTACTTCTCTCTCTGAGAATGTGTAGAATAAAGAAGTAAGGTTTTTTCTTCCTTACATTTTCTTAGGGTTAAGTCTAAAGACTTGTTCAGACACAAGTCAGGATTTATGGACTAAAATTAACAAAAATAATGAATTACTAACCATAAATAATTTAATTATTGACCAATACTTATGTTTTAATAGTCCAGAACTAAAATTTGCAAAAAATTGTTCCAAAAATAAATAACTGAAATCAGTTTTAAACTTACTCTGACTACACTTTTCAACAATTGACAGCTAATTAAATAATACCCTAACTTTCTGACAAATAAGGTCAACTGACAGTATTGCCACGATTTAAAAACAATAATATTGATATCAGTAACAAAAATGGACACAAAAAATTATTTAAAAATAATTCATTTGCTTGCAAAATTCATTTAAACTTTAAAACTACTAAAAAAGTTAATTGTACCTAACAATTGTATATATATATATATAACAATATTATATATATATATATATATATATATATATATATATATATATATATATATATATAAATAGTATTGCATACTAAGGTAAGCAATCTGACGTCATACTGCTGCTGGGGGCTTCAGTACATACATCGACTGACAACTAGCCTGACTCGCAGTGGAGTGCTGCTACATCGTCTGAGGGTTAGGGATGGGGCAGCAATCGTTTTATTTATCATTCTTTGATTTTTTTCTTCTTTTTCTAAAAAAGCTGTATGGGTTAAGGTAAGCAAAAAAAGTGAGCAAATGCTTATAAAAATACGCTTTAGTAAGTGTGTGTGTGTATATATATATATATATATATATATATATATATATATATATATATATATATATATATATATATATATATATATATATATATATATATATATATATATATATATATATATATATAAACAATTTCAAAATGTATTCTACAAAATAGAGAGTTCAATATTCTTAAAAGAACAGAGCAATTATAAGTTAGTAGAAAATCATTTAACAAAACTTTTTTAAATTTTACACTGTGTTTTGTCAATAAAGACTCATCAGAAATGAATGATTAAATTAATAAAACTCAAATCTATATTAAAAAATTAAATTACATTAAGTCGCAAATGTCTTAACTACTGTACACTTCAACACATTTATGGAATATTGACACTATAATAAAAAGAATTCTTTAGAATTAATCAGTTCTGCTTTTTTTTAAAATTATTTTTAAAAGGGGGGATTTTATTTGCTCAAAAATAAGTTTCTCCTAAAAAAGTATAAAAATAATTGAGCTCAAATAATAGTTACATTAACCCCCCCCCCCCTTATTTGTAAAAATTTTTTAAAAAAAGCTGAAGTAATCAATTCTAAAGAATTCTTTTAATAATAGTGTCAACATATTCTGACGAGTCTTTGTTGATGAAACACAGCGTAAAATAAAAATAAAAAATTAAATGATTCAATACTAACTTATATATACATAACAATTAAGAGATTAAAAGATAAATATCAGTAGTGTACACTGGATTTTTAGATGTTTGAGTTTTGACACTTGCACGCATTGTGCAAACTTCAAACTTTTGTATGTTCATACTTATGTCAAATGAGGATGTTTTGTAAAAAGTTGTGGTGATTGGAGCTTAGGGACAAAAAAAACCCAATTTTCATCCAATAATTTCTTATTTATAAAAAATTATGACCATATAAAGTTTTCACCCCCCTCAATTTAGGGGGGGGGGGGGGCTGTAAACTTTGTAGGGTCATAAAAACTAAAAACTAAGAGGTTATTGCATGAAATTTGAAATTCGTTGATGAGTATAATCTTAGATGAAAATACTAAAAAAATTATTTTATCAACTTGTTGCTCTCACATTAAGGGCTGGGCAGGCCCGAAAATTGGGGGTTTTTTGTCTCCAAGGTCCAATCACCACAACTTTTTGCAAAACATTCTTATTTGACATATATATGAACATACAAAAGTTTGGAGTTTGCACAATACCTGTAAGTGTCAAAACTCAAACATCTAAAAGTCCAGTGTACACCACTGAATATGTATGATTTATATATTTGTTTTTATTTATGTTTACATTTAATTTTGTTAATATTTAATAAAAAACTTACAAACATTTTTTTTTATTCCATAAGATTTTCACTGTGTAAAATATGGCATCTTCTAAAAGCGTGTTTACTATCTGAATGTCTACTTCAACATTCCAATATTTTGGAATGAACTGAACCCGATAATCAGTTAGCAAACAATTCTTTGTAGTATATTACAACATCGGAAACAACTGGAAAACTAGTCAATCATTTATACCTATATTTTGACTTGATTTCAGCCAAAATTTCTCCTAAAAATATAAAGCTCTTTGCAAAACTTAACAGTGTTTTGGGTTTACCAAGATTGCGGCTGACTATCATAACTGGCTCGACCGCGTTTTATATAATGTATTTACTACGGTGACTCCTGTTTATTTAACACCTTGGGGCAATTCACTGTTTTTAAAGCAAAGTTTCCATCGAGTATTGTTTGCCATCTTCAGATCAACTTTTAAATAGTAGTCTATTGTAGTAATAAAAAGCCTATTGCTTTGTTGATGCAGCAAAGATCTTAACCGTATTCCATTATGTGCATAATCCAGTGGCAGATTAAGACTTTTTGGGGCCCGGGGCTATTTTTGTTTTTGGAGGGCTTTTTATGGGCCATAGCCTAAAAATGACTATAAAAAAAAAAAAAAAAAATCTAAATATTTTGGGGGCCCGGGGCTATAGCCCCCCTGATCCGACTGCTGTAACATCTAATTGCTAATGCTAATGGCTGCTAATGGCTGCTGTAACATCTAATTGATAAAATGATCCGGGTAAAACCCGGGTATTACCCGGGTAAATTTAATAATAACTTTCAATAAAATTGAACTTTATTAACATATTTTTTTTATATATATAAGAACAAAGTTGATGGCATACTTCATACATTAGTACATAAAGAGCCCTCAGATCTCCTCAGGTTGATTGGATTTTTTGACTTTTTCGAAAATTATGATCGTATAAAGTTTAAACCCTCTTTAATGTGAGGGGGTTACAAATTTTATATTAACATAACTTTTGAATGCTGAGAGATAATATTCTGAAACTTAAAATTTATGGGTGAAAGTCTAGTTGAGAATAGTACAAAAAATATTTTATCATCTTGTTGCCTTCACGTTTAGGGTAAGAGAGGGATGAAATTTTACCGGGTTGTTTGTTCCCAGCCTCCAAATCATTATTTGTTCCCTACTCTTTTATAAAATGTTCCATGAATTTTTACAATAATATTAAAAGTGTTATTTAAAAAAGATTTTAACAAGATTAAAACTGTTCTTTTTGCGTCTTCTTCAGTTTTTAAATTAAAATCTACAATTAGGCATCATTTATAATAAAAAGCCTAGTACCTACTGTGCTCAGCTGAGCTCAGAAAATTTGCTTGTAAATTTTTATCTATATATGAGAGTGTAATTTAAAATAGATCATGTGCGACCTTGTGCAACCTAGTGTTTTTCTGCTTGTGTAAATGCAAGCGTTAAAAAAAATGTTGCGCATTTTAAGGGGTTTTATTGAAAAAATACTTTAAAAAAAAGCAAGCATAAAAAAAAAATTTTCTTATTTCTTTACCTTATTTCAATATATGATTTCAATGGACTAATTTAAACTTTTAAAAAATTATATTATTGTAAAAATTAAATTGTCTTGCTGTCCTCATATTTCGTTTTTATATGATTTTTTACATTTTCACCAATATTTGAAAAATAAAATATTGCCATTTTTGTAGTAAAATTGATACACTAAGCTCAAAAATCACTGTAGGAAAAAATTATATCAGTTTTAGAGTGTTGGGGGTCTCTTGATTACATTTAGAAAAATAAATTACTCTAATATAAAGGTTTCGGCTGTTTTTACAGCAAAAATGCATTCAGATGTCTTAAGTTCATGCAAAGCAATTAAAAAATATGCCTCCGCTCATTTACACATAGATTTGTTTAAAACAGCGCAAGCGTAAACTTAAAGAATATTGATTTTTATTTGAACTAAATCATCATTAAGTGAATCTGTTTTAATCTTAATGTAACTCGCTTGAGATAATTGTTTATTAAACTATTGTTTAGTAAACTATTGAGTGAGTTTTGAAAATTAAGTTGATAGTCAATCTTAAATACAATTAAATTTTCCAATACAAAAACTTGTTCTTTTTTGCTTGTTTAATCTCTCTCTCTCTCTCTCTCTCTCAATTCATATTTGTTAACTTTAGAAAGCTTGAGGCATCTATTTTATGAGCAAAATAACTTTCAGGAGCAGCAGAATAGATAAGATTCATAATTGTGAGAGCAAGTGGTTCACTTTTATTTATTATTTTGCAAATGAAGCGGTTTTTTTTTTTTCAAATTAGATTGATATAACTAGTCTTTATCATATACATCATTAAGTAATTTCTATAATATTTTACCAGTATGTGCATCAAATAATATCAAAAAGTTGTTCAAAGCAAAACTGGAATATGTCACATCTGGATTTAATTAAGATACTACATAAGTTTTTGAATCAAAAAATAAATACTTAATACTGTCTATTTTTTTTTTTGTAGAATGAGTAATCTAATATGAATTTTTTTTTCCATATTTATAAATTGAAAATAGACTTGAAAAAGCAGAAATTATAATGTTTGATTATAATGACTACGAAAAATTAAACAATGTTCATGAAAACTATTTTTTTTTTTGTTGAGATTTAATGCACATATCAACTTTTTTTTAAATGAAACAATTATGAAAGACGCCTTTATATGAAATTTTTTCATTATTTACTTTTATTATTCTAACATCTGGTTTTGTGTTTTTTTTCTTCAAATAGTATTATATATATATATATATATATATATATATATATATATATATATATATATATATATATATATATATATATATATATATATATATATATATATATATATTAATATATTAATAATTAGTAATAATATCCATCATAAACATAGCATCATCATCAATGTTATTTTAGTCAACTAAATATTTCATAAACTTTGACGGTTCTACTTTAAATAATAAGACTTTTTAAAATTTTTAACTCAAAAACTGATAATTTACTTTTTATTTCATTGAATTCAGTCATCAAATCAATAGGGTAAATAATCTTTTTTTGACGTGATTTTTTATATAAAATAGAAAGAAAAAAACAGCAATACTTCGAAACTATAAAAGTTATTGATTAAAAGATGATCAAGAGAATAATATAAAATGCATAAATTTACATAAACATGGATAAACTTATATAAACATGCATAAATTTATCAACTTCTATTGTTTCTGTAAGTTTTAGAATTTCAAAATGTAGATTAATTTATACATTTGAAAATTATGTGTTTACTATTATATATTTTAAGCTAATATTCTTTAAGGTTAACATTTTAATTTGGTTACTTTTTCTATAAATATCGGTGTCTTTCTATTCCTTAATCAATTTCAATATACTAACATTGGTATTGTTTTGAAATAAACAATAAATAGTTTGAACCAGTTTTAAATCCCTAATTAGTGTTGTTGTTTTTTTTTTTTCAATTTTTAAACGTTTAGTACAAACAGCCGAATTTAAATCATACTCCTAGCATGGGTTTTCTAAAATCATTTCTAGTTTATTTGCAGAAACACATTTATCATGGTTTGAATAACTTTGAATTGACCTTTGAATTAACATTTCAAAATCTGTATGAAATTAGATACTACCTTTTATTCTTATGTTTTTCGTCCTGGTCATTTTAAGCTAATCCTATATTAGGCCAGGTGAGGTTCTTTAGCGATAATAAAATACAAACTAAATGTGGCTATCATATAGATCATACTTTAAAAACACATATTTTTGTCTCATTTTAAACGTTAACCACATTTTAAATTATAAATATATAGTAAATTGTGATTCCATTGAGGAAAATGAAGGAATATTCTTTGACATCACGTGATTTACAGCTTTATTAGTTTTAATTAATTTTTATTTCTTGGTGTAGATAAGGCGATTTATAAGTTATTCGAATTCTTTTATTTGGAATTAGCATGATTTTGTCAGCGTATTATGTCCAAACAAGAGCTTTAGATGTTATGGTTTTTATCGCATCAAGTTTTTATAATGTTTAAAAAAACTTTCCTTTTTTTTATATAACTTTTAAATTTTTTTTTATTATCCCTAATTGTGAACCATTTTTGGTTACCCCTAATCATAAACTATTTTTGAGTCTGTAGATCAATTCCGCCCAAAACGTTAACTTAATTTTAACAAAATTTATTTGCAAAAATGTTTTAATCTACTATAGATCTTATAAAATAAATACTTAATGTACTATATATATACTATAGCTCTAATCTGTTCTAGTACATATTAATTCGATATATTTGTCACAACACAATATTTTTAACAATTTTCACACTAATTATTAGAATTCCGACCAAGAAAGCGCTTAATTAAGAAAAATTGCCAATAGACGTTTAGAACAGATTATATTATTAACCTAAAAATGCTTATTTTTTTAAAATCTTATTCAAACTTGGTCGTGGTTTTAAGATTTTTTTTTTATTTTTTTTTAAAAAAAAAGAATCTTCAGTCTGGGTTTTTTTCACTACAAACATTTTTAATTTATGTTTAGGTAAAATTTATCAAATTAATTTTTTTCGTCTTTTCATGATTCACAGACATGATCAATTAATGGAAATGTTGTAGTCAGAAAAATAATACGGAGACCCTTTAATTATTAAAAAAGTTAATATTAAAAAAAAACAATTTTATACTATTAATTTGATGTTATTGTTACTGCATTTATTACTTGGTTTTTTATCTACAAGTTTGCTAAATTTTTTTTATTAATTGTTTTTGCAACTATGGCATTCCCACTAGAGTATTGCGATATCACTATCGAGCTATTGAAGTATCAAAAAACACCGAACTATCGGTAGTAATGATATTGAAAGTGCGTTATCAAAAAACTCAATTTTAATATTAAGTGTTTGAAAGTGAAAACATTTAATATTGAAAACCAATAATGAAAATTGTTCCCATCACTACCGAAGTCCCTTTTGCCACTACGGAACTCAATATCAAAAGAAAAAAAAAGAAATTGATAATAATAATAATACGAATTTTTTGAAATAAATTTAATTAAAAATATTTCTTTCTCAATTAAAAAACTTGAGTGCATAATAATTTTACCTGAACATTTGACATTTTATTAAAATTAAATAATGTAAATTTAATTTAAAATAATTCTCTATTAAAATTTTTATTAAAATTGAATTATACAGTACAATCTCTATAATTTGAATCTCCTTAATTCAAAACCTTCATAAATTCAAAACCTCTGTAATTCGTTTAAATCATAGTCATAAGAATAAATTTCTTATGACTAAGATTAAATACAAAGTCACCGAAAAGCGCTTAAGAAAAAATCAACTTTCTATAATTCGAAAACCACTTTAATTCGAACTTTTATTTTTTCCCATAAATTTGAATTAGAGAAATTCTACTGTATTAAATAAATTTCATAAGATAATTAATTTTCAATTATTTTTATGGTTTAATTTTTTTTGTTGCAGAGGTTATTTCTTTTAAAATAAAATTTACAGATCTGTCTAAATTGTGAGATTAAGTTTGCTTTATTGTTTAGAAGAAAGTGAGTTAAGAGTTTATATTGCAAAAGGCAAGTCCTTATTGGGAATTCTTTCAAAAAGATTTTTGCGGCAAAGATGTTGCCCAATGCAAATAGTGCAGATTAAAAACTCCAAGCAAGGCAGCACCACAAAGTGACTAAAGTTTCATCATCGAGGCTGCCACAAAGACATTTTTGAACAGTATTGAAAATTACAGAAAAAAGCGATCATCTGAACAACATCCCAGGTTGTTGAAGGAGTTAAAAAAATGAAAAAGGACATTTCTTCAGATTGCAAAGTAAAAACTTCTGAATGATAATGTAAAACTTCTAAATGGCAAAGTAAAAGCTTCTGAATGGTTTAAAGACCTTATGGGTTTTACAATGCTTGAAGTTAATATTTTTATACCGATTTGCAGATCACCTTTGAACGTCCTAAAGCGTGAACTTACATGTAATAATGCTCGTCACAATTTTTTTACAAATTGTATTGTCAATGATTGGAATAACTTGTCGTCAACATGCAAAAAGACTCCGTCAGTTAAAACA
The DNA here is from genome assembly GCF_022113875.1 of Hydra vulgaris. Taxonomy (NCBI): domain Eukaryota; kingdom Metazoa; phylum Cnidaria; class Hydrozoa; order Anthoathecata; family Hydridae; genus Hydra; species Hydra vulgaris. Next base: position 18,588,817 of record NC_061156.1, on the reverse strand, counting down.
TTTAAGAATAGAACTGACAAGTTTTTTTTTTCTACAGCTGCAAACAGTACATCTTTTACTGAAGATAAGCTGCACGTTTATTAATTTATTTGTACCTTTACCAGCTATAAATATTAACTTTTTAGACACTATTTATTATAGACGTAAACTTTAGTTAAATGAAAGCAATCTTTTCTCTCTTTTTCCCAATTTCGATATCAATTTACTTGCTATGAAATAACAAATGTTTTTTTTTTTCTTAAAGTTTATATTTTACAAATCATAAATTTTTGAATAATTTGTTGGGTTTTTTTTTAATTATTTGTCATATTATCTAAAAAAAAAAAAATTTTGACAATGGGGTGTCCGGGATTAAGTTTGTGAAATATATATATTTCGTTGGCTTTCCTGGCTTCAATTCACTTTTCAAAATAAATAAAAGTTATATAATATACAAATTTAATTATATTTTATATAACTTTTATTTATTTTGAAAAGTGAATGGTTATATAATATATATACACACTATGCACTATATATTTACATACTTATAAATTATATATATATATATATATATATATATATATATATATATATATATATATATATATATATATATATATATATATATATATATATATATTTATATATATATATATTTATATATATATATATATATATATATTTATATATATATATATTTATATATATATATATATATATATATATATATATATATATATATATATATATATATATATATATATATATATATATATATATATATATATATATATATATATATATATATATATATATATATATATATAATTTATATGCCCACTGTTATATATAAATATCTACAAACGTATTTTGAGTTGCCCTGAACGTTTTATAATTTTTCAAACTTTTGTCATCACCTTTAACAGTTGCACTAATCTCCATATCTTTGAAATGTTCTAAAAATGATTCGTCTCCTTCAGGTGTCAAGCTCCATAATTTTATAAAATCTTTAACAGTTATCTTTGGTATAGTTATACTTACGTTAACCATGGGACTTTCTAAACAAAAAACAATACCAAATATTAAAATTAATAATTTTATTTAGACTTAAAAATTTGTAGGTTGTATGTCAGGGAAACAAGAATATAGGAAAGAGTTTTAAAGGGTTTTGTACAGGGAATAAAAACTAGACAAGTTAAAGTTTTTTAAACATGCATGGAAGTACAGATACAGTTAAAGTATGTGAATAATGAATGACAAGTCAATCAAAAATGATTTTTGGAAAATGGAACAAAAGATAATAGCTCTTTTGAGCAGCAACCATGATAAAATTGTAAAAAAGAACTTTACAAAAATGAAAGAGAGCCTCAAGCTTGGCAGATAAAGCAGGTCTAACTAAGTTTGTAATGCGTTTTAGGACCTTTTCTAGATCAGAAAAAGCATCATTAAAAAACCTAGCCCAAACATGGCCGCAGTATTCCATACAGGGACGAATAAGAGATTTGTAGAGGTAGAGAATGGAATCAGAAGCAAGATAATGATAAGCACATTAAAGAAAAACAAACTTAGCAGATGTTAACTTTGTAATTGATTATGGTTTCCATAAAAAGTTATTAGTGAACAATAATACAAAAAGACCTAAAAAACAGGACTCCGTCAGTGGGTTGCCACTAATTAATATAGGAATTTCAACAGTTTTGTGATAGTTGTTTACAGTAGTGAAGTTTTGTTGGAGTTGAAATTTACATGCCGCTACAAGCCTCATTCTTTTACAAAAGTGAGATCAGATTCGAAATTAAGTGCTTGTTCTAAGCGATCAAAAAAAAAAGATTTTTTGTCAAGACAGAAGTAAAAAGATGAGTTCTTTACAGAGTCAATTTAGATGTGTGTATGTCAAGAGGATCAATAATGTTGATAAAAAACAAAACAGGATCAAGGATAGAACTTTTAGCTCTCCAAAACTGGAAATGAAGAAAGGTGTACCCCTTTGAAGAAGGCCTACACTTTTAGTTTTTTAGCGGATAGAAAGAAATAATTTATATCCCAAAAATTTTCTCACACCATATGATGCAAACTTATGGAGAACAACAGCATGTCAAACTGTATCAAAAGCAATAGATATTTTAATATAAATAGCCCTTGCCTCACGGCCTCCATATAATGCACAATAGAATCTTTCAGTCATAGCAGTTAATAAGTCGGATGTTAACGAGACAATCGAAAACGGTATAGATTGTGTGAAAGTAAGTTGTTTGATTCATGGGATGTTAGAAATTTGTTAAAATATAAATAATTGGTGATCAATATTTATTAAACAAAAGTTTTTTTGATTTAAAAATTATTCTAACATCTCGAAGAAGTTCAGCCAAGTTATATTAGCAAAATGGAGATTTTTATGGTCTGTGCTTTTTTTATTAGTTGAAATTTGGTGTGGTAGTCCAAAATCATGTTATTTAATGTATATTAAATAATATACGCAAAATACCAAATAAAAGGCTGTAAAATATTGGTAAGAATATTTTATATGTATTTTTTTATCAAGTTATGTTTATAAATATTATTATCGATTCGTACCAGTTGTATGGATATACCAGATTCATTATTGATTAATACTAATTTTATTATCCATAAATATTATAATTGATTCATTCTAACTATATTTTTTTGACTTTAGTGAAGGGCTTCAATAAAAGTTTGGATAGGTACAATTAATGTATGAATGATAATTATTACAGGGAAAATTTTTTTTTTATGAGTTTTATGAATTATAGTTGGCATTTTCAAAAAGTGTGTAAAAAATACTATTAGGAAGTTTTCATTCTTTGTTAAATCAAACTACTAAACTTAAATAATTTATATTAAAAATAATGAAATACCTGTTAAATTATATAAAATAACAGTTTCAAATCCGTTTAGTTTGCCTTTTAAAACAAAATTAAATTTTGGTGTGTTTTCTTGTGATTCTTTTGGAGTGTCAGTTTTAGTAGTAGCTTTTTCTGCAGTTGAAGATGAGCTTCTAGGAATTTCTAAATTGAGATCTATTTGACCATCCAGTTTAATCATAGTTTGGCTATGACCATAATTACCATTATAACCTGCATCAATTGATACATATGTATCATTTATGACAAGTGATCTCAATAGAAGCTTGTTACTTTGGATAAAATCTAAAACAAAAATTTTGAAAAATATTTTGAAAAGAAATTGAAAATGAGTATGAAAAAAAATTAGTAAATACAGTGAACTCCCAAAATCTCGAACCTCCAAGGGACCTAGAAAATAGTTCGAGTTAGCAAATGTTTGAGTTATCGGAACATTCTATATCACGAACTTTAACCGATAAGTAAAAATATTTCGAGTTATTAAAAGTTTTGATCTCAAAAGTAAAAATAATACATTATAAATTGAAAAATGTTCTAATGTCACTCTGTTTTAGTTTTGAAGATACGTCTCTATCAAATATAATCGAGACTGCATTGAGCTTTTGTTGCAAATCTTCACCCATAAAACTAAATGGCATATAGTCATTCAACGCTTGCAATGCCTCCTGAATATCACAAACTTTTGGGCAAACTGGATTGATTGCATTATCACCATCAATATCTTCTTCGTCATAATTATCATGTTCATTCGCTGCATTTTTAACTTCTTCAATTAACTGTTCATCTGTAAGTTAAGGTTCTGCGCTAATTAAGCTTTTAAGTTGTACCTAAAGGGTAAAAGTTTCAAGTTTTTCTATCTGATTTTAAACCTCTTTAAAGAGGTTGTTGTCTTTATCTGCATTATAAATTTCATCAAGTTTATACCTAGATAAAATTGTGGGGAGAGTTGTTTCCTTGTCTTTATCTGAATATGCAGATTTCTGCTTATCTTCAGAAATTCCTGCTTTTGTAATGATTTATTAGGTTGCATACAAAAAACAATCCATATTCATCTGCATTATAAATTTCATCAAGTTTATACCTAGATAAAATTGTGGGGAGAGTTGTTTCCTTCCATGACGTGGTCATTTCAGCTGTACAAGAGTTACCCTCTCCACATACCGTCTTGAAAGAAACATTATGCCTATTTTTCAAACGATCAAGCCAACCATCAGACGCTTGAAATCCATTTATATTAAATTTTTCAGCAAGTTCTTTGTCTTTTGTTATAAGAATTGTTGCTGATACTGCCACGTTTCTACACCTTACATTTGTTACCTTGCGTCTTCATACGTTCAAAAAAATTTTCTTTATTTTTGATCCATGTTGACAGCGCATTTTTGGAATGCCATGTTTTATAGCAACCTGAGACTTTGACAATCCAATTTCCCTTATAGCAGCGTACTTTTCTTTAACTGATTTTGTATTTATTTTTCTCTTTACAGCAACAGTAGCCATAAAAAAATACCAATGACCATAAACAAATTTTATTATAATTATTAATATCGATTATTGCAACGCACGTTAGTATAACTTAAACAACAAACTTAATCAAACTATTATTATAGTTAACATTGCAACATTGCAAGGACTTCATTGAAGTTTTTTTTCGTATTTTTGCTCTAAAGTTCAAGTTATCGGAAAAATATTAGCTACGGGAATAGATAAAATGGTTCGACTTAGCGAAAGTTCGAGTTAACGCGTGTTCGAGTTATCAAGCTGTTTTTATGTGAAAGTATTAGTGAGGGTTCAAGGGGAACTCAAAAGTAATTCGAATTACTGGAAGTTCGAGTTATCCGGGGTTCGAGAAATCGGGATTTCACTGTACACATAAAAATTACAACAATGAAACATAAACTTCTGGATCCGTCACTGATATATATATATATATATATATATATATATATATATATATATATATATATATATATATATATATATATATATATATATATATATATATATATATATATATATATATATATATATATATATATATATATATATATATATATGTATATATATATATATATATATATATATATATATATATATATATATATATATATATATATATATATAATTATAACTATTATTATTATATATAATTGGCGCTGTAAAAAATTGATTCTATTTTTAAAAACCCATCCTTATTTCCTAAAGACTCAAGTGTTTTTATTTTTTTGAACGACTATATATTATTTATAATTATTTATAATTTATAATTCCATGGAAAAAATTATAATTACAATTTATTATTTATTATTATATATAATATATTAATTTATATGTTTATTTAACAATTTTCTATAAAAGGTTGATTAAAATTACTTATGATGATTAGTTTTAGCCTTTTTAAATATTTTGATAAGACCTAAAATTTAATATACATAGAAATGGGTCAAAAAGTAGGCAAAGCAACAAAGTGGCAAATAGTAGGTATGAAGATATCAATGATCAGTAACCGAGAAATAGCAGGAAAATCAAAAATTTCAGAGAAAAGCGTCACATACACTATAAAGGCATTTAAAATAACAGGTGGCATCCAAAATAATGTAGGATATAGAAGATTAAAAAAAAACTACTGAGCGCAAAAAAAAAATTATAATTTGTCAAATCTTAGGTTACGTTATCGTGAACTCACCGACACATTCAACGAAAACTGTGAAAAACGTATTTCATAAAATACAGTTAAAAATATTTTACTAAGGAAAAAAATTGGTCTCCATGCAGCAGTTAGAAAAATGTTGACGGTCAGAGATCGACTGACAAGATCAAGGTAGTTTATACGAAAATAATCTATGAAATTCCGTGGGTATTCCGTAAAATTTCATGAAAATCCCATGAAATGCTATAAAAAAAACATACTTTTCTCATGGAAATTGAAATTCCGTGAAATTTCCATGGGGAAATTTTCATAGAAATTGAAATCCAAAGTGAGTGAACTATGTTTTTTTTTCATAGATCATGATGCATCATGGGTTTTATAAATACGCGTTTAAAGATGCCTTCGTAACTCGTAGAGTTACAATCATTTGTAACTTGAGAAAATAATATTTTTAGCATTCTTCTATTTTTCTGTATTTAATAAGATTATAAATTATATATTTTATATAATGCATCACATTTAATATGATTCAAAATAAACATACATAAATGAACAACTAGACATACTTTCAATAGCTAGAATATGATAAATGTGATAAATGCATCATAATAAGATATTATCAGAGATTTTGGTCTTGAGGCATAAATCTTGGTCCTGAAACGTCTCGAGACCGAGATTTTTAAGACGGTCTAAGTCTTGGTCATGGTATTGAGTCATAATTGGTTGGTCTTAGTCTTGGTCTTGGCCTTTACTGTCTCTGAATATTATCATATTATAATGCATTATAAAATGCATATATTATCTTATTCTAGCTATTGCCAATAGCTTTGCTTACTTCGCATAACTTGCAATAGTATATAGCAAGTATGTCAAGCAAATCAGTATGATTTTTGATGTTTATTTGGTTTACTACAAATATTTTAGTTTTAACGTACATTAGACAAAGAGTGTATTAGATATGCTTAGTTAAGCAGTGGATCGGATAAGATTAGATAACTAGTACTATCTTCTTTAATTTTTTTCTAATGACTTTAGTTTGCGTTTGTTTCTTTAGTTTGCAAGTGTTCGAATTTAAAACACTTTATTGTATGGTGAATGTTTATTAAGTTTTAAAACACTTTATTTTATGATAAATATTATAATAACATTAATATTTTTAAATTTTAGTTTTGTTAAGTTGTATTTGTCTTCTTGTTGACGCGACTATTCTAGGATTTAGTTAGCGACCAGATCTAATTATCCCTGGTCTAATCGACCAGGGATAATTATTATGTTTTTTAACTATTAAATTGCTGAATAATTAGAATATATAAATAATGTAATAGTTTGTGTATAAATCCTTTTAGTTTTACATTATTTTTTCATTTAAATTACTACATTGAAAGCCGACAGATTTGACTCGCAATATAAATAATATTGTTCATCATTTATAACATTGTCAGATTTTATATTTAATATTTTTAAAATTGTTTTATTAAAATGGTAGTGTTTTAAAAATATATAAGTTAATTAATGTGCAAGATTTTACTTCACAGTTAAATGTAAGCATATAAAAGAAATGTTTATAAATAATACGCTATTATTTATTATAATACAATTAAATTTATTTGTTTATATTTAATTAATGTGAAGTGTTCGTCTAAAGTAAAATTAATTCACACACTTATATTTATTATGTTTTTACATTACTATACTTAATAAATTACATATTTGTTATACTTATTATGTTTTAAATAGTAAAGTAAAAAAATAATAAATTTTTGAATTTAACAGTGCGTACATAGGTTTTTTTATTTTAACTTTATCATTTTGTTTAAATTACTGCATTATAAGCAGGCAAGTTTGACTGGCGATAGAAATAATGTTTTACATCCTTCAGATAGATGGAACAAAGAATTAAGCATTTTTTAAATAATCATTTATAAGTAATAATATATTTATTGCTGTCTTGTTCTATATAAATGTTACCAATATAAAGGTAACCTTTATATATGTGCATTAAATTTTTCATTTTAACTTTATCATTATATTTAAATTGCTACATTATAATTAGGAAGGTTTGACTGACAATATAAATGTTGTACACCATGCAAATAGCTTGAGCGAAAAAGCGATGATGATAATTTGTTTGACGATGGCAGTGCAGTCGCACTTACAAATGGTTTTAATATTTTTTTAAGTTTGAATATGTTGTATTGATAGTTCTTTTTAATTTGCTGAAGCTTGAAGTTATTCATTATCAAATTTATATATACCATTTTTATCAAATAATTTATATAATATAATAAACATGTAAATTGTTATAATTTCTGTAAAAATTGTTTTCTTAACCTATTTCAATTATTTATCACTGTATGTATATCTCTTATAGTATGATATTTCTTGTAGTTTTTTGTTTTATTTATTTTCAGTATGCTTATACATAGGCATGTGTTAAATATTGTAATGAAGTCAAAACTTAATGTTTTAGGTGCATTATAGCTATTATTTTTCAAAGATTTAAATTTTATTTTGTGGATTTTATTCCACGAAAACAAGTTGCGTGATAAATTTGTTTTTTTATCGTTTTATATGACAATTGAAATAACATTAGATTTCAAAAAATTGAAAGCAAAAGATCAAAAACCAGCATAAATGCTACACACTCCTACTCAGTTAAAATATAAGTAGCCAAAATACCAACACTTCCGCCAAAACTCATGGATTTTACACAGAAAAATCATAGGTTTTCCATAGAAATACCATGGTTTTTCCATGGAAACGTTTTTCAAATACCTATGGAAATTCGATGGTTTTTCTATGGTTTTTTTCATAGATTTTCCATGAAAATCTTTCGGACGGGAAAGTACTTGTTTAAAGACTTAATTTGGAAAAGTAATCGCTTTTTGTACCGAGGTTGCAAATTGGTGGCGGGAGTGTTGGTATTTTGGCTACTTTTATTTTAACTGAGTAGGAGTGTGTAGCATTTATGCTGGTGAGGGATATTTTAAATAATAGTTTAGATGTTATTTTTGTTTCTTCATTTTTTCAAATATTGCAGTTATTTTATTAATATTTTTTGTAATTATGTTTGATAACGTTTTCATATACAAATTTAAGTTTTAGTATACCATCCAAGGTAAGAGATTTGTTTAAAAAATTATTTTTTCTCAAATTAAAAAAATAAATTTTTTAATATCTTTAGTTTTTATTTTATGGTTGTTTAAATATGGTTTAATCAACAAAGTTTTACTATTTATGTATATATATATATATATATATATATATATATATATATATATATATATATATATATATATATATATATATATATATATATATATATATATATATATATATATATTAATATATAGCTTTACACAGCGCCTCTGTTTAACAAGACTTGCGTTTGGGTTAAGAGATGTTTCAAATTAAAAAAAATATCCTCCTTAACTTCGGAAGCACTTTGGAAGTTTGCAGAAGCTAATTTAATTTTTTTTAAATCTTACGTGTTTAAAAACTCACCTGAAGAAAGAACGTCAATATTAAAATTCTCAAATAATTTGCTGGTAAGTAAACCAATATTGATGCCTGGATTGCATTTATCCCCAGCTACTAAAGTATATATTTGGTCTTTGAAGGTTACTTTAGCTGAGCACTGACTGTATAGCGGAATTTCAATGCTTTTATCTTCTTTTGCTTTTTTAATCGCATTTATAAATTCGATAATATTTTTAACTTGATATAAAGGGCTTGTTGAGTCTATAGAAATTTTGGATTTATCTAAAATTTGAGATGTTTAAAATAAATAAATAAATTATTAATGATAACTAATTAAGATAATAAGTTCAATAAAATACAATACAAAAGTTAAAAAGTACGTTTTTTTATAATACTACATGAAATTAAAAGTAATACAAATACAATTCTAATTATGCTAATTGTACTTAATTGTGTATTTATGCTTAGCTAGCCTCATTAGACTACCTCTAGTTGTAATAGAAGATTTGCTTTTTGAAGATTTTTTTTTTCACAAATTAATTTAAATGATCATAAAAAGAAGATTCGTAAAAAAGAAAGCATTAAAAATCTATTCAAAAAAAATCAACAAAATGATTTTTTTAATTCTCTTTTCCTTACTTATCTGTTTCATTTTCAATCGAAATAAAAATAGCCATATAATAGTAAAATATCAGAAAACCTAATACTTTTCATCGTTCACAACTAAATAATAACATAATTTAAATTCCATTCAACTACCATAAAACTTAACATATTTATACATTATGGAGTTGGGAATTGCTGGAAGAAAAAAATAAAGTTTATAAAGCAAAATGACAATTTGACTTCAAAGCTTGCAAATTATATGAATTAGGAAAATAAAATTAAATTATATGAATTAAAATTAAATTATATGAATTATATGCAAATTATATGAATTAGGAAAATAAAATAAAATTATATGAATTAGGAAAATAAAATTAAATTATATGAATTAAAATTAAATTATATGAATTATATGCAAATTATATGAATTAGGAAAATAAAATTAAAGGAGCGAATTTCAAAGAACTGATGTTCGAGAAAAAAAACTAGACAAATACAAGTTTTTCCGGGTAAATAAAAAAACGCAAATGCTTTTACTTAGTTATTGTTCAGCTTTACGTTAATAAAAATTTTGCTCAAATTTTTATTAACATAAAGCTGAACAATTACACCAAAAACGCTGAGTAAAAGCTATTGCTTTTTTTTATTGACCTGGCCTAATGTATAATCATAGATATAAATTGCTCGGAAAAACTAAACATTATTAAAAGTTAGAAAAATTTCTTAATATTTAAAAAAAGAATTTATTATTCTAATATTTGACAAAGGTAAAATCTTGAATATTTTTTACATAAATAGCCAGTGCCGGATCAAGGGGGCTAGGGGGGACTATAGCCCCGAGCCCCGAAAATTTAGGGGCCCCAAAAATGTTATAGATTTTTTTTTTTTTTTTTTTTTTTTTTAAAGCCATTTTTAGGTTCTGACCTATAAAAAGGCCTCCAAAAACAAAAATAGCCCCGGGCCCCAAGAAGTTTTAATCCGCCACTGTAAATAGCTTTTATATCTTCTTGAATACTTTTTCTCCATAGTAAATTTATTTCAATCTAAGTGTTTCTGCTTTTAAAACTGTAAAAAAAAAAAAAAAAAAAAAATGCTTGAAATCTTACCCATAAAATCTTTTCTAGCTAGTAAAGTATCAAACGTTTGATCATTGAAATCCATATCGAATGGAATAAACTTTCCCATAGCGCCTGCATAATTAAGATCATCGCTGAAATAGTCATATGCTTCATTTTGCATCAAATATGCGATGAGAAAAAGAATATTTCTGATCATCTTTCAACTAAATTAAAAATCCTCTATGATAATAAATACTTATAAAACTATATAAAGGGAAGATATAAATACATTAAAAATTTTTTTAAATAACTTATTATACAATTTTTATTTAATCTACAGTTTTGTAAAATTGAGAGACTCGTTCAAAGAGGTAGGCCATTGAAAATGAAAATAACTTTATTTTAATTAAGAAAAATAGATATTATCTAATAAAAATCACATTTGATAATGTAATAACTAGTTGTTGCAATTACCTTAAGTAGTATTGCAAACTCTATTTTGACTTTAGCAGACCCGTAGCAAGCTTTTTTTTGAGATAACTTTCAGACACAGATCGCACTCCAAATATTTATAAGTTTATGTTCATGTCAAATAAGGAACATTTGTAAAAAATTGAAATGACTGAAACCTGGGAACAAATAAAGCTTTTGTTGTTGTTTCAGATTTTCTTTCAGACATGGAGCCACTTTCAGACATGGAGCCCACTGCAAACATTTATAAGTTTATGTTTATATCAAACATTTATAAAAAATTGAGATAGCAGCCTGGAAACAAATAAAGCCCTAATCTCTTTGCCCCCCGCCTTTAACGTTACAGCAACAAGTTTTTAAAATAATTTTTTTTACTATTTATTACCACATTTATGTTCATTGACAAATTATAAAATTCATTAAATAATCTCTTAGTGTTCAAAAATTTGACAATATAAAGTTTGAACCCCCTTAATTTGAAGGGGCTGTAAACTTTGCAGGGTCATAAAAATTGAAGACTAAATTGCTTTTGTTTAAAATTGGAAATTTGTCGATGAATATAAATTCAGTTATAAATAGTTAAAAAAAAATAATATTTTATAAAATTCGTTTTTCTTAGGTAGGTGGAAAAGAGTTAAGACCTTTGTTTGTTCCCAGGCTCCGGCTTAACTTTTTACCAATGTTCCTTATTTGATATAAACATAAACTTATAAATGTTTGATGTGGGCTCCATGTCTGAAAGTATTTTATCTCAAACAACAAAAAAAGCTACGGGCCTGTTTAACAATTACAGTATAAAAATACTGTTATGTAATGTTAGTATGAAGGTTATAAAAGTACAAAAATGCTTTAGTAACTTGACTTTTATTTTTAAAATAAATCAATACATTTTAAAATGCATTGTTTTAACATTTTAAATAAAAAACACTCAAAGAAGAAGTGACAAGTGATGCATGGTGGTGAGTTGTGAAGTTTTTGCTTCATAATTAAGAAGATTCGATTAGTATCATTCATAAGTAAGAGGTGTTAGGTTAATTATTACTAAGTTTAATGATACCAGCATATCTCTTGCAGTATGCAGTTTAATTTGTTTCCACTGCAATAGCTTTTTTTCTCTTCATTTTTTAAAGCTATAGGGTTCAGAGAAAGGTTTATCAAAAATAAAAATAAAAAGGATAGTTTTACTGGCTTTACTAGAGTCCCCGCCACAATTGTAATGTGAATATAGTAGAAAAAAATTACTTCAAACATGTTCTGGAAAAAAAATGTAATGGTAAAAATTAAACATTTTGAAGTTGCATTAGGAAATATAGCTAAATTTATAAAAATTTAAATTTACAATACTTTAAAAAAATAGAGTTGTTCCAAAAATATTTTTTTTGTAAAACCAGTTAACATCTGATTGCATATATTCTTTTGAATTGCATTTTGACTCTTTTTAACAACTCTTTTGGTTGTTAAATATGGTAAATGAACCAATTTACAAAAAAAATTATTAAAAAACTATTTTCAGTCAAACTATTATAACAAGCTTTTACTTTACACAAAAAAAGAAAAATTGAAAAATTTATTTAGCTAAAAATATAAAAATATAATATGGAAATATGAATTTAACAGTGAAGGACGTTCTAGAGTGTAAAACCATTTGTGGAACTGCTAAAATTTGCAGAAATTTAGTTATCACTTTCAAAGGGTATGTAAAAAAAGCAAGTTCTATTGGTGTAACTAAATATGTGTCAAAATATAGACAGTCACAAGTATATTCATAAAACTTTTTTTTATGAATAAAATTATTAGCTGATTAGATGAAAACAACTTGTAAACTTTATTTTGATTGGCCTCAAAAATAGTGAGACAGCTTGTATATCCAAAAGAATTTTCCATCTAAATTGAATGATTGAATGAATATGAATCTGCAACGTATGATTAGTTGCATGGATTTTTAAGTCAATTAAAATTCATCGGTATGTATTGTTAAAACAACAAGTCTATATTGAGTGGGTGTTCTCAACAAACACGATGTAGTTCATTTTTTGAGAAGTTAAAATTTATTAAAATGGTAAAATTTTGGTCCAGAACAAATTTATTCCAAAACAGGTATTACTACCGTCCATTGGTCAAAATAAATAGTTGCTTGCAAGAGTATCAACCCAATTTTAAAAATGACTTTATGCAAGAAGTGTGGGGAGGGGGGAGGAGAGGAAGATACCTATTATTGTGGGTGCATCTATAAATGATTTAGGAAACCATTAATCATTATTTATAATATTTCACTGCAAAAACTAGCAGCAACGGACATAATGGGCTGCCGAAAAATCTGCATTCTAGTTACTCATGTTTATTCAAATGCAGAAAATATGCAGAAAAACAACATGAAATATAATACAAGATGGGGTGGAAATAATAGGGTGGGTGGAAATTTTTATCCATATCTTATAAATATGAGAGGTTTTATTAAACAAGTAGGAGGGACTTTTTACCTTATTTTTACCATTGAGTTTAGATTTTTTAATTTTTAGTTTTTAGAGACTGTTTCTTTGTTGATGACATGTAAAAATTAATAAATAATGGGGAGAGGGGTAAAGATGTGGATCTCAATAAGCTCAGGGTGGATGGAAAACTTTTTAAAATATTAATAAACGTATTCTCTCGTGTATGAAACACCTTAGAATACTGATGATGTGTTATTTAGCTCGTATGTCTAAGACAGTTATTTAAAGGTAGTATTCAGAGCTGGTGTCGTACTCATACATATAGTATAATATATATTTCGCCATAAAGAAAATATTTACAAAATTAGACTTTAAAAACTGTATATACACGGCTGGGGCAAGAAGAAGACAAATTCAGTCTTATCGCCAAGCCCCTTCAAACAAGAATATAAGTAACAAACAAAACAAAAAACCAAAAAACCAAAAAAATCCGTTATCACAATATAATATATGCATAATACATATAAAACTAATGTCTCAAGAACCTTTATTTTTTTCACTTATTTATAACTCAACTAACAGCGATGAGTATTTGTACTAAACAGATCATCTCACTGTCCACAAGTACAACCTCATCAATTTCAGTAAGAAATTTCAAAAATTTACCTCTGAACTGAATTCCACCGAACTACACTTTTTAAGATGTAATTGAGAACTTGAGAGTTGTAATTAAGTAACGTTAGATGAAATTGATAAGATAAATGTTGTAATTGAGAAATATTACGAAATGTAATTTAGAATACAAAAATTGTAACTAAGAAGCGTAAAATGTAATTTAGAAGATGAAAGTTGTAAATAAGAAATCGAAGATGTATTTGAGAACATAATAGCTGTAAATAAGAAAAGTTTAAAATATAGATTATTAAAACAAAGTTCTTTGTATTTTTAATTTTACTGTCTTTGCTTACCTTATTATTTAAGGTAGGATACTAATTTGTCGTTTGGTTTGCGTTGAATTTTGACAAATAATAATATACTAGCTCACCAGATCCGTAATAAAACGGACCTTTAAAAGCCTATTCCACACCGATCTTTCCTATACTTTTTTCTTTTATATACAAGCTATCCGGAACAGTAAAATATGTGTCTACGCCATTGGGTCATTTCTATACTTATTCCTTATTTACTTCAATATTTTTTTTTTATCTAGTATAATAGTATATAAAATAGTCATATATATAATAGTAGTTGTGCTTTACAAGAAATTACCGTCAGTTAGTTGTTTGAACAACTTAGATATTTCCGTTAAATATCTGGTCCGCAAGATATATTAATACATTTTTTTTTACTAAAACAATTTTGACGTCAAAGTTCATTTAAGTTTCAATCAATTTTTAGCAAATATTGCAAAGCATATATACTATTTAAAACATATACAAATAAACGAGATAATATTATTTACATAAAATACATTTATATTTTCCAAAAGTTGAGGTAACATGCAAAGCTCCAAATTTTTATAAATTGTTGTTTTTTAAGCAAATACCTCTAGCAAAAAAAACATTCTTTTGAAAATGCTTGGAAACATATTTTGAATATGTTACGATACAGAATTACGCTACTGACTCATTTTTAATGTGTCTAGACTACTGGTTTTGCTCTCAGATATTTTTCTTGCAATGGCTTAGTTGGATATTCAAAATTATTTAAAAAAGGAATCAGTTGGGTACCCAAAATAAAAAATGCAGAGAATAATTAATAAGAGAAAAAATCAATTAAATATATAGTATTTTAAACTTAAAGTTTTTAAAGTTCTCACCTTGACATCATAATCTTGCAGTTTAAATAATTTTTTTTAAGTTCAGGCATGCATAAAAATACTTTTTACACACTCAAATTACATTAGCAAAATCATGCATAAAAAAGCAAGTTAATTAGGCTGAGACAAATTATAAGCAGAATTGTTGTCAAATGAAATAAAAATACAATAAACGATTAAAAGATTCCTATTTAACGGCAATTCTAAGTAAGCGAACGCTTCGGTTGAGCACACTTCGGCAAATCAAAACTTGTAAGCATGAATACGTTGCGCAATATACTGCAAACATCAGATATAATGTACAAAACATCAACTTTGGCGTAAATTTATTCTAAATTTATTTTCAATTAGTTATTAAATTCAATGTAAAATGTATCAAATATTTTAGATAATAATTGTTTAAGAATACATAGAAACGATTATGAAAACTGTTTAAATTTTATTTGTTTTTGGATTATATTTATGTACTGGCTCGAGAGTAAACAACAAGATAACTAGTAAAATGTTTTATTTAAATGGTTGCAAATAACACGCAATTTTTAAACTAATAATAATTACAACCTCAGCATGTCAACGTTAAATCAATGTCGAAAATCGGTCGCAGTGTTGAAAAAGCGTTACAGTCTCAAAAACAACGTGTTTTCAACGTTGATTGATTCAAGTCTATTTTTGTAAACTAAATCGCGGTAAATCGAAACGTTTAATTAGCGCATGAATTCGCCTTTTCGCTGTTAATTTTTCAAATTTCCCTCGTAAAGCATTGTGAAATAACTGAGGCGCAAACAATAAAATAGATAACAAATATTTTCAAAACAGTTTTAAACAATTCTTTTAATTATGACTGATTCTTCATCTGATAACGAAAAAATAAACCATTTATGGATGAAATAAAAACTTGGTAAGTTATTAAACTGAAAGAATTCCTGGAAGCACGGAGTATTCCTCTTGGTGAAAATCCTTAAAAAAAAATTCTTAAAAAACAATTATTACTCCAATAAACTTAAATAACCATTAGAAAGATGAAGAAATCAAACCAAAGAAACTGAAGAAATCAAACCCAGATCTTTTCAAAGATTAAAATTCAAATCAGGTGTCCATTTTCCCTATCCTTTTGAAATCGGAAATTGGGTGTTAAAGAAAGGAGCGGTAACCACAAACTTTATTAAATAAAAACATTTCAGTTGAATTAAAAAATATGAAAAAAGAAATTGATGTTGAAGTAATGGCTAATAGTTATACAACAATTATTAAAAATAACATAAATATGCAAGAAAAGGTTTATAAAACGAATAAGGAAATCAACAACAACAATCCATCTATTCACAATAACTGGTTAAGGAATTCTAAATACACAGATGCAGTAAAAGAATACAATCAAGAATGGAAAACATATATTTGGTTTAACTACCATGGTTTTAGGGAAAGCAAATGTAAAACGCAATATAGCAAATTTAAAAAAATAAGAAATAAAAAAACATCACTATAAAGAAAACAAAAAGCTGATTAATATAAAACAAAAATTCAGTTAAAAATAATCTCAAAGCTGAGTGGAACTCGTTGAAATTGTCAAACCATTAATAAAGTCAACTATAATGGATGATATTAAATTTGATAAAGAAAATATTATTAGGAGTTTTCAAAAAAATGACACAAAAAAATCCACTCCAGTTAAATATAATATTTAATTTAAAGTTATATTGCTATGGAAAATTTATCACTAAATGATAATATTCCTAGTTTTTGTGAATTTACTCTTTTAACTATGCAAGACTTAAATGATAGAGTAAAATAATTAATAAAAATAAAAAAATAAAAAATAAAAAAATAAAACAAGAATTCAATGTGTGAGGACTTAAATGTTATTATATTTAAAGAATTATAGTCATCATTTTTAAGTATTCTATTAAAAATTATTCATTTATTGTTAAAAACTGGGAAAGTTCCTTCCAAATGGAAAAAGTCAACAATCATTTCAATTCCAAAGTTAATGTTAAAAAAGTTACCACAAGACTTAAGACCAATTAATATGCTTCCTACTTATGAAAAAATATCGGAAATTGCGGATCACAAGCAGTTGTCAAGTTATTTTGAAAGTTGTCAATTTCGAAAGCAATTATATTTTTTATAATAATTTGGCTTTAAAAAAATAGATCAACTGAATCAGCTATTCAACTACTGCTTTCTAAATTGAGAACATCTTTAAATAAAAAAAAATTTGTTATAACAGTAATGCTAGATCTTAAAAGGGCATTTGAAACAGTTAATAGAAAGATTCTTATACAAAAGTTACAAGGTTATAAAGTTAAAGGTACAGTTCTCAATTGGATTCCAGACTATCTTTCAATGAGAACTCATGTAGTCAAAATAAAAGGTGCAAACTGGTTTGTGATATATAGGGGTTCCGCAGGGTGTACTTGTACCTCTTTTGTTTATTATACCTATGAATGATACTGAATCAAAAATTGAGTATACTTTTGTAAATTTGTTAGCTGATGAAACATTGGTTTGTATTTAGGGAAAAACTTCGAAGAAACTATTTTTAAATTAAATCAAAACTTAAAAATACTTTTTAAATGGCTGAGTAATAACAAACTTAAATTAAATAATTGTAAGTCCATGGCAATGTTTATTTTTAATTCAAAAAAAAAAGAAAAAATAGTTTAATAAATAATAACAATAACGTTAAAGTTATTTTGGATGACGTAGTCATTGAGTTTGATGTGAGCGTGAAATATCTAGGGATTATTATTAATTACCAACTTAATTTTACAGAATATATCAAACATATCTCAAATAAAATTGCAAAGAAAATTGAATATCTTGGTAGAATAACTAAATATTTAACTCAATCGACCAAGATAATCTTTCAAACTATAATTGCTCTCCACTATAAATACAGTGCTTCTATTTTTCTTGATGTCAACACTAATAACTTGAATATCCTAAAAAAACTTCAAAACAAAGCAACGAGAATTATATTAAAATGTGACTGGTCAATTCATATAACAGAAATGTTGAAATTGCTTGGTTGAATAAGTGTAAAAAATATAATAATTTTTAAATCACTCTGTTTCATTCACAATGTTACATCAACTGAAAATGATATATTTAAACCATTATATTCAAAAAATAGCAATATACATCAACATTACACTAGACAAGCTAGTTATTTTCATAAAAGCAGCCAATACAATAGAGCAGGGTAGAAGTCATTGTTCATGTTTGGTTTGAAACTATACCAGGAAATAGCTTGTAGATTTGTTAAGCTACGAAAAATTCAAAAAAAAAGCTGCTTCAAAGTAAAGAATAATCAACTTATATAGCTAACAATTATTTTGCAATAGGGAACATTTGTTCTGTAAAAATTACTAAACTAGCATTAAGTTGCTAAATAAGTAAACTAATAAAAAAAAAAAAAAAAACTATTTGCATATTGAAACTTATGCTTTTCTCACTCACTGCTCTAAAGCCTTGAATGAAGGATGTTTTCTATTTTTCAGATCATGTAACTTCATTAACTTTTAACAGTTTCTCAAATGCTGTAAAATTTTGTTATTTAAAAGAAACTGTAGTCCCTCAAACAATAACAAATGATTAAGAATATGAATCATGGGTATGTTTAAATAAAAACAGAAGTATATTAACTGCAGAATGCAATTGTGTAGACGGTTATGGAGAAAACTGCAAATATATATTTGCTTCGCTATTACTTGTGGAAGAGCATGTGCAATTAGAAGAAAATGTAAAACAAAAATGAGGGACTAAAACACAAAAGAATTGAAAAAGTGCTGTAATTCGCCTCAAGTCGGATATACAATCAAAATACTTTATGAAAAATTAACCTCCAAATGCAACTAAAAACAAAGTGCTACAACCTACCATAAAGCAATATGTAGCTCAGATAGAATGTTTTTATGACAATTAATCAATAGCATTTAAATGAAAAAAATTTTTCGGGACATTTTTAGCAACACCATCTCAAGCTGAACTTGCAAAAAAGCTACAATATCTCAATCAAAAAGTTTACTTTTGGTTGGAAATTGTATAGAGTTGGAACAATATTGTCATCTATTGCTCATGTTGTCATAGCACAATTTGACGTTGACTTATATACGTTGATTTAAGTGAAAAACAAAAAAGCAGCATTTAATTTATGTGCTCAAATTTTAGGTTACAAGAATATTGCTAAAAGTAAATCAATTCAATGTGGTAACATGTAACAATCCTCTGCTTAAAAAAGATATATCAGAGAAATGAAAAAAACTCATATAAACTTTACTTTACACGTTACCAAACCGGGCTTATAGTATCAATTAATACACCTTATCTTGTAGCAAGCCATATAGATAGTATAACAAGTTGTATATGTTGTGGGCTTGGTTTAAAACTAAATGTCCATGGACATTTAAGGCAAAACAAGTTTATGAATAAGCTCAAAGTGCTCAAAGTGCTAACACAAACACACTGAAAAGTAGTCATCAATTTTGCACACAAATATAACACCAGTTATTTATGTTTTCATGTTTAGCATGTTTAGCATGTTTAGCATGTTTAGCATGTTTAGCATGTTTAGCATGTTTAGCATGTTTAGCATATGATCAAAAATGTGAAAGTATTTATTCTGATCCTAGCTATAGTAAAAATGAACAAAAATCTCAGAAATTTTTTACAGAGTATGTTTTCCCTGGATTAATCGCTTAATCCAGGAAACTTGAGGAAAAAAAATAGTATCCACAATTTTAAATGATCTCATAAAGAAATGCATTTATTATTCAGACAGTAAACAAGTTAATGAAAAATTAACAAACTACATCATAAATCTTGAGCAACAAAAAATATGACAATATACTGAAAATTTTTTTAAAACATTTTTATTATAAGTATTTTGTATATGTGTTTTTTTATATTACAAAAAAAGAATAGAGATATCTTTTTTATTTATATTAGCATATTTAATTTACATTAATTAAATCCTCTACAATTTGTTGTAAATTACTTAAAGCTTCACGAATATCATATATGTAATTTTTTTTATTCATTTCCTTTTATTTATTTAGTCAAAAATTAAGTTTTGTTAGTTGCGCCTCAGTTATCATATAATGCTTTACGTGTGAAATCCAAAAATTAATAGGCGAATTGTAATGTAGTTTTTAATTTTCATATTCTGAAAGGAATTTTCTTTTTAGACCACTTGGCGCTTGCCCGCAGATGCTCAAAGTTGTCATTTTTTAATGAACAATTATTTAGTGAAAAAGCATTAATTTCGAACTTTTATTTTATTTCTTAAACCACACCTGAGAACTTCCATATATTATATATCAATCGGAAGAATATTTAACAGGCTTTCAGAGTTTAATGTAAAATGTTTTATAAAATTAGATTTCATATCGTAAAAATGCAGAAAAAGATAACTTTTTAGACTAGGAAATAGTAACATACTTGAATCTGACTTTTATTCAATTCTGTATGTTTCTGTAAAAAATCTGAATACGTATGGATAAACTTCGACCTTAGTCTTCTTTTGATCCAGTATTGGTTTTGATGTCGCCCAGACCCGCCCAAGAACAAGTATTTTTATTTTAAAAATGTTTCTACTTTAATTTTTTTTTTTTTTTTTTTACATATAACATGACAGTTTAAGTCAGTGCTAAAAATCACACTCCAATTTTTTTTACAATATATTTCTTAACATACATAAAATAAAATTATTAGATTAAAACAAAATCAACTTCTATATCAACGCAATCTAATTATCCATAAACATCAATTAGTTCAGGTAAAATCTCTTTATTAACTTCAATCAGTAATTTATAATCAGTAAAAGTTGTAACACCACCCTTGGTAGTATTGATTTACATACAGACTTCAAATATCTTTCCAAAATTATACAGGAAATATAAGGATCTGATGTTTCTAAACCTCGACAAAAACATCTGCTAAGTTGTTAACTCTTGAGGTTTTTTTTGCATGATCCAAACGATCTTTTCTGTGACATTTGTGAAGTCTTTCTCCTGCATTTTTGTTAAAAGTTACACTGAAAAAATTATTTCAACCATGATTTGAGCTATATGAGCAAAACTTATATGAATACAAGTAGGAATTTTATATCACGAATATTTCTCATTGATAATTAAAACTGTTTGTAGACAATAATTTTCAAATTTGATTGGATAAAATTGACTTTGAAAAGACAAAAATTTTAATATTGTTCTTGAATAGACAAACCCTGATTTAAACTATAGTTCTAATTGTGGGATGCTCATTGCTGATTGGGGTCCCACTCTCGAGTTTGCTGTAATGAGCTTGATAGAACTTTTTCCATT
Source organism: Hydra vulgaris (assembly GCF_022113875.1). Taxonomy (NCBI): domain Eukaryota; kingdom Metazoa; phylum Cnidaria; class Hydrozoa; order Anthoathecata; family Hydridae; genus Hydra; species Hydra vulgaris. The sequence goes on along the minus strand of NC_061156.1, from coordinate 18,567,117 downwards.
TTTGTACATTAGCGTAAATAACATCATTTCTGAAGCATCTGTAAAAAAGAGAGTACTACTGGACCCTTTATACAATTTTTAATGTATTTTAGTATTTTTATATTTTGTAAACCTTTCACCTCTTGAAACCATTTAGTTACTTGTTTACATCTTCTTTTGAATAAAGGCAGTTTATTTTTATACAAATTTATTTACGTCCTATAAAAGGGATCTCCTCCAACACTATCTCATCATTTTACAACCATTTTCATGCATGCATTCCGGCACAACTCCACGATATGGCTACTTGCCAATATATTTTGACGCCTATCTTCTCGTCTGGAACGGAGTCATTACTATTGTCCAAATATGTCGATTTTAGAATAGTCTCTGCAGCAAAAGATTTTTTTTTTTTCATTTTTTTGTCACACGAACTGCGCCATAAATTGAGAAAAATTAATTCCAAAAACTATTCTTTTGAATTCAAAAACGGCTGGTTTCCTATTTTGGTCTCTCTTCAAAAAAAAAATTTCATCTTTTGAAACGCGTATTTTTAGATTCGTTTCTATGAAATCATAAGTTACTGAATATTGTTAAAACCACAGTAACAATTAAAAAAAATCTGGCTGAAGTTTTAGACCTCGAAGAATCAATTCGTTAAGCGATAACTCGTCGCATAGTGACTCAAAAATTAAGAAAAAAAATAGCAAAAGTTACATATCATTGTTAGTTAGTTTATTTTTTTGTCGTTTTACACATTTTACAATGTTATCTTTAAATTCGAATAAATATATATATAATTACAAGCTGACAGGGGCAAGTAGAAGACATAAAGTCTTATCATCAAGCCCTTTTGTGAAATAGAGAAATATAAAATTTCTAAAATTCCAATAATATAAAAAAGAGTTAAATTAAAAATTTTGAAAAAATAAACAAACATTCAAACAAAATTAAAATAAAAATAAAAAAATTTAAAGAGTTTGAAATAAAGTAAAAAGATTGAAAAAAATTAAAAAGTTTAAAATAAATTAAAAATTAAAAAAAGTAAAAATTAGAAAGAAAAAAAAATAATAATAATAATAATAATAAAATCTCGAAATAAAAAAATAAAAATGTATACAATGCGTAAATTAAAAAGTTTGAATTTTTTTTTGCAAATCAGTACATATACGTATACATATTCAATACAAAGCGAAGTATATATTCAAAAATATTTATATATTAAAAAGATTCCAAACGTTATGTAGATTTAAATTCATTTGTTAGTATTTATTAAAAAAAGTTAAAAAAAAAAAACAGTCAAAGAGAAAATCAAACAAGAAAGATATATATGTATATATATATATAAAAAAAAAAAAAAAAAAAAAAGCTTTTTATCAAATTTATCAAAAAAATATTATTTTTAAAAAAATGAATAAATGTATGTAATGTTTGAGTTTAGTAAGTGTTTTTTTATAGTTCTTTTGAATATATCAATAGATTTTATTTTTTTCATATTTTCATATTTTATTTTTTTCATATTTTCATATTGTATTTAAATAGAAGTTACATATTCGTTGTGTTTAAATTTTATGAATTCTTATTGCTTTTTTTTTGTGTGTGTCGAAAAACTCAGTTATATTGTTTAATATTATTTTTACGTCGAACAAAGACCATTAAAACGTGAACGTCATGCTTAGCACGGATCCTGATAATGCTGACCTAAGCTGACCTAAAAACGCCACTTTTATAAGGGTGATAGCGTACACATTAAGGTACCCTATGGTGCAAATTTGGTAATCTTTTAATTTTGGCCGTGGATAATAATTTAATTTGAATCTTCAAATCAAGTGAAATTTTGACTTGATAGTGCAACAATAAAACTCCTGTATAATGAAAACCGTTGAATATAATTTGCTAAAAATTGATGCAAATGTAGCATATGGCCATACTAAGCTCTGAATAAAATTTCAGTCGAATTGGTTCACTGTTTAAGAATTTATGGCAGTTTTATTTTATACTAAACCTTAAAACGTTACTGATTACTGAGATATTTGGTCTTTGTTTTAAATATAGGTTTCATGAGTGTTTTATTATGTAATTCAACAATTTTTATTATAATTGTTTTATTGCTACAACTACCATTTTTATTCTATATACAAAAATATTGATATGCTATTTGAAGCGCTTTTTGAATTACCTTATGCATAGCGTGAATATCTCAACATTTCCAAAAGTATAAACTAATGTCAATATACAAAAAAAGCGCTAAAAAAAGTAAAAAACATGGCAAAAGGACTATCAGTTGATAAAAAAAATTTTATTAGCCCTTGAAACCTTTTCAAGTATATTGACTTTCAAAATGAAGTGAAAAAATAACTATATAAACCCTATTTTTTACATTATATTACAATCATGTTAGACATAATCTTTGATTTTCCCCTCTAGAAATTTATTCATAATACCTTTATATAATCTTTTAGTCAAATACTCTTCAATATTTTTACATGCAATATTAAAATTTATTTTTACTCACAACAGTTAAAGATTAAAATGGTTAAAATGTTGATTATAAACCGTAAGCTTTAATTTTTTGCTGCTTAGTCTAATAAATCAAAATATTCTTTAAAAATGTTTACTGCTCAGATCAGGTATGCAACATAACAATCTTCTTTGTACTCTAGATGATTATCGTTTCGTTTATACCTTAACCAATGTTTATAAAAAAAACTTGATAAGCAGATTTGACTTGATGAGCAGATTTGACTTGATTTGACTTGATAAGCAGATTTGACTTGATGAGCAGATTTTACAATGATGAGCAGATTTGACTTGATGAGCAGATTTGACTTGATTTGACTTGATAAGCAGATTTGACTTGATTTGACTTGATAAGCAGATTTGACTTGATGAGCAGATTTGACAATATTTATAAAAAACTTGATGAGCAGATTTGACAGTTCATTATAGGGACCCAAGGGGAATCCTTTGAGAGAAATGAAATCTTTAATGTGGTAGAAGAAGTTGTGAATTTTGAGTGTTACGCTTGCACTAATTATCATTTAGTAGCGCGTTTTGAAATTTTTCTTTATTTCAGCAAAATCCGGCTCAAGGAAAAATTCAAAAAAGTTTTTACAACTAAATTGAAACTTTTAAATACTTCAATTATGTGAAGAATGTTGGGAACCGAGTTTGTAAAAGCTAGTAGCTGAAGCACATTTTTAAGAGGCTTCCTACATTCATTTACTATGAACTGGCCCCCACAATACCGGCTCAGCTGAATGTAGAGGACAGCTGCTCACTTAACGGCTTCTATCCAAGCAGTTTTAAGTATCTTGAAACGATTATTGACAACTATTATAAAGAGATGCAATTCCATCCATGAGATTATTTCCTAAATCAAAATATTTTCTGGTCCACTGATGATTTGCTTTTAAATGACATTGCCAAACAACTTTGCACAAGCAACAACCCCGCAAGGTTGCTGAAAAGACTCGAGGCTAGATTTGATTGAGCCCAGTGTTTTTAAGGTTTCAGATTTTCCAAAGCATTTTGAGATGATGTCACTTCATGTACAAGAGTGCATATTTGAATGGGTTTGAAGACCACAAATTATATTTGAAACTTTTATTTTGTAATATACTTTAGTAAGACATAACTTTGAAAACCTTTTACCACAATCAATTCCAAGATGAACCAAATATCCACCAGAAACTTGCAAGATTGAATAGCATGATTCACAAGACTTGAAAAATCAATGCAGTGAGCAACAATCCGAACTGGACCAGAATCTTTTTTTCCGTCGGTGATTTTTAAGTAACGGAAGGTGAAGAAATCACTCAAGCGTTGACCTGTTCTTAAGAAGTTCTTATAAAAATTTGGCTCTACCATCTTTCTGCTTGATGTTTGGTTTACAGTTTTTACTAGTTTCTTTAATCCGTTGTTTGATAGTCCCGTATTTAATTGTACATTTACAAGAGCTAAAGTGGTCAATTTCGGAGCGCTTGATAGTGGCCGGACACTACTTTAACCTGCAACTAAAACTTACATATTTTATCTTTATATTAAACTTTGTTCAGAATGTTTGCTTGAAACATTCAAATTATTTGTTTTTAAAGTGAATAGAAACTTGTTAAAAATATAATTTTTAATCTTGTATTTTTTTTTTATATATATATATATAAAAAAAAAAATACAAGATTAAAAATTATATATATATATATATATATATATATATATATATATATATATATATATATATATATATATATATATATATATAAACTATTTAGGTATAAATATTTACCTGAGGTAATTGTAAGAGCAAGCTTACCAGATGCTTTAGCAAGTCTAATAATTCCATCATGGGATAATTCATTATTGGACATGGCCAACGACACGGGTTTAAAAGTAAGGGCACAATTGTAAACTTCTAAAAAAAGTTTTCTATATCTAGAATTTTCAAAAAAAAAAAAAAAAGATCTTTTAAAAAAAAGGTGGGTATGAGCCCTCCCCGGCCGCCGGGGTCGTCGGTTTTACTGGAAATTACTGAAAATGCATTTGTTTGGCTGCTCTCCCATCTTTTGCTCCTAAGATTGAAGGTTTTCTTTGAACTTTACTTGAGAGCATTGGTGGGGCAAACCTTTTCCTAGAGGGCAAAGGCATGTGTTGCAACGTACATTTAGTTCTTTCTCAACGGTGGTTTCAAGAGGATGTTTTTCTTGCAGCTTTGAACAAATAATTCAAAATATTAGGTTTCAGGTCTCACTTGTATTGAATTGAAGTTAAACAAAAGAGGAAGTATAACTTCTTTTCTCTTGTTTAACAGCAGTAAATAAATGAGTTTTGTAAACTAACAAAAATTGCAGATTTTAAGGCCAGAATTTCAATCCATAAGCCTCAGTATGCCTTAGGCTGTTTTAGAAGAGAGATCAGAATAGAAATCAGTGGCTTGTTCTGAGCAATCAAAAAGTGAAGATTTTTTGTCGAGACTAGAGTATAAAGTTGAGTCGTCAACAAATAGAGCCACTTTAGATGTCAAATTTCATGAAGGTTAATATTGTAGATAAGAAACAATACAGGAGCAAATATTTAAGGGTACCACAAGATATCTTGTAGTACCCTTTTAGTTACTTGAAAGGTAAAAAATTATACTTTACTAAGGGTATATCACATATTCTACCCTAAGGTAGAAATTTCTACCTTTTTACTTTTAGTGCGTACATGTATATATATTTTTTAAATTCTTCTTCTTAAAATAAGTAATAGTTTGCATACTACAAAATCAATTAATTTAATTCTCTTTTTAACTCCCTCTTATTTGATATCAGGCATTGTCACTTAATATAGTCTACCAAGTGAGAACTTCCACAAATTTATATAACCAATTAATTGTCGCTCCCCTCCCCTTTTGATAAAAAAAATAATTGGAAAAACCTTTTTAATAAGAATAATATTTTAAAACTAAGAAAGTGACATAAAAAAGACGCAATCAGTACATTGCTGTTATACCTATTTTAAAATCTAAATTATAAAAAGTTTTAGATTTAGATGGTAATGATAAATATTTTCACAATTATCAAAAAAATTTTACTTTCATTGTTAAGAGCTTCTTGTTAAAAGCCTCTTGTAAAGAGCCTCTTGTTAAGAGACTCTTACGAATAAATTCTATTGGAAATTTCTAATGGACTGGAAATCTATAAACTATGTTCTAAAAGTTTGTGAATGCTTGGGTGAATAACTTACTCATTATATTCAGAAAGAATTTTATCTGCTGCATCATTAAAGTATATATTTAAAAAGAGCTCTATCTAAATCATATTCAGAACAAACAACATTTAAAATTGTTTTTAATTTATAAATGATTAAAACATCTACACCAGTAATGACATAGAAGGCATTCGATTGCTCAAACTTTTGGCAGTATTAATTAAGTATTAGTATTTATGCTTTCAAAAAACCTATTTTGGGATAACAAAAAGGCTTTGCTTTTCCCTAAACTTATTTTTTTTTGAATCATTGTTTTATATTCTTAAACTGGTTCTTTCTGCTCAAAAGGTTTGGCATAAATTATTTTAGCTTTGGCATAAATTATTTTAGCATTAATTATTTTTTAGCCTATTTTCTTATTAAATCCTAGATTAAGATTGTATTAATACCAACAGTGAAGAAGTGAAAAACCTAAAATCAAAGCTTCTTTATTGACAGGTTTAGATTTATTCAATTTAATGTTAATATTTTTTCTTGGCTTTCCTAAACATACATTACAGCTTTGATAAAAGACACTACTTGCCATTAAGAACCTTTCTATCAAACATAGTTAAATTTAACTTATAATTTATTATAACTGTCAACGTAGATGAGTTTTTGACTTCAAACTAACTATAAATATTTTAAGTTTTTAAATTTGCAATTGTTCTTCTTTTTCTTTAATTAGTAATCTCGATACCGTATTATTGTATTATTACCTGTCAGTTTAAGAGAAAAAGTAAATGTTTGGAAAATATTCCTTTCATTTTTTGTAATTTTATTTAGAAATGTATCCATACTAGGGTTGTTCGCCGAAAAACAAAACTTGCGAAAATTTCGCATCTTTATCTACCGTAATAGAATTGTTATTACGGAAGTTGCACATGCGAAAATGCACATTCCGTAACGCGCTATACGAAAATATAAATAAATAAAATTCCGTAATAAAGCATTGCGAAAGAAAACTTGCGAAACAAATCATTTCGTAAGAATACTTACGAAATAGTTTCTTACGGAAAAAGCATTCCGGAATGTGTAGTTACGAAAAAGACGCAAAAGATTTTATGTTACGATATATTTAAGATATTAACTGTTAACAGTTTAAATAATAAATAATAAAATTATAAAAAAATGTTGTCAAATGATTCTTCAAATGTTTATACAAATATACCTAATGTATATATATATATATATATATATATATATATATATATATATATATATATATATATATATATATATATATATATACATTAACGGGATTTTACTGTATATATATGTATATATATATATATATATATAAATATATATATATATATATATATATATATATATATATATATATATATATTTATATATATATATTCATATATATATATATATATATATATATATATATATATATATATATATATATATATATATATTTATATATATATATTCATATATATATATATATATATATATATATATATATATATATATATATATATATATATATATATATATATATACATATATATATATATATATATATATATATATATATATATATATATATATATATATATATATATATATATATATATATATATATATATATATATATATATATATATATATATATATATATATATATACATTAACGGGATTTTACTGTATATATATGAATATATATATATATATATATATATATATATACATATATATATAAATATATACTTACATATACAGTAAAATCCCGTTAAGTTGGACTCTCAATGAATAGATAAACAGTATGCCTTTCTTTTTAAAAAGTATAAAGAGGATGTGTGATAAACAATTAAATACTTTATTATAAAGAACGAGAGATCTCTCTAAAGGTAAATGATATCAGAAAGAGTAAAAAGAGAAGAAATATATGTGAAACAGCGGGATGTGAACCTGGGTCTACGCGGCCAAATGTCTTAACTGAATGAGCTATACGTTCATTCAACTAAGAGAATAGTAATATTTATTTAATATATAATTTGAAACTATATAAAACAGAATTTACAGAAAGAGATACGTATGCAAATAGGATTCTATATATCAGGAAAATGAATAGTAATGTGAACCTTTAGATGCTTATAATTAATATCTGGACTCAAAAACTAGTTACTTTTAATGGAACACAATAGGCTGTAGGAGCCTCAGGGAAATTATATTCAGAAATGGTTATATTAGACTCAGAGTTAGCTAGAAATTATTACAAAGTATTTAGGACAGATGTCTAGTACAAAAAGCAAAAGATTTAAAGCAAAATGAATTATATTATTTGAAAAAATTGTTTTACGTACATTTCATCATAATTTAAGTAGAACTTAGTAAAGCAAGGGAAACGTGTTGAATTAAGAATGAACTCAATCTTAAAAGAATAACTAACAGAAGAGAGGTTGTCACTATTGTGAAGGCGACGAAAGATCTGTAATATAGAACATGGAGGTCAAAAAATGCTATCTTAAGTAAAAAGAGTTTGATGAACAAAAGTTACAATGGCTGCGGGATGCGAACCCGGATCTCTGCGGCAAATTATCACGTATCTAACTGATTGAACTATACAATCTTATGCTCAAATTTATATCTTATTAAAATTAAAAAACAAAATTTTCTATGATCTATACTTTGAAAAGCGTATTCAAACAGGACTCTACATACCTTTAAAATCTGCTAGAATTTTAGTAACGTGCACACTTTTAGAAATTATTGAAATAGGTATATTTTATCAGAAATATGCTTAAGCTAAAGCATATTTTTGAGCCTCTTTTTACTATTTGCTTAAGCATATTCGAACCTGTTTCAAAAATTTCATATGCTTTAAAAAAAAAACATGTATATTCCTACCCATCGTTCTTATTTTTAATATACGTAATGAGTTCAAAAAACATCGTTGTATATATTTATTATGGCACATTTCGTAAGTTTATTTCCGTTAAGAATTCTTTCGTATGTTGTGATCCGAAATACTTTCGTTTCGAAAGAAATTTTATTTTTTATCAATATTTCTAAAAATAAAACCGTAAAAATTTAATAAGTTATTTTACTGAAAATAAAAATTCATTATAAACATTTTGGGATTTAAAGATGTTAATTTTTACAATTAAAATCAGTCTGGCAAACAAATTTTCTTTATAGACTTCAAAACGTCGTTTGGCAAAAATGTTTGTTTCGCAAGTGCGACTTCCGAAACCGCTACTTTCGTATGTCGCAAAATAGTTTTGTTTCGTATGTCAACTTGCGAAATGCTAAATTTCGGAAGTGGCTTTTGCGAAATGAACATCGGCGATTTTAAATGTTTTGTAACATTCGGTACGAAAAAATGTAATTCCGTGTTCTCAATCTCCTTACGAAAGAATGTTGTTTTTCCGGAATTGCACGAAATCCTCCGGTTAACAACCCTAATCCATACACTTTTTTTATACAGACTCTGGCTTGACGCTCCATTAAAACCCCCTTTTGAAATGCATAACTCTATGAAGATCTTTGATTCAAAAAATACTTTATTACTAATAATTAGACTCAAGATACTACACAGGGTGTGATTGAAAAGGTTCTACAAGGTGTGTGATTTAACAGAGGCTGATAGATTGAAGGAAACAAACTGCATATATTTCAGAAAAAATGATATTATTAGAACAACATTTTTTTTTTATAAATAAAAGTTTTATGAAGAGACGAAGATCCCATTAAATCTTTATGATGAAAACATCTTTATCTGTCATTTTAACAAGTTTATGCATAAACATGCTTTACCTTATACCTTTTGCTTTATTTTTGTTCCGAGCCTTTTTTATTACAAAAATAAAATTCGTTTTTTCAAAGCTGGATTCAGTCACTGCACTTTTAAAATTGTTTCATGATTATTTTTAGTCAAATCAGCAATTTTAGCTGACTTTTAAAAGACTACTGTTTCATGACTATTTTTATTCCAATCAGCAATTTTAGCTGACTTTTAAAAGTCCATTGCTTCATGATTATTTTAAGTCAAATCAGCAACTTTAGCTGACTTTTAAAAACCATTGCCTCATGATTATTTTTTCCTCATGATTATTTATGTCTCTTTTTAAAATGTTTTTACAGGGGTGTGGAGTCGTAAAAAAAAAGTAACGACTCCGACTCCAGTTGTTGAAATTTTTTAAGTACTACTCCGACTCCGACTCCGACTCCAACTCCAACTCCGACTCCAACTCCAAAGCAAAATTTTTGAAATTTTTTTTGAATTCTTTCAAAAAGTATTACGCGATAAGTTAATAATTTCTTTTTTGACAAATTTATGAAACGCTCTTTGAGGTTTAGTATGAACATAAGGTTAATTGAATGTTTTGTACATGCACGTGCAATACCTAGAAGTTTTACTATTGGAGTCGGAGTCGCGATTTTGTTAAGCGACTCCGACTCCAACTCCGCTAAAAATGTCGCGACTCCGCAACTCCGACTCCGACTCCACAGCCCTATGTTTTTCTTTTAGTTTTATGGAGTGATATGTTTATAGGAATTAATTCTTTACTACCTCAGCGACACGGAAAAGGAAAATCTTCAGCTTGATTTTAAAATTTAGTGAAAAAACTTACATTGCTTTTTTTTTATTTTGTTTTAGACTTGTAAAAATATTTTGTTTATACGTGATATTCTTTCTTGGTTTGAAAAAATTCATCATAATTTTCACACATGATGTTGTAATGATTGTTATTGTTTACTTGTTTTGTGTACTTTTACATTTTTCCATGCTAAATACAATATTAATGTCATTTTTTTTGCTTATCTTGTGTAACTCCTGTTGCAATTAAATACAACTCAAAATCTATAAAAAGTTCAAAATACGATGTCTAATGATTAAATTTTCTGCGGTAACGGAAGTGTACAATTAAAAATGAAACTTTAATAGAACACTATACTTTTATTAATTTATTCGCAGCGCCTACCAAGATTCCAAGAAATTGTTCATATAAAAAAAAGTAAAACATATAAAAAGAGAAGTTATCTGTTTACTTAAAAAAACGAGGTCACAGACCGGAGGGCCTATTTTTTTTCGATGGGCCTGAGGTTGTAGCCCGATCAGCCTTCTTTTCAATGCAGCACTAAAGAGAATAAATATCCTATATAAATACATTTCTGTTTAAAAACTTAGAGACTAATAGCAATTTATAAACTTCACAAACTTTTATTGACTTGTATGTTTTATTGAATTGTATTTTTATTAAATATGTATCACCCGTTATGATGCTCAAAGTGCGCAATTACGCTCAAAGCTGAGTTCCTGAACAAAAATTACAAAACAGAATTTTAATGCTGCAACTTTACCTTCATATTTTGGGGAATAGCAAAGCAAGATATTTTTGGTGGAATGAGTCTGTAGGTGATCTACACCTTTTCAAGATGTAATTAAGAAAAGATAGATGTAATTGAGAAATACAACATGCAATTTAGAAGTCGCAATATGTAATTAAGAAACACAACATGTAATTAGAAACACAACATGTAATTTTAAAATGTAATTGAGAAACCCAACATGTAAATAAGAAATCGCTATATGTAATTAGAAAAATAAAAGTTGTAATTAAGAAATCGAAATATGTAAATGAGAATACATTATTTGTAATTGCAAATTCACAATGTAAGCTTAAAGGTAATAAATTTAATTGCAAACTCACAATGTAAGCTTAAAGGTAAATTATATTAAATTTAAAGAAAGATCTTCTTGGACATGCATCTTAATAACTTAATAATATCCAATTTAGCATTCGTACACGCTTAAAAATAGTGTTGAGCCGTAAGCTACATTATGTCGCGTAGAATACAACAATGAGTGTCAACGCCGGCTACACCAACACTATGTCGCTTTAAAAGCCACACTCAGTGTTGCATTCGTAAGGCTACATAAAATGTAGACTTGAAAGTCACACTTTCTGGCCTTTAATGCGACACTTTTGTAGAAATTTTTTCGACATAATTGTTGCATTTAATCAATGGTTGTATATATATGCTCTTTTTGCGCGACAAAACTGTTGTAAAAAAACCTCAAAATTAGTGTTGCGCTAAATGTAACACTATAGTTTAAACACTAATCTGTGTTTTTCTAGACGTTAAAAATGTTTTGATTTTTTGTAAGTATATTTATGCGTGATTTATTCCGCCCATTTAGGTCTTCATGTACTATGTATATAACCGGACGCAATTAAATAATTCAAATAAAGAATGCTATTTATATCATATAATAAATTACACATTGTCATTTAGAGTCATATACTAAATTACACATGTATATTATATTGGCTTACAAGAAATAACGGAACGATATCACAATAATAAAAACTGAAATATAAATTTTATTTTAATTCCGAGTCAATGCATTGTTATAGTATTTCTTTTAAGTATATAAACTCAGTTAAAACTCAAACTCAATTCAGTGAATATTAAATTAAAAACAAGTCTTAAAACATTTATATGCAAAAGCGAGTTAAAACTTTGAAAAATAGATACCGCCGTCAGAGAAGAACCGTATATCAACATTTTGTGTTTTTTTTTTGTCCATTATCAATAAATATTCAGGAGTGTGTGTTTCATAAATATACCACAACAATAAAATTTTAGGAAATATTTAAATAATCAGTCGAATTTTCTGGAAGAAAGACTTTGCAAATTAAAATTTGAAACTTGATTTTCTTAAAAACACAAAAAAAAGACATACGGTCTCTTGGTTCTCGGCTGACGATATAACAAAAATAAACAAGAAAGTGATAAAAATACTTTTTCGTTTCACAAACATATTGCTTAATTTAATCTTAAACTTTTGACAATACTTTCTTTAAAAGGAATTGACGATAATTCTTTTGTTGTTTATTCCAAGCAAATTTCCCATAAATCCATATACACAAATAAGTTCATGAGGAAAATTGACATTAAATACATAAGAGACTATCAGCAACTCAAAAGCAAATCCAATACTCGGTATGGCTTCCAACCGTATAGCTGTATTATCGACTTATAATTATAGTTATAATTTAAATTATAAATAGAGTGCTGCAACACTTGAATAAAATCAGTAGAAAAACTTTCTCCTTCTTCAATAACTCAAGGGAGCTTTCAAGACTGAGGTGTACCTAAATGTTTAAGGAAAATTTTAAAAATGCAGAAAATTCAAAGCTCAAAAAAGTAATACTTTTTGATTATAAACCAAATTTAACTTTAAAAAAAAAATGCATAGAAAAAACTTATATCCATTTCTCTATAAAATAAAGCCAAATTCTTGGACTCTTCTTGCCCTTCTGTGGAGGTGCTATCATAAGAAAAGGGAGCGCCTTAAATGCAAGCAAAGTTGCATCTTCTAAATAAAAATAAAAATAAATCAGGGAACAACTTGTATATACTTATAAACCTTTATAGGTAGATTATAAAAAAACATTCTTTTGGATTAAAAGGGTATATTACATAAGGAACTAATAAATGAAATAAGATGAGAAAGAGAAACTTGCAGATTGGCACATAGTCAAGTTGCAGCAGCTTAGTACTTATGCAGATTGACAATTATGTTGTAAAATTTCTTATTTTATAAAGTTCTTATTTATTCATTCTCCCCACTTAGGGTAGTAGACATATATATACCTCTATTATATTAGTCTTCTGACAAAGTATTTTTGAACATTGAATCTCTTGCTAGTAACAGAATGTTTTGTTTGCAAGTGTTAAAGCCATCATGCAATGTAATATTACTTGATACCTCTTCAATGAAATGAAACTATCTTTGAAATTCCCTCATTAATTTCATATCTAGGAGGGCCCATGTTGCATGTTTCAGAAGTTACAAAAAGAGAATTTTTTTCTAAGTGTTTATCTTGTTTATATAATGTGTCAAGAAACTTGAGTGGCTCATTGCAATGTATAACACTACTTTAAAACTTACTCTTAAACAATAATAGAGTGGAATCTGCTCTAATGTCATTGAAAACTGATAAAGCAGCATTACCAATATCATCGCTCAAAATAACAACCGATTAATGATCAGCAATGTTTGAAGAAATTTCAAAAAATTCAAGGAAAACCTTTTTTTGTGAAATAATTACATTTGATTGGCAAGCTTTGAAAAACTATTTGAGCGCTGCAATATAGGAAACTAATGATTATGAAATTACTGTTAACAGAAACAATTACTTCAGGTATAATGTAATAAGAAACACTGCTGCTTGTTCACAATGAAGAAACTAACAAAGGATTAATATATTCTATTGTTTTTTCAGGATAAGTGTAAACTTGATAAGTAGAATTCTCTGGGAAACTAGGCAATGAATATTCTGAAAAATTAGGCAATAAATTGTTACGATTATCATTTAATGGATTACTATATATTTTGGCTCAGGATTTTTATCAATGAAATCATTATCAATATTATGGTAACATTTTACATGTCTAATTAGCAACATATAAGCTGTACAGGTACATTTACAGCCATTCTGTAAACATCTAATTGGATAAACAATTTCGGCAATACTATTATGACGTTGTAGATGATTTTGAAAAAAAATCAATAGTTACGTAAAAGTACCACATATATAGCAAATAAACATTTTAATGACTTTTATCAGAAAAAAAAAAAAATGATATATATATATATATATATATATATATATATATATATATATATATATATATATATATATATATATATATATATTTATATATATACACAATATATACATATTATAGCACTATAAATCATAGTTGCAATTGTGCATTTTTTGCATATATTAATATAATTTTATTAGAGTGCTTTCATAGGTATGATGAAATTATTTAATACATTATTTCAACATGCAGCATGACTTAAAATCATAATTTTAACTAATAAAAATCATTATTGAATGATATATCATGCAATAATGATTTTTATTAACTATCTCTGCAAAAAAAAAAGATATGTACATAATGTAAAGTATACCTTTATGGTATACATATATATCTAGTTGTTAACATATGATAACTAAAATAGTTGTTGTTAATATAACTAAAATGCTGCTATTTTAACTAAAATAACACTATTATCATATTTATTTGATAATATTTATGTATTAAATATTTTCCATTTTGTTATAACATAAAAAAATTAACTTTAACAACATTAACATTAACGTTTAACGTTAACAATATTATTTAACAACATTATTTACATTTATGTTAACAAATTACTTGTATTATGTTAACAGATTACCAGTTAACTGGTAATGTCATGTGATTTTATTTAAACCTATATTTTACACATTTTTTTTAGACTAATGTTATTTTATATAATTAATGTTATTATGTTATAATTTTTATAACTTCATAATAATGTTGTTAACGTAACTAAAATAATTGTATTAACATTTTAATACAATATATATAAAATAATAACATTAGTCTAATTAAATAAAGTCACACAACTAATTCATGTAGTAATGTACTACAAACCGAAGGTCTTACCTAATTTTTAACAACTGAAAATCGATATTTTCCTCGCTTAACATATTTAATACGATATTACTAAAATATTACAAACCAAAATTTTTTTATGAAAAAGTTAACTATGTATGTGTTTAAAATTACCATGCAGCAATAAAAGTTACACTAAAATTTTTAATAAAACTGAAAATGGTTCATAAAAAAAAACATGTCGCTAAAAACATGATTCTAGCCTCCTTTCCGAATAATTCGATACGAGAATCCAACAAAGTGTGGCTTTTTTTACGCATATAATGAAGTTTAATTTCATAATTACAAGCGTGGCTTTAAAGCGCACAAGTGTAGCCTTGAAGTACACAAATTGTGTAGCCAAAAAGACACTACACTAAGTGTCGTGTTTTTTTTCCACACTATTTTTAAGCGTGTATGCACCAGCAATACAATAATACAGTAATGGAATTGAAAGATTGTTGTCAGTTAATATTGGTGGCCATTAAAACAGGAATATTAGGACAATTTAATATTAGCGTCAGCACAACCACAACTGCCAATTACCTCAAAGGCAGACCATTTTCATTTTAAAAAGTGCGGAAAGAATTACAATGAATAGTAATGAGAATAAACAAAAAAGAGCTGAATATGTTAGGAACATCAACGAACACATCACAAATAGTCATCAGATTTTCAGTTTTGTTGGATGAAACAAATTTTAACCTTTTTTGTAGAAAAACGCAAGGACGTTAAATAATGAAATAATGAAAATACCTTCTTCAAAAGGTGCAAACATACATTTGATTGCATTTCTACTAACAACAAATGTCGTCATAATGGAAACTCGCAGAGGATCATTTAAAGCAGATTCTTGTAACGAGTGAATGTTGGCTTTGTTTAAACAGTGGGTTACATTTTTTTCTTAATTACAATCTTTATACAAATATAAGTAAACTAAAAAGTTATCTTACATTAACTTAAATTAATAACAAATAAAGACCGTGATGTCTTGTCACCGAGAAACCGATCAAGTTGACTGAAATGATTTTGCTGATTTGATATAGCCCGACAAGAAATTTTAATGTTGGATATATGTGGCATTTGTTAGCTAACCATATGTTTACCACTGTCTTTTATGGGATGACATTGATGCGTCCCAAATGTGGCTATAATTTTTATCCTACTAAAACCACACTAAATAAAAACGAACGCCACGCTTCATTTGTGCCTGAAAGTTTATGTGGCCCACGTGTGGGAAGCACATGTTAGCCATATATTTACCACTCTCCTTTATGGGATGGCGTTAGTGCGTTTCATTTGTGGCTTTAATGTTTATTCCACTAAAAATAAACTAAATAAGAGCTCGCGTCACACTTGCATGAAGACGTCACATTATTCCTTCACTCTTTTATCTATCGAATTATTATATCCTTTCAACTTGCCCTATACGTAACCAAAAAAACACTATAAAATACAAAATTATCATAAGGAGAATAAAAAAAGCAAATATACTAAATATACAAATAAACCAAATCGCAATAGGTATTGTGGTTTAACATCTTCCGGTTAGTTGCCATACAGAGGCCACATTACCAAGGCCCGCAAAGACAAGTTCGGCTCCCTAAAAAGCGGAAGTGAATTTGGGAAGAACGAAGATATGTTAGAGAAAAAGACAGAAGAAGTCGAGTTAGAAAGATAGTATAGAGATAGCGGACAGGATTGCACACGATATTAGAAGATGCAATACGTTACTATACACATAATTGGCTTAAGCCAAATATTGTATGCAATATGTATATATATATATATATATATATATATATATATATATATATATATATATATATATATATATATATACAGGGCCATCTTGTCCATTAGGCATCTACAAGGAATCAACAGGGGCTTACAAAAGTAATGAAAAAAAAAAAAATTTTAAAGTGTTTTTCATTTCATTAATAAAACAATCATACAGATGCAGCATAAAATTCATAATTGATAAAAATGTTTATAATCAAACAGTATAATTCGATGACATTAACTTTTCAACTTTTGGTATTTGCAAAATCAACTATAACATCTTCAAATGTCATCTCCCGCATTACTTCATTTTCAATTGATAGCAGTGCCAGGGAGGATAGACGGGCTTGTCCCATAGTTGAACGCAGATAGTTTTTTTATTAGTTTTAATTTTAAAAAAGAACGTTCACATTCTGAATTCGTGCCTAATATAGAGAGATAAATCCTAAAAGCGATATTAACATTTGGAAAACTTGCAACTAGTTTATTGTCTATTTGCAGCTTAATCTTATCAGACACCAATTTACCATCACTAAAAATTTGAGAAACAGGAAAAACTCATCGGTAAATTCGTCTTCGAGGTCTGATGGATACAACTGAATTAGTGCCTTGGTTTTAGCCACTACTTCCTCACTCGACAAAGATCTGTTGTCAAGAAGAAAGTTAAACCTTTCGTACAACACTTTATAAGCTGCTCTGAGTTTTTCCATCTCACTATTAAGTCTGTCTATGATAACGTAATACTGTTGAATACGGAAATTATCACTGGCACTAACATTTAAGCTGGGATTACTTGTATCCATAACTTCGTCATCAAATCGCTTCCGTATTGGCTTGCGTTGTGTAGCTTCTTTGTAATCGGATTCTGTGAGATCTTTTGCCTGGCCTTCGAATGTTTCAAACTTAATGCGTGTGTCATGAAAATACTGTTTATCGCATAATTTAATGATGATGGACAGCTCAATACCCGGCTCATGTAAGGCTTTATTGACAATATTATTCTTTTGAAGTAAATTTATTGACAATATTATTCTTTTGAAGTAAATCTTTCCAAATCACACACATTAGCGCAGTTAATGTGTGTGATCAAGTAGTCTAAATGTTTAACCAGTGATTTCGCTTCATGAGCAGCTGGTGGTGGTTGGTGTTTGCTGCTAGTGACTTCACATAATACTTGACGAATTTGTAAGTAATTTGCATAGAAAGCTCTTGTGGCATCACTTCTAGAGGACCACCTAGTTTCTGATAAGCTTTGTAAAACAAATACGTTTTCTTTAAGAAGTTCTTTAAGAGTTGACCATCTCTTCGTTGAAGCTGAGAAAAAATTATAAACTGACTGTATGACACCAAAATAATTTACAGCTGTTGAACAACAATTTACGGCAGCTGAAAAACTAAGTTTAGGCTGTGGCAGCATATGGAACCCATTCTGCTAAATGATTAATCTCTCTGAATCTAGCTTGCACACCAGAATATATTCCACTCATATTGCTGGCATTATCATAAGATTGTGATCGGCAATTTTTGATGTCTATTCCATGAAGCTGAAGAATACCAACCACAAGATTAAATATGTATTTTCCATCATGGTGTTCAATTGGAATAAATTGAAGAAATCGCTCTACTACATTTTCGTTTTGAGTGCATAGCGAATAACAAGTGTGAGCTGACCTACATGACTAATATCAGGGGTTGAATCGATGCTAATTCCATAATATTTAGCATCCTTTCACGAATTATTTGCTTCAAAACTTTGTCTACTAATATATTAATGAATTCATTGCATATGTTTGCTGAAAGATATGATACATTTCCCTTTCCTGGATTTCCATATCTTTGAATGTGTTCTTTTAGAAATGGATCAAATTCAGCTAACAGATAAATACAACCAAGATAATTTCCATTGTTAGGAGAGTTATGCAATTGATTATCACCACGAAAAGCTAATCCTCTTTCAGCAAGAAACTTTATCACTACAACAACCCTTTTCAAGACTTCAGTCCAGTATTTGCAAGACTTCTCATTTTCCTTCTGAAGTTCAACATCAATTCGAGTAGACTTTTTGTATTGCATTATGATCGACACAGCAGCAAAATGATCTTTTTATTTTTTCACGTGAGGTTATCCTAGCGATAAAATTTTTCCAATCATCGAAACCAGTTATAAATTGATTCTTTAGTGCATTATTAGTACCAGCACTGCCGCTTTTGCAACTAAATATCTTACAAGTATAACAAAACACTTTACCAGTTGAGGGCGAATATATGAGCCAATCCCTGTTGACAATTTCTCGATTTACTAGTTTTCTTATAAAATATTCCTTGCATACATATCTAATCTTTTCACCAAATTGTCTACCTTTTCAGCTTAAATCAGATTTCAAATTCTGTGATGGGATATTCTCTGCATAATAAGTTATGAGATCAGCATTTATTTCCCATTTAGCAGGATCATTTGAAATAGATTCCTTACTACTCCTTATTCCTAATCCTAAATCAGCTACTGTTGGTTCCGCATCTGCTTGAATAACTGGTTCACAAATAAAACTCATTGCACAACCGCATTGTTCCACAGTGTCAGTCAGCATTGGTTCTGGCTCTGGTATTACTATTCCTGGACTTGTTGAAGAAACGAAAGAGTTTATTGAAGTGTCATTGCCAAAAGTAGCATCTACTTTATTAACATATTTTAGCAAAGAACCTTTCATTTTTTTTAATGCATCCTCTTTCCTTTGCTTTTTCTGCTGTTTAATATAGCCAGACTCGCGCTTTCTCTTGTACCCATCGCCATCGGACATGACTTGAATTTTTGAAAATCATAATAAATATTGAATATAAAATAGACATAAAACATAAAGATAAAATAAAATATGTTAACCCACTTAAAGAGGGAGAAAACATTTTTAAATATTCCATAAAACATTACATTTAACAAAACTTATTAATAATTTACAAAAACGTAATCATAACAAATAAAATAATTTAGTCATAACCGAATTGCAATAGATTATTGCAAATTTGTAATCAATTAATAATGAATCATAATTAAAGGTTGATGTTTTAAAAACATTTTCACCTGTGGGTTTATAAAATCTTAATAGCGTAACAATAATTTTAAACTTTTTAAAGATCATTCAATTTATTTAAGAACGGAACTTAATTAAACTTGTAATCATCAAAAAACTAACTTTATGTACCATAATTAAACCATAAAACTATAATATGCAAAATATGAAAGTTGCAATTCTTGATTCTATTTTGTTAATGTTGCAACTAGTTTGGCTTTAGATAAATAGGGTAAAGCGGGGCATTAAGCCCCATGGGGCATTAAGCTCCATTTACTCCGTTGATAAAATAAAATGCCTAACGTTATTGTATTAAGAGAGAGGGACATTAAATATTACATCATAGATACTAACTTACAAATCAGGGAACCTTTCTCAACAATATTTATTCTTCTAAGCAATGGCATTGATATATAATTAGAATTTATAGAAGAGTGATTTTTCCATCTAGTTTTCCGTTTCCTTCAAACTTGTTGAAAAACTTTCGTTAAATTAGCGCGTATTTGTTTTGACTTAAAATACAAGTACATATAAACGCACGTTTGTTTTGACTAAAAATACAAGTAAATATAAACTTAGTAAGTACTGTTTTTAACTTTATAACTATCTGTGTATGTAGTCAATGAGTTAAAATAATAATATTTCTAAAGCAAATTAAGGAAAATTTTAGCAAAGTAAAATGGCAGTTAGATGAATGTCTAAGAAATTGTTTATAAATAGCTCTAAAATTCACTTTATTACTAAATTTCCATTAAATATTTTGAATAGAAAGCATTTCTAAGAGAAATTTGATTCTTTTAATTATTAATTAGTTTAATTAGTTTATAAAAGTTATTGTTTTAATTATCAGGGACTTAATGCCCCCAAATGCCAAAGGACGATTAAAACAACCAAATAAAATTGATCAGATAAATAAAATCAATGTTTTAATTTCAAAAACATTACACAGATATAGTTTAAATTGAAAACAAAAGTTATTTATTTTTAGAAATAGTTTAATAATGTTTTAAATAAAGTTTTGATAATGGAGCTTATTGCCCCTTTTATTTAGCAGAATGGTTTGAACATATAAAAATGGAGAGAAACAAGGAAGGAAGTCATATACAACTAGCCAAGCAATGATAAATGCGGTTGGGGAAATTTGCGCTATTTTAAAATATAACATAGTTTAAGTATAACTATAAATTTGTATCCTCGCAGTCGGAAAGTCACGTGGTTATACAAAATAACAATAACGCAAGTTGTTGCCATCTTGGATGGGGGAAAACAAACGATTAGTTGAGTTAATAAAGCGGGGAAATTAGTGCGGAAAAGTGATATAAAGGGTTTAAAAAAAGAAAAGTCGGTTTACGAATATTTTAAAAAATTAGATTTTAACGCTGCAGAAAGGTATATAAACAAACTTGCAATCCTTGGAATCAACCGATTTGTATACAAGTTCTTTGCAAATACTTGGAAAGATGATCAAGCTGAATGTCCATGAGTTCAATACCATGACGTTTATAATTATTTAATAAAAAGTCCTATAATATTTTCTTTTGAGGCTATAGATAATTACGAAGCATTAGATGCTTATAAATATTTTGGCTTTGGCTAGATGCAGGAGGTTTTTCACGCGACATTAAGCTCTAGTTTTGTTGTTTTGAAAACACATGTTGTCTGACTTGTTTAAAACAACAAACCAACTTAGTCACCAGAGTTGACTCAAAATAAGAAACCATCTTAAAAAACATATAAGTTTATATACCAACATATATATATATATATATATATATATATATATATATATATATATATATATATATATATATATATATATATATATATATATATATATATATATATACACATAAAAAATTATATTATTTATATTTACACGTATATATATATCAAAAATCACCTAAAGACTTTTGTGCATTTTAAAGACTTTTATGTTATGCCATTGTTTTCGTTTCAGAACGAAAGTTTTTTTTCCCCCAACTAAAATGGTAGCTGTTTGCGGCAAAGAATATGACGTATTTCCGACTGCGAGGATTCGTTAAGTATAACTCTGATTTACAAATTTTATGGAAAGTTTATTTAGAACAACAATTCTCTAATATATTCATTACAAAACCGCTCAAACTTTTTATTTTTTTATTATTTTTTTTTACAAAATTAAAATAAAAATTTTTCTTTTATATATTTTTATTTTTATTGCTCAAACATACTAAAAACAGTTACAATTGGTTAAAATTTATAATTCAAAATAAGGCAAGATCGTGAGTTTGCCCATATGATAGCAACATCAAACTAGCATTTATTTAAGAATTATGCCACATTAAGTGGAATAGCTATGTAAACCGCATTATGTGTTCCAAAAGTAAGCCACATTCATCAAACCTTCATCAAATACGTCATTCATCAACTGTAATATTTTTTGCACATTTAATCCACACAAAAGCACTATAACCACATGTGGGCCACATATACCTTTCTTGTTCGGAGAGCTTTAATATTTTCTTGTTATTTTTTTTATTTTTGTTTTGTTTTTTGTTTTTTTATATATCAACCGGTTTTATCAGTAATCCTTCGTTAAACTGGTAGAGCTGATGAATTTTCTTGGTTTAGAAGGTTCACTAAATTTACGTTGGTTGTAGCAATCAATCAAATAACTTTCCCAAACAGAGTTTATTTTTTTCTTTTTTTTATTGTGAGCATGGTAATTTTTATTTTGGCTATTTAAAATATCGTAATCCAGTTTTTGAAAATAATACATTTTAATATTTTATATAATATTTGATTTCAATAATTCTTTAAAATATTTAGTTTATTTTTCGGAAAACTATTATGCGATAAATAGCTAAAATTAGAATTATTCACACTCCAGAGAATACTTATAAATAATTGTTTTCGTCTGTACTTTTAGTAACGACTTCAGTAGAATGCACGACTTTTAGAAAGTAAGCTGCTGATGAATATACATAGACTACCAATACATACACACCCATACCAGCGCATACACACAACATACTAACCGCACATATACACCCATATATATATATATACAAGCATACATACATAAATGCATGCATACACAGATACACACACATTTATAAATACATATATACATACAAAGTTCTTTGTATTTTGAATTTTTATATTCTTAACATACTTTGCAATTTAAGACTGGAAATAATAATATAATACCAATAAAATATAAAGTATAAAATATAAGTCATAAAAAAGGCATTTGAGGTTTAGGCGGTTACTGAAAAAAATTCCATTGGGTGTCAATTGAAACTTTTTTTAATTTTTGTTGGTGAAAAATTTTGAGATTTTAGATGAATAAAAAATAAAAACACAAATAATTTATTTACAAAAATATTTAAAATTTAGATTTAAACAACGTCATTAAAAACCATTGCAATATTCAGTTAAGCACCAACTTGGACATCTTTCATATTTAAAATCGTTGCGTAATGCGTGGTCGTATGTTGTAAAGCGCGTGTACAATCTCCTCCCATTATTATATTTTTTGCCGCAGTAACAATT
Organism: Hydra vulgaris; assembly: GCF_022113875.1. Classification (NCBI taxonomy): domain Eukaryota; kingdom Metazoa; phylum Cnidaria; class Hydrozoa; order Anthoathecata; family Hydridae; genus Hydra; species Hydra vulgaris. The sequence continues at coordinate 18,543,572 of NC_061156.1, read as the reverse complement.
CTTTCTAAATTCTGCATTCGTTGTTCCCTTATCCCAGCACCTAATACGAGTGGAATGCAAATAACATTTTTTAATTTTATTTTTATTCTGAACCTGATAGTTTCCATTGGGTTTTACATTGGACTGTAGGGTCCTAATTGTAACAACTGAGCCGGTGAATGTATGTATAAGTGTGTATCTGTGTATGTATATATTTATGTATGTATGCTTGTATATATATGGGTGTATATGTGCTGTTTTACATTTCTTAATTTTAACTTTTATCTTCTCAATTACATATTACTTTTCTTAATTATAAGATTTATTTTCTCAAATACAAGTAACATTTCTTAATTACAACTTTCACCTTCTTAACTGCATCTTACTTTTTTTAATTACAACTGTAAATTTCTCAATTACATCTTAGTTTTTTTAATTTACAACCTTCAATTGTAAATTAAAAAAACTAAGAAAAGGTGTAGTAACTAAACTAAGGTGTAGTAATCTAACTTTGCTTCTTGTCGCATCAACTACACTTATGATATGGCTCCCAAAGAAACGCCATTAATTTATAGCGAATTTAAAAGTTATTTTGATTTTACCAAAATGTTTCTGGTTATCGGTCACACATTAATTTAGTGTGATTTGATACATTCAGTTCTGGATAAGAAAATCAACGCACTAACCTTTATCTTCCACATGGCATTGCAAGGAAGCGTAGATCAAAAAACTAAAATAAAACGCTAAATATTTAACTCATAGTTTTTCAAAACCTTTTCTAAATTGTGCAAATATACTTCTATGCAACGTGGTAAAAAATTGATGATTCCACATTTACTGATTTACTGGAGTAAAAATTAAAGGTAAAAATTATTATAAGATGGAGTTTGATGATAAACATAAAGATCAAAAAAATACCCCAAAAATATATACTTTTGGGTATTTTTTTTCTTAGACTGCAAACACCGCAAATTTTTGAAAAAAC
>NC_061156.1:18500108-18540108 GCF_022113875.1 Hydra vulgaris | reverse complement strand
GTTTCACTGCATCTATAAAAAAATAGAAACGCTTTTTCGTTTATTTTTAAGGAAATTATGAAAACCAAAATACACTTCAATTTTTTCTATCAATAAAACGTTCTACTTGTATTTAAACTGTTACATGCATTACAGAGCGTATTTCTAGAGCATTTATAACACTTTTCAATTTATTGTTTTTGAAAATGGCAAATGTTTTAATAGAAAAATCGATTTGCAAAAAAACATATGTTTCAAAAGTTGCAGCAGCAAAAATCAAAGAAAAAGTTGACCAAGTAGTAAATTCAAATGAAAACAATTTATTTAAAATTGATCGTTTAAAACAAATAGAAAAAGAACAGTATAAATGTTTGATACATGAACTTGCTTATAAGAAGTCTGCAGAAGAGCTAAAGGACTTGACAATAATCATGAATGATCTCGGGCATTTAACTTCTTTTTTAGGAGATTTTAGCGGCGAGGTTAAATATTATACCGAGGCTGCAGTATTTTATCAATATGTTATTGCGATACTAGATCAAAAGCTAAATGAAAAGTTAATAAGAATTGAAGATAAAAACAAATTTATAAAAGAACAGCATATAAGTCCATATCAACAGTTGGCTCATATTCAAAAGCTATTATTTTTAGCAATTGGTGGCGACCAACAAAAAATGCTAAGCATACAAGAGGAAACAGAGAATAATAAAAATCTATTGTTAACATTGCGAGACAAAACTTCTCAAGTAATAAAAGAGTTAAACACTAAACGTGAACAGGTTAATATGGATAATCTTGAAGAAAAACTAAAATATCAAAAGTTCTATGTAGATGTTGTTAGAGCATGCTTTGAAAACTTAGCTGATGCGATGAAAAGGTTTTTAAAAAAATTGTATTACGATAGTGAAGACCAAATGGCTGTAAAAAGACCTTGTAAATATGCAGTAATAGGACTTGGTTCAATGGCACTTAAGCAAATGACACCATATTCAGATTTTGAATTCGCTATTTTGACAGAGAATGATGACTATAAGCAAAGTGATGATCCCAAAATAAAAAAGTATTTTAAGAACCTAAGCTACTTAGTAAACTTTAAAATTATCAATTTAGGAGAAAGCATTATTCCTACAAGTAAATATGGTTTAGATCTGAGTCATCTTGTAAATGTAGCAGTTAATTTAGATTTAGGAGGGAAAACACCACTCGGAAGAATAGAGGGCGATAAAATTTATCATTTAATACAACCAATTGATATGATGCTGAGTTATGTATATAATAAAGAAAATTGGGCAAGTCATATTGACAAAAACTTGCCATACATATTGCAAAATGTGTGTTATGTTTACGGAGATAATAAACTCGTAGAAACTTATAAAAAAAAAGTTACAGAGTTTTTGCATAGCCATGATACCGAACAAACCAGATTAAACTGTGAGTTAAGAGCCATTAAAATACTCAACGAAGGTATATTAGAGCTAGACTATCTTCATACAACATCACATCTAAAACCAAAAGAAACTTACTTTAAAGGTGATATACATAAATTTCAACCTGAATTTTTTGACACGGAAGGTCAATTATTTGACGTAAAGCAAGAAATCTATCGGTTACCTGATCGCATGATACATAATCTTGGTTTGTATTATGGTATTGAAGGAGATAGTGCATGGGATATTTTAGATAAACTAGAGGCTAAAAAAGTTATTAATTCACAGGCAACACTTAATCTAAAATATACTATATCTTTTGCTACTTCCATCAGATTAAAAACTTATTCTCATCACAAAGCACAGAAAGACGATATGTCAATATTTGTCAGACCAGCTAAAACTGAATCTGAACTTAAAGAGAGATTTAAACAAAATTTTTATTTAGCTAAAGGAGATTTAGAAGAACAAGGCGACTTGTTTCATTATTTTTACACAGCGTTGCCCTTTCATGAAATTATAAAAGATTTTTGCAATCAATATAAGACATTAGACGAAACATGCAAACAATCTTTTTTTAAGGACAATAATTTCTACAAAGATGATTGTGCTATAAAAGGTTTTATTTATTTTAGATTAGCACAATATAAGAATGCTGAAAGCAATTTAAAGAAAGCGTTAGATGATTCAAATAATAAAGAAAATTGGCAAATATTGCAAACCTTAGGAAGTTTATATCTTAGTGTTGGTAAATACGATCAGGCTATTAAAATTTTTGAGTATTGTTCTAAAACCATAAAAATGGTTTCTTGCGATGACCCTCATAAGAGTTTATTTAGCGGAGAGTTTTTAAACAACTTAGGAATAGCATATTATTCTAAAGAACTTTATGGCGAGGCAATCGAATGTTACAACAATAGTCTAAAGATTTACAAATTTATATACCAAGATGAACCTAACCCAAACGTTTCTTCTTGCTTAAATAATTTAGGAGAAGCTTATAGAAATATTGGTCAATACAATCAAGCAATAGAAAAATTTAAAGAAAGTTTAAAAGTTATAAGATTAGTTTATAAAAACAAAACTCATTCAAGTTTTGCTGCTTCTTTAAATAATCTAGGGTTAGTATATAACCACAAACAATTTTACGATAAAGCAATTAAATCTTTTAAAAAAAGTTTGAAGATTTACAAGCTTTTTTACAAATATGAACCACACCCTCGTGTTGCTGATTGTTTAAACAATTTAGCACAAACTTATCGAGCCAAAGGAGAATATGATTGGGCCATCAAGTATTACAAAAAAAGTATAAAGATCTATAAGTTTGTTTACAAAGATGAATTCCACCCAATTGTTGCTGATACTCTTTTTAATTTAGGGATAGCTTCTGCGGTAAAGTTGCAGCATGATGAAGCTGTTGAGTATTATAATGAATGCATACAAATTTACAAACACATTTACCCTGATGAACCTCACATAAATATTGCTTTATCTTTCAAAAATATAGGATTTGCATATGAAGCTAAAGGGCAATATGACAAGGCGATTGAGTGTTATGAGGAGAGTCTTAAAGTATACAAATTAATTTATCAAGATGAACCTCACACTAGTGTTGTTATTATTTTAAATTCTCTTGGAAATTTGTACAAAAATAAAACCAAACATGAACAGGCAATAAAATACTATGAGGAAAGCTAACAATGGAAAAATTGGTTCCTCAAGATAAATCTAACCCAAACTTGAGCATTGCTGATACTTTACAAAATCTAGGAATGTTGCATAAATTTGTTGGAAAGTATGATTTAGCAATTAAGTATTGCGAGGAGAGTCTAAAAATAAAAAAATTCATTTATAAAGAAGAACATCATTTAAGTTACATTAGTTCTTTAATGTTTCTTGGATCGATTTATGCTGATGCAGGTGATTATGATCAAGCGATCAACTACTCTATGCAAAATCTAAATTTAAACAAAACAATTAATCAAAACCGTCCTCATCCTGATGTTGTTGATTGTTTTAATAATCTTGCCTTAATTTACTGCCAAAAAGGACAATATGATCAAGCAATTAACTGCTATGAACAGAGTCTAGCAATGAATAAGCTTATCTACCAGGACAAACCTCACTCTAGTGTTGCTTATTCTATCAATAATCTTGGGTTACTTTATGTAAGTACAGAACAATATGATCAAGCAGTTAAATACTGTGAGGAGAGCCTGAAGATTTATAAACTAGTCTATCAAAATGAACATAATAAAGATGTTGCTCATTCCTTATTTAGTCTTGGTATAGCTTATTATTCTAAGGAGAACTATGATCAGGCAATTTACTACTTTGAGCAGAGTCTACAGATGAAAAAAATTATATATCAAAATCAACCTCATCCTAGTATTGCTGATATCTTAAATAATCTTGGATTAAATTATGCTGCTAAAACACAATATAATAAAGCAATTAATTACTATGAGCAAAGCCTGGAAATGAAAAAACTTATCTACCATGATCAACCCCATCCTAGTGTTGCTTTGTCATTAAACGATCTTGGATTAGTTTATGCTGATATAGAGGAGTACAATCAAGCAATAAAATATCATCAGCAAGCTTTGCAAACCATACAAGTTTTTGAAAATCATCCCTATACAGCAGCTATAAAAGATAATTTTCAGAAAACTGCCGCAGCATTTGCTCAAAAATCTTCTTTAAATCCGCCAGAAATTAATACTTAGTTAACTCTCATTGATGCTGCGTTAACAACAATCAAGCTAGCCAGTTAAATTTTATTAAAGACATTTTAGTTATTTTATCATGAACACCATAAAATGTTAGTAAATTTATAAGTCTTGTTTTGAACCATTCAGGGATTTTCCACAAATTACACAACGCTTTATCCATTTAAAAAATAGAATTAGGATATTATTTGCTCTTTTGCGCGGCGAGTTTCATTAAAGTTGAAGGCTATTTTAATTTTTAGCTTGATTAAAGAATCTAAAAAAAAAATGTGATCTTTTTTGTTAATTAAGTTTAGCGTTGCGTAATTTATGGGCTATCCATTATGGAACAATTAAACCGGTCAACATAATGCATTGTTGATAAATGCATCACATTTTAACTAAATTTGCTTTGCTGAAAAAGATATATAAAAAATGCGTTAAATTTCTATTACACAATAATTCACTTTTTGTTGAAGTATCACATAAGTTTTATTTTCGCCGTTTAAAAACTTTTACAATTAAAAGTTTATAAATAAAAACACTGCCGGGGCAAGTAGAAGACATTATTTTGTATAAACACCGAGCTCCAATCGTACGTATTTACAATAACCGTATAAAACATTTATACTTATCAAATTATTTATTGAAAATTATAAATGTAAAAATAAATAACAATTAGTTTACGAAATACTTCAAGAACAATATTCATGTTAAGAGTAATAGTCAAGTAAACAAGAAAAATCGAAAGAAAAATAAAAAATAAAAACAAAAATAAATAAATTAGTTAAAAAACACGCATTTACAAGAGCCACACTATATACGTATACGTATACGTATATATGTATACGTATACAAGAGCCACACTATATACGTATACGTATACGTATATAGTGTGACATTGTAAATACGTGCTCTTTAACAAATTTATTTATTTTTGTTTTTCTTTTTTACTTTTCTTTCTATTTTTCTTGTTTACTTGACTATTACTCTTAACATGAATATTGTTCTTGAAGTATTTCGTAAACTAATTGTTATTTATTTTTACATTTATATTTTTCAATAAATACTTTGTATAATATATATATATATATATATTATACAAAGTATTTATTAAAAAATATAAAAATAAATATATAACAATTTGTAGTAAAGTAATATTTAAATAAAGAACGAAAAATTAAAAATAAGAGTACTTAATTTACAAAAACCGTAATATTTATGTATATATTTTAAAACCAATTTGTATAAAAGTAAAATAAATAACAATTCATTGATAGTTAAAAAAAAAAAGAAAAATATTCAAGAACTCAGATTAGATTTCAATAATAACTTTCATGATTAGAGGAAACATCATAATTGAATTAATGAAGAAAAAAAGTTGAAAAATTCTGAGACATTTATAGAAGCATTTTAAATAGGATATGTTGAAATCCATGAGTGATGACACCTGTTTCGATTCATTTTTAAACTGTTGCATACTAACTTTTTTCGAATTTGCAATATTAGGAAACTTTTTCTGCAAATAAGGTCCACGATATTGAAATGAATATGTAATTTGTTTTGAATTATATTTAGGGACAAAGTAGTTATTATCTGAAAATTTTGTCGGGTATTTATGCACTTTGTCGGGTATTTATGCACTTTGTCGGGTATTTATGTGTTTTTTAAAATAGGACTGAATATGAATGTTTTTTTTAAAATAGGACTAAAACATTTTAGGAGATTGTCCCATCTTTATTTTAGACATGAAACTTGGTGTAAGTTGATTTTATAAACTTTTAATGCGCCTAATATACGCAGAAGAGGCTCGTGTACATGGTGCATGGTACACTTTTATCAGCTCCAAATAATATTCTGCACGCATGTTTTTGTGTACTCTACAATTTGTTTATTTTTGTATGATTTGTACATGCTATATTACAATAAATCAAATGACAATGAATGAAAGAAAAATATAAACTTTTTAAAGAATTGTTATATAGAAATGGTTTAGCCCTGTATATCATAACTATATTCTTTAATATTTTTTCTCAATGCTTTTTATATGATAACTCCAACGTTCATCTAATATTAGGCCTAAAAAGTTAACTGAAGTTTCTCTTTTAATGTTTGATTATTAGATTTGGTAGTTTAATGGGAGCATTTTCTAATTTATTTACTTTATGAAATGGTTTTATCCAAATTCAGAGTCAGTTTATTATAAACCATTCATTAACCTTACCCAACTCTTTGTTAGCTGTTTCAAAAAGTGTTTTAATATCTCTATGGGAATAAAAAAGATTGGAGTCGTCTGCAAAAAAAAACTAAAAAGTTTGTTGCTTAATTTAAACCATTTATATATAATAAGAGTCTTTTTTATATATACTAGGAATAATAAGAGTCCTAAAATAGTGCCCTGGGGGACACCGAAAATTACAGCATATGAAATTGTTTGTTTTTTCTCATATTAAATGAATTGCTTTCTATTTGGTTTAAAATAGCTTTTGAACCAAAGTAAGTTATTATGTTTTACTCCATAATTTTCAAGCTTTTTTATTAGTATGTTTTAGTTTAAAGTATCAAAAACTTTTGACAGATCAGTGAAAACTCCTAATTTAAAGTAGTTAGTACATAATGCATTTGTTATTTGATTAACTATTTCAACCACTGCAACATATCGTTTTCTAATAACTAATTAAATAGCCTGTTGTACATTATTCTTTCAAGCAAATTTGAGAAACACGGTAATATAGATATAGGTCTATAATTAGAAATAATAGAGTCATCACCATTCTTAAAAACCATGATTCGTGCAACTTTTAATTTTTCCGGGACAATACCTGTTTTAAAAGAAAATTTAAAGATGTGAAACAAAAGAGGTTCGATTAAATCATAAACAAATTTTACAACGTTAACGTTAATTTTATTAAATCCCGCACTTTTGTTAGTTTTAAGATTTTAAAATGCAAATCAATTAATTTAAGATTAGGTTCATCCATAACTTTATCGTAATTTTTTAAATTAGACTCAAATGGAGTTGAATTCAGAGGAATTTTCGGTGCCAAATTTGGGCCGGCAATAATAAAAAAAACTGTTTATTTTTTCAGCAATTATTTGCTGAAAATATTGATTACTGTTACTAATGTTCATGTGATATAAAAATTATTTGTTATATTTACAATAATTTAATAATTATATTTTTTAGCTTTAGCGGTAGAGTCTGCTGCAGAAGAATGTTAAAGTTTCAATATACTGTTACTGTTACAAGAACCAAAGCCATTTATTTGGTATGAAAAAAAACCTTTTATCCTGGAATTAAATTAATCGACCTCATTTAATTCAATGTTGAGTACAAACCTAATGTGTGGAAAGTAATGAGATAAAAATAAATGAATGTGTGGAAAGTAATGAGATAAAAATAAATGATTTACTTTTAACATCTTATTTATTTTCAATATTTCAAAATAATTTATTATACAAGTAGTATAATAAACTACTTTAATTAAAAAATAAATAAGATGTTAAAAATTTAATAAATGTTTAGTCTTTCTTTTTTTTCTAATTTTTTTTTACTTATTTAAAAGTCAAGATAGTTATTTAATCTGTTTATGCAGACATAAAACTAAATGTTGTTAATAAACGTAAGTGTTATAATTGAGTTAATGTTTTTAAATAAAAATAGATCATTAATATCTTAGTCATTAAATTATTGGTGCTAATTTGATGCTGTTAATGCAATATTTATTTATTTATTTATTTCGTCATATATAAGCATTTTACAATGTTCTCGTTTTCAAGTTTAATAAAATAAATCAAAATAAAAAGAATGACAGGAGCAAGTAGAAGACATAAGTCTTGTCGTCAAGCCCCTACAATTTGCGTGATATATTTTTTTTACAGAGTATCCATAATATATAAAATATAATAATTTATATTCACTAAATAATTAATTAAGATAAATTAAGTAAAGAAATTTAAAAGATTAGCTTTACAAGTTTTTTCAACAAAAAAATAAATAATCATTTTATATAGCATGTTAAAAATAGCTATACTATAATAAGACTTCTAAAGTAAAATATAGAAATAAAATATATATAATAATTATTTACATTTTTTTTGTGTCATTATCTCATTATATACAAATACTCATTATATAAAGCAAATAAATATAAACTTTATTGTAATAAGATAAAAATACTTCAAAAGTAAAGTAAAAAGCAAAAAAAAAAAAAAAACAGCAAGAAAAACAAATAAGTAACGTAAAAAAAAAAAAATTTTAAAATAAAAATATAAAAGTATGTTTGTATCTGTTAAGTCAAGCAAATTCTGTTTAACTACATTTTTAAAAGATTGTATTAAGGTTATACTTTTCATTTTGTCGTCAAGAATTCTGTTCCATAGACGAGGTCCTCTATATAAAATTGAGTTTGTTTTTTTTAATGTTGACTTAGGTAAGTTAAAATTGTGAATAGAGCACCTCGTTAAGTATTTATGAGAAATAATGAAAAATGATTGTTAAAGAATTTAGGAAGCATGTCGTTTTCATATTTAAACATAAATAATAGGTTTTGGTACAAATTTAACTCATAGACGTTTAAAGCTTTGATTTCACGGAGTAACGGTTTGGCCAGGGCCGGCGCGAGTAGGTGTCACGTGGGGGGGGGGGGTGCCATTACAATTTTTGCCGACTAAAAAAAAAAAAAAAGGTCCTCGTTTTCCAAAATGTGGAAAACGAGGACCTTTGTCATGAAAAATATCAAATTTGCCGACTAAAACTTGAAGTAGGAGGGTGCTACACCCCCCACACCCCTCCCTAAATCCGGCCCTGGGTTTGGCGTGGGTACATTTATGCATATTACATATAACTCTACTGGCTTGTTTTTGTTTTATATATATTTTCTTTAAAGCTTATGAACAAGTACAGGCCCAAGCAATGTTACAGTACCTAATGCAACTATGAATAAAAGAGTAGTATATATCTTTTAAGTATTTTTTACTTAGTAGGTGTTTTGTTTTATACATAATGCCTATTGTTTTAGAAATTTTGTTTTCAACGAGCGTAATATGACTTTTCCAATTAAGATGTTCATCAAATATCACTCCCAGGATTTTCATTGACACGACTCTTTTTACAATAATTCTGTATATGACTAACTGAGGAAGTTGAAGAGGCAAACTATCTGACTTAGATGGCTTATGAAATAAAACCTATTTAGTTTTACTAATATTTAAAAAGAGTTTGTTTGCTTTGAACCAATCCTCCAGGTTTGTCAGCTCACGATTTACTATGGTAAACATTGTTTTAATATTGGAGTCGGAGTAAAAAATAGTAGTATCATCTGCGAAAAGGATAAAGTTAAGCATATCTGAGGAACGGTATATGTCATTCACATAGATTAGAAACAGTAGGGGCCCAAGAATAGAGCCTTGAGGAACTCCACAACTAACTGTTTCTAGCTTTGAACAAGATGTGGTATAAGATAATACTTTGAAAATTAAAAAGTTTTTATTTCTTATATTATACTTGGTGTTATCATGGTTAACAAAATCAAATTGCTTGAATAAGTTTATCGGTTTGCATTGTTGTAGTGCTTTCAGGACCGTCCCGAGGGGGGGGGGTTAGGGTGTTAAACCCTACCTCCCTCTTCCCCCACGAATTTTATTAGTCGGCAAATTGGACACTGGAGTTAGCAAAATTGGATTTATAATAGGCAGTTCACAAATGTCGGAAAACGAGGACTTTTTTTTTTTTTAGATAAGTTAGTGGGCAAAAAAAAGTTTTTTGGCTTTAGTCGACAAAAAACAGACTCGTCTTCCACCCCCCCTCCTTCCTTTATAATCTCTTCGGGAGGGTCCTGAGTGCTTTACAGAAAAATCGACGTTAAAAACTTGTATATTATAAATTGATAATTGATTTGAAATATATCTTTGTTTTAAACTGTGCTGGAAGGCCACGGAGTTCAAGGGGCCAAAACAACTAAATTTTTAAAAAATATATAATTTGAGAGAAAAAATATTATCGGTCTCTATCCACTACTTCCTCTCATGTGCCAAAGATTTTTAATCTTTGCAATAATAAGGACATATCGCAAACTAGACGTTTTTTTTAACAACTTGAAAGAGGGTAATTCGCACGGTCCAATTTCAAAAATCTTCCCCGCTCGACCATCTCCGATTTTGATAAAATTTTGTCAGTATATTGTTAAACATGCTTCATAAACATTACCAAATTTTTAGATCGAAATGTTTATTATTTCGGGTTTTGTGGTACTTTTTGTAAGGCTTTCTGAAACTTTAATATCAGTCTGTAGCTAAAAATTGTAATTTTGGGGTCTTATATTTTAATGGCTGAGTTGGTGAAATCTTGTGATCCGTGAACACATCTAGTCCATTGAATACAAGCAGACAAAAAATTTTAATATAAGACAAAAAACGATAATATATCTTATAAACGTTGTTTTTTAGTAATGCGAAGGTGGACATTACAAAAAATTATTACAAGTTTCATATTATTTTTACATTTTAGTATATGGTTCACAAAATACCGTCACAAATTCAACACCATAACTTTTTTCTGTTTTTTGTATACAAATTTGCCCACATTGAGTTTTAGGGGTTCAAATACGTTAATTGAGGGTATTTCATTTTTATTGCCATATTGCTTTCAAAATAACTCAGAAAAGACATTTATAAAAATTCTGATTTTTAATCCATATCAATATGATATTACGTTTAACCTTTAGACAAAATAACAATACTAAAAAAACTTTTGTTTTGGAGATATGATCCTATAGGAGCATTTTTATTAAAAAATTTTTAATAAAAATTTCACAAAAATTGTTAAAATGCTTTTTAAAACAGAGAGAAATTAGTAAAAAAAACTATTCACCGCATTACAAGATGCGTTTAGGTATCAATTTTGTCATGTAAATAGATGAATTACCTACCTAAAAAAAAAACAACACAAAAACAACAAGAATTTTGTAATATAAAATTTAATAAATTTTTGTCTAGGCATATAGTGAATGATTAATTTTTAAATTCCATTAATGAATAAAATTAAACCATTTTTAACAACAGACACCACCTATAGAAAAGCCAGAACCATCTTCGTGAATGAACGGTTGCTGGTGAAAAAATGAACAGAATAAACAAAATAAACAATTTATAAAACAATGATAGCTTCACAAAAGTTAACACGATGAAAGTTTAAATACTGCTATTGATTCTCCTTCTACGTCACTTTTAGGGATAACACAATACCAATAAGTTAAATAGTGTATAAATAGAAATATTATGAATTCAATAATCATTCAGAAGCATTTCTAAACCTTAAATTTACCAGCTGAAGGTTGTTTGCATTTACATGTAAAGGTTGTGGAACTGAAGGTAAAAAAAAGTTGTAATAAAATTAAATTTTATTTGCAATTGATAAGACAGACATACATATATTAGAAATTTTAGAATAAACAACTAATAAATCATTGTTAATTTAACAAATGTTGAAGCCAGTAAAAAATTAAATACTGCTATTAATTCTCCTTCTATGATACTTTTAGGGATAGCGTAATACAAATGTATTTAAAAGTGTACACAAATAGAAATATTATGAATTCAATAATTTTACTTGCATTTGATGGGAAAGATATACACATATTAGAAATAATAGTTTTACAAATGCATTATGCATACACATATTAGAAAATAATAGCTTTAAAACTTACTGCTTGTAGCAGCTGGTGATACAACTTAAGGTTAACAAAGTTTTAATAAGAAATAAATACTGCAATTGTTGAAAAATGCATAAACATATTGAAAAAAATAGTTTGTCAATATACAAGTTGCAGCTGATGTAGATGGAACTACGGTTAAAAAATAAATAATAAAAAATATATATTGCAATAGATGTGAAATACACACATTTATGAAAAATATTTTTGTAGTATACAATAATATTATTTTTTAACTTACCACTCAATGCAGTTGCATATTTAAATTAATATGCAATTATCGAGAATTCCATACATATTAAAAAGTAATATTTGTTAAAATTACCACTTTTTCCAGATGAAGATGCAGCTAAAGTTAAAAATTTGTAATAAAAAATAAATATTGTAATTTGAAATTAGAATTAAATCTATTATAATTACCAAAGATTATGCTATATAAACTTACCAGTGGTAGGCTGTGTAGATTTTGAAATACTTTTAAACAACAAGCTAACACTAGGAATGTTTATATAATTATGTAAACAATAAACAAAGATAAAGTTGTACACAAAAAGTAAAAAACATGAACTTAGTGTTTTTAAAATACTTTAATATACTTTAAATAGTCTATTAACATTTACTTACTATATATTACTTTATCTTTGTATTTAATGATTAATATGATTTTTTTATGAGTAAACCCAAAAATTATGTGATTTATACTTACGAAATCGTAAAAAATCCACGATTAGTGTGCTAGGATTTAAACAAGAAGTAAATATTAGCTCGTATAAAGATTTAAACCATGGCCTACTTTATAGAAGGTCTCGACACCGTACGGGAATTTTTTTGACTGAAGGCCGATTTAAAAATAAAATGGCGGTTTATTAAAAGAGAAAAATGCTGTACAGCTTTGCTAACACTAATTATTTAATAACTAATTATTTTATTTGAAAAAATTTTAGATGCATTTTTATAAAATGAGTTTCTTGACGTTAATTTGGCAACTATTTTATAAGCTTAAATAGTTTGTAAAATTGAATAGAAACATTTTGAATCAAATTTTTGAATATACAAGAAATAATAAATAATCAGAAAAATACACCAATAACAAATCTAATTTTTTTTGTACTAAATCTTCCCAAAAAAAAATTACATGAGCTTTATTTCTTTTAGTTTTGCTTCTTTATTACTTTTGGGAGTGTGAAGTAATACAAAGTTCTTTAAAAAAATGTTTGCTAGTGTTTGGCATTGTTTCTTTGCAATAGAAAAACTATACAACTCTGCAATAAAAGCAAACTGTTTTATCAGAAATGTTCTGCAAACTTTTTTATCTAATAAAGAAAAAAATATGTAACAAAATAAAGACCACTGAGATAGAGTATCAGATGGAATAGTTAATCCTCCCCTATTTAAAGTATTCAAATAAGTTCCATATTTTTCATAATATGTAGTTGTATCTTCGCCAATTTCTTCAGTAGAACACTTTTGAACCAGCAATATAGACAATAGCATAAAAAATTTCTATACTTATACTATCTTCTAGATCTGGTAAATTGTAAATTAAATCATTTTCCATATCATCTAAATCTTTAAGACATAAAAGACAGTCATGGCCATCATTTCCTTCTACTTCGATATTCAGATGTAGCACCAGCTTAGCATGTTGAATACGTACTTTTTCGATAACTGATTTAGCAGTTATAAAGTAAGTACCACCAAAATCTTGCCATAGTTTTCCGAAACATTTCTCAATTGGATCACTAGAAAACCAACCTAAAATAACATACTCATTTCCACTTGATAAAAGATGACAAGACAAATCAAATAGTCCACGACAAGTGTGTGAAAGTGCATTGCTTGTATCTCTCGTAAGCTGGCGAATTCGTTTACCAGATGTTGGTTTTATATATTCTGCTATTGTTGCAATAGCAAGTAACTTTTTTAAATTAATGTCATCTGAAGATCTGATTACATTACGTGACTCATCCCTAAATCTAGCATTGGCACCTGGGCATTTAACATTCACTATTTTCCAAAATTCTATAATCAACTCCAAAAAAATAATAGTACCCTTGACACTTTCTTGGTCTATTTTAGGATGAGTTTTTAGAGCTGCAACTGTCTCTTCACTAAATACTTGTAAACAAGTGCTTACTTTTTGCCGTTCTATTAGTTTAGGATTTATTGATGTTTCAGTCAATCTGGATAACTTTATTAATTGGTTTTTTTCAAGTGTATATAAGTTAACTAAATCTCTCCAATTTGCAATGTAAGTTATCTCATTTTGAATAAACTGTAACTGACCTAGTTTTTCTGTCAGCCAATTGTTTCTTATGCACTTTAAAAGATGGACATAAAATATCTTATAAAATATAAGAGCCATTTTGACATAACCAAGGTTTTCCGTCTACGGTTTTGAATTTAGAAAAAAAGCTTTGATTAACTTTATTTCCATCTGTAATAATTGCAATAACTTTACCATTACTCATAGAACTTTCTATGGTGTCTACAATTAATTTGCACTGTTCTTGTTGGAAATCTGATGTCAGATTACTAACTGGTAAAACTCTTGCTAGAAATTCAGGTCCACCATTAAGGCTTTTTACCATGAATGAAAGTACAGTAGTAGCTAATTTCTCTGGATTATTAACAGCTTTTCCAAAAATACTTCCACTTTGATATAATAATGCTGCTTTTACATAAACTTCATCTATCAATAAAACACAATTTCTTTTTTTTTCATCAAGGTTCGATAACACAGAACTTAAAAAAGTTAAATCATTTTGAGAGTTTATTTTTAAAGTTATGCGTGTCAAAGTTCGAATACTTGGCAACTGATAATCATAACATAATTGATGGTAAGTGGAACGACTTGTTGCAAAATATTCAAAGCTCTGGTTATTATATCTGGAGAATACACAGCACAGCCAACAGTATGATCTCCCATTACATTTAAATGCTCAAACATTACTTGAGTTTTATGATCCTTATCTTCAACTTTCAGATTTTTAAGGGCTTCATTCAAAGATGACTTTGTACAAAGGGAAGTGATTCAGTTATTTGCCAGAGATTTAATAGTACATTTTGAACCAAAATGAAATGCTTCAAACGACAAACTTTGATTAATTATTAGCAAAAATAGTGGAACACCACAATTAAATATTTTAGATTGGATGAAAATTGAATTATTTTGCTTGTATGAAATCAAATCATTATAAGTTGATAAGTGTTTTTCGATTTCTTTAAAATTTAAATTATCAATTATTTTATATTCTTCTAATTCATATTTTCTGATACCTCTTTTTGAAGAAGAAGATAAAGTCTTTCTCGTTTTAGGTAGTGGAGAAGATAGACAACTTTTAGATATATTTGGAAACACTGATGGGTCTCAATTTACCACGACATAATTTAAATTCTGCATCATCTGGCCAATGCAATTTACAAACAACGGTGTATTTTGTTACGGTCCAATTTAAACGATGCTCATAAACCATTTAGTTTTTTCACATACTTCACGAGGGAATTTATACACAGATACATTACAAGCTAGACTTATAATTTGAGGAACAGTTTGGAACACAACATTTTAAAGGCGTTCTAAATAATTTAAATTAAATTTACTTGAAGAATAGCTGTAAATTTTTCTGAGAAAACGTAACTAATATTTTACTCCTTTTCCAACCAAAAAATGCGTTTGTTTGTTAGTTTTAAATCGGCCTTCAGTCAAAAAAATTCCCGCACGGTGTCGAGGCCTTCTATAAAGTAGGCCATGATTAAAACAATAATCCAAAGATAAAGAAGTATGCAATCCAAAAATGATAAAATATAATAATAATATCTTTTATTATCTTTGAAAAACACTAACAAAGATTTTGTTAAGAAAAGAATCTGTATAACTTATATATGGTGTTTTAATAAAATGGTCAACTGATAATATTAGTTAACAATCAATTCAAAAGAAAATTTTTTAATTTTAAACATTAATTAATGTTATTATCAATTAGAAAAGGATTACATTTATCAATATTGTTTTACATTTATCAAAATTATTTTTGTTGTAGAAATATTTGTTAATAAAAATATTTTGAAAAAAAAGATTAAACTTACTAACTGTTAGAGAATCCAAAAAAGTTTCAGTTATTTTTTCCATTTTAATATAAATCTAATAATAAAAATCAAAATAATACATTAATGTAATAATTTTTGTTTATAGAATTGACCCCCCGATCCGCCCCCGAACATCGCTTGCCGGAAAAAAAAGAATAGAAAAATAGAAATTAGGTACCAAAAGTGCTACACTAATTAAACAATCTGCTCCTAATTATTTTTCGTTACAATTTGGTATGTGCATAGGAAATTCATGTTGAAAACATTTTTTATAATAAAAAAAGGGGGTTCAACATTTCTTTGAGTAAAAATTAATGTGAGAATATCAACAAAATTTTTATGCAAAGTCGTCAGCAAAATAGTCCATTAAAAAGTATTGTGACCATACATAACAAGCATACAAAAATCAAGCTTTTAAAAGATAGTTTACATTTATATATGTTTCTAAAAAGAATTACCACAAAAAATGTTTGCCTAGGTCTACCTAAAAAAGTGCTATACTCAAAATAATACTAATTAAACTATTTGCTCCTATTTCTTTTTCTGTGAAATTTGGCATGTGCATAGAAAATGCATGTAGAAAACATTTTAACAATAAAAAAAGGGAGCTCAACATTTCTTCGATCACAAATTTATGTGAAAACATCAACCTATTTTTCAGAAGCAAAATAATCCATAAAAAAATTCAGTAACCATACATAAAAGTCTTATAAAAACAAGCTTAACTTTTCCTCTTTTCAAAAACATACATTGTGTATATATGTTTCTAAAAAGAAACTCCTCAAAAATACTTTTGTCTTACACTACCTAAAAAAAAGTCAAAAAAACGAGCCACAGAATTTTAGTACAAAATTCAGTTTCGTAAATCGCTATTTCCGCGTACTTATATATATATATATATATATATATATATATATATATATATATATATATATATATATATATATATATATATATATATATATATATATATATATATATATATATATATATATATACATATATATATATATATATATATATATATATATATATATATATATATATATATATATATATATATATATATATATATATATATATATATATATATATATATATGTGTGTGCTTTCGTTTAGCACCACTTCACTCTATCACCTTTCTCTTTGTTCTATATTGCTCTCCCTCATCCCAAGACTGCACTCTTCTTGATGTTATTTCTGATTATATTGACCAAGCCCTCATTCTTTATCCATCAGCCAATATTGTTGTTGTCGGTGACTTTAATGTTCATCACACTGAATGGCTTGGCTCTAGTGTCAGTGACTCTGCAGGCATTAAGGCCCACAACTTTTGTCTTTCTCAATCCCTAACTCAAATAGTCAACTTTCCAACTCGCTTTCCGGACAACCCGAATCATTTACCTTCTCTACTTATGTCTTGTTTCTGATCCTAGTCAGTGCTCAGTTTCTTCACACTCACCCTTAGGTGCGTCTGATCATGGTTTGGTCTCTCTAAAACTATTATCTCATTCTTCTTCACCATTAGAATCCCCCTATCATCGTACATCTTACAACTACCTTAAAGCTGACTGGGACTCTTTTCGTGACTTTCTTCGTGATGGCCCCAGAGTAGAAATCTTTCGTCTCCCTGTTAACAAATGTGCTTCTTACATAACTTCGTGGATTCAGGCTGGCATGGAATCCTTTATTCCCTCTCGACGATTCCAGGTCAAGCCTCACTCTTCTCCATGGTTTTCTTCACATTGTGCTGCTGCAATTGCCAATCGAAACCATTACTTCCATATCTATCAGCAAAACAATTCTCCAGAAAACAGACGTCTGTTTATTACTGCTAGGAACCATTGTAAAAAAGGTTTTGTCTAACGCCAAAACCCGCTATTCTCAGATCATGAAATCTCGAATTTCATCACAAAAATTAGGCTCTCGTGACTTCTGGAGAATCTTTAATAGTATCAATAATAAGGCCAAGTCTGTAATTCCACCTCTTTTGTACGGTTCAGACTTTGTCACCTCACCTAAAGACAAAGCTGAATTGTTTGCCAAGAACTTTTCATCAATATCATCTCTTGATGCCACTAGTTGCGTTTTACCTGATATACCCGTCAAACAGGTTGATCCATTGCTCGACATTCGTATAAATCCAGCTTCTGTCTCTAAAGTGATTTCCCGCTTAGACTCTTCTACAGCTTGCGGCCCGGACAACATACCTGTTATAGTCTTGCAGAAGTGTTCTCCTGAGCTGTCGTCTATCTTTTCAAAACTATTCAACAAGTGCTTATCAGAGTCTTGTTTTCCAGCCTGCTGGAAAGCAGCATCTGTTATCCCTATTTTTAATAATTCTGGAGAGCGATCTGACTCATCTAACTACCGTCCCATTAGTCTTCTTCCTATCATAAGCAAGGTTTTTGAATCTTTAATTAACAAACACTTAATCTCTCATCTCGAATCTCATAACCTACTTTCTGATCATCAGTATGGATTTCGATCTTCTCGTTCTACGGCTGATTTGCTATCAGTAATAACAGATAGGTTTTATCGCGCATTAGATAAAGGTGGAGAGGTTAAGGCCATTGCTCTTGACATTTCTAAAGCATTTGACAAAGTTTGGCATGCTTGTCTCCTCCATAAGCTTTCTTCTTATGGTGTATCTGGAAACATCTTTAAGATTATTGACTCCTTCCTTTCCAATCGTAGTATAAAAGTTGTCCTTGATGGACAACACTCTTCTTCACATCCTGTAACTTCAGGGGTTCCTCAAGGTTCAATCCTTGGCCCTATACTCTTTTTAATTTACATTAACGATCTTCCAGGTATTCTCACATCTAAGGTGGCATTGTTCGCTGATGATACTACCATTTATTCTTGTCACGATAGGAAGCCAACTCCCTCTGATTGCTTGCAGGGGGCATCTGAGCTCGAAAAGGATCTCACCTCTGCTACAGCATGGGGCTCGCAGTGGCTGGTGAACTTTAATTCAGATAAAACTCAATTTTTTTTGGCCAATCGTTATCGCAATAATTTAGACCTTCCTATATTTATGAACGGTAATGTACTCGATGAGTCTCCTTCATCTTCTAGGATTAACTCTTACTTCTGATCTTTCTTGGAAACCTTATATCAAATCCGTTGCAAAATTAGCATCTGCTAAAGTTGCTTCTCTTTATCAAGCTCGTCACTTTCTTACTCTGGATTCTATTCTCTATCTCTATAAATCTCAAATCCGGCCTTGTATGGAATACTATTGCCATATCTGGGGCGGATCTTCTAATGATGCCCTTTCTCTTTTAGACAAGGTGCAAAAACGCATTGTAAACATAGTTGGACCTGCTCTTGCACCCAACCTTCAACCTCTGTCACATCGTCGTAATGTTGCTTCTCTTTCTCTTTTCTACAAATACTATAATGGACACTGCCCTAAAGAGCTAGCGTCTCTTGTGCCATCTACTAAAATTCATTCTCGAGTTACTCGTCATTCAATTAAGTCTCATCCTTTTTCTGTTACTGTTCCTAAGTGCTCCAAAAACTCTTATTCGTCTAGTTTTTTTCCTCGAACATCAATTCTTTGGAATTCGTTTCCTTCATCTTGCTTTCCTGATTCATATAATTTGCAATATTTTAAGTCGTCTGTCAATCGTTATCTTGCTCTACAATCTTTATCCTTTCTCTTCCAGTAACTTACAACACTAATAAGTGGTAGCTTGCAACCTTGTTGCAAGCGAAGATAATTAAAAAAAATATATATATATATATATATATATATATATATATATATATATATATATATATATGTGTGTGTGTTTGTATGTGTGTGTGTGTGTGTGTGTGTGTGTGTGTGTGTGTGTGTGTGTGTGTGTGTGTGTGTGTGTGTGTGTGTGTGTGTGTAGCACTATAGAGGATATGTATCAGCTATTGCTTCTTTTTATGAATTTTTTATAAGTAAGTTTTATTTATATATAAGCAGTATTTTTAAATATTTTAGATTTTACGAACTTTGAAAATTTTCAGAATATATTGGAGCAATAGATAAAGCATATCCAATAACAAGTCCTGAGGGAGAAAATGCAGAATTGTATCAAAACAGAAAAGGATATTTTTCTTTGAACTGCCAAATAATTAAAGTTCCTTCAAAAAAAATTTTGTCTGCCTGTATTCAATCGACTAGATGTGTTCACGGATCACGAGATTTCACCAACTCAGCTATTAAACAGGTTTTAGAAGCTCATCTGCACGTCCATGTTTTAGGGGACAACACCTCATATTGTCAGCACTAGTGAGATCATGGAATGTTGTTTGTTTGCAATACGCTTTAAAAATTAAACCCAAAAAGTTTATAGACATTGTATCATGCTTTGCTCACAACATTGAGTTTCTGTGACTCGTTTGGTCATTTGTTATATAATAATATCGATAAATATATATATATATATATATATATATAAATATATATATATATATATATATATATATATATATATAATAATATTTAGGAAATGCTATATGTAATGAGCAAGAAAAAAAAGTTAAATTTGTTTTGTATCAGTAGTTGTATTCTAAAAATGTGTTATCAATTTTTAAGATTTTCGAAACTTAAAAAATTTAAATTCTAAAATTGCATTATCCCCATAAAATTTTAAAATAGAATTAAATGATTTTGTGGCAATATTTTGCAAAACGTTGTTTCTCGTTAGGATATTACAGTTTATTCAGGCCAGTTTCACTAGTCTTCTTTTCCTCTCTTTTACTAAAATTCAGAAAATAAATAGATTTATTTAGCCGAAATTAATTGTTTATATAATAAACTTCATAAATGCAAAAAACATTTTCTCTAATTCATATATTTACCAAATGGCCATACTCTTTCTGTCACTCCAATGATACAAACCAGCTCAAACTGAGGGGCAATTTTTTTCAAAGCATTCTTATTTGACATAACTTTAAACATATAATTGTTTGGAGCTTGCTTTGTGTTCGAAGGTTAACTATCTCAAGGACCATAAAATGCTGGATCCGCCTCTGATCTATACAGATTTTGACCCTATCAATCTATTGCTGACTTGATAACTGTTGTAACAAAAATAGGTTTTGTTGTACATTAGATGAAATCTAACTTGTATTAACCATTTTCTTCTACTAATTTTGTTTTCTTTCTCTATAAATATTATATTCGTCCTGGTATTGAAAACTGTTGTCATATTTTTGAATTAATTTTCTGTTAACTCCAAACGTAATTAGTGTTTGCTTGCAGCCTTGTTAAAGTTGAACTTTTTTTTTTAACAAAGATTTCAACGAGAAAATTGAATAATAAAAACCTTGTGTTCGACATATATGCTTTGCTGGTAACCGCATAGCTTATATGCCATTTGAATGTCAATCAATTGTTACGTCATAGTTAGAGGCTTGGACTAAATAGAAGGTAACATGGGCATGTTCATTTAATCCAGTGCTTTTTAATAAATTACCAAGTTTTAATAAAAACACAAAAAATAAGTTTATTATTTTTGTAACACTTTTTAATTTATTTTTTTAAGTTAATAATTTGAAGTATAAAGGTTAAAAATATTTTAAAATATATAGTTATTTTGCTTTATTTAAAAGATTTTCCCTTTTCAAATACTCTGCCGCTATTGGTAGAAAAGTTTTTTTTTCTGATTGCGCTTTCAAATCAACGTCTTTTAATTTTTTCAAACTTTACTTTCACATGCGCGATCTTGAAATTTTCAAGTTTCGTTTACGCATTTGCACAAGTTTTTTTTTGAAGTCTAACTTGACAAAGTCCTCTTTTAAAGTCGAACTTCTCTCAAGTTCGCTTCTTGCATTCCACCCATAATTTCGCTGTTGATGGCCAGTGGAAATCTAACTTGCAATAAATACTTGAAACTTAGTTCAATCAAATTTGATATAAACTTAGTCTGCCTTGTACTGTTTGATTTGCTTACATAATTAAAAAGAAAATTTCAAAGATAAAACCGTAAATTGTGTAAAAGCTTTTGAAAATAAGTTTTTTTATTTTTTGAATTTTCATACTATATTTTTCTATACAATGTTCTTCTGAAGATGTTGTTGGCTTAGCATAGGAACAGCCGCAAATATTCATTAAGACTAATCCAAAGTAGCGTCCGTTATTGACCAACATTTTTGCATACCAAAGTACTACTCAAGCGCTAAGTTTGTGGTAGCGGGGTTTGAACTCGTATTGTTTAACGGTCCGGATTTTAACTTTTTGTTTGACGCTCTAACCAACTGAGCTACCCCTCCACTTATTAAGTATAGTGAAGTTATTTAAATTATAAAACAAAATAATAAACATTATTTAGCTCTTGAAAAATGCTTATTGCATTGTGAAAAAAAACTTAAAGGAGACCTAAGAGAAGTAGAAAAAGAAGTTAAAACACAGAAAATAAAAAATGAAAAAAAGCGATACTACGAACTTTGGAGAAAGCAAGGTTATTCTTCTGCAAGATTCATGAAATACCATGAAAGTTGGCTTTAAACTGAATACGAGCTTCCAATAGAGCTTAAATGTGACCCTCTGCCGCCCAGTTCTGAAAATAAGAAAATAAGAAGACCAACAATGCCATTTTCGGAGATATCTAGCCAATCCAAACGCCAAGTTAATGGTAATCTTGTATCTAATAACAAACCCGACGCTGAAATGTTTCTAAAAGTTGCTGCAACCGTCGCTGCATAACATGATAAAAAAGACTTATCTCATTTCATCATACAAATTATTCAAAATAAAAATTTGGCAACTGTATTGAATAAGATTAACTCTGAAAATGTAAAAATGCCACCGCAATAAGCATTATTGTTTCTTTTTGATGCAAATTTGTCCAAAGATCAGTATAATCAAATAAGATTTGCAGCTAAAACTCAAGGTGGTGATATTTTCCCTCCTTATAAGTTGGTATCAGCTGAAAAATCTTAATGTTGTTCAACTGAAATAATGTAATGGAAGCATCTATCAAGACAGAAAGCTTTATTAAGAAAGATATTGAAGAAATTCTTGTTCAATGCATATTTGAATCGTTGTTTTTTAAAACGGATTTGCTCAAAACCCGTTTTTGAAAAAACTGAAAAAAACTATTTATATTTTTTTCTCGTAAATATACAGGACTTTTGTAATATATTTCTAAAATATTTATACAAGATTAACATCTTAGTGCACTTTGATAATTTATATAACTTTTCGTTAGTTAAATTAATGCTTGAAATTTCAAAAAACTCGCCCTTTTAAAAAAAATCGAAATTTTCAGGAAAGAAAATAAATTAAAACTCTTAAAAGAACAACTTTAAAACTTTAAAATGTTTTAACATGTAAGAACTCAATATAATACATAAACATAAGCTAATAACTAAAATTGCTAACAATAAGCATTAAGCCAAAGAATTTTATTCCGATTCTTCCTCAAAGTCACTATCAGGGAGATCTTTACATTCAGTAGTTGACCAGGAGTACAGCTCGTTATAAAACTCTTCAGGAATGAATTCCTTTAATTTGGTAAGTCTTCCATCTTTGCTTTTTTAAGTGTAACCTTGCCACTTAGGTAAACTAAACTATTCACCTGTGGTACAGCTCCAGAGTGTTTAGCCATAAAAAAAGTATGGCCAACCAAATCATTTATATTGGTGAATGCTTTGATGTAGCTTTTTTTATCACGGTCATATACAAAATGAAATAAGTTACTAATAGAAAAGTTAACCTTTTTTTCTTTTGGGGTATTTTTCCCCTTAGTTTCTGCAGAAACGCAAGACTTTTTGTAGTGTTTGATGCTCCAAGTTTTAAAATCTAAGAAATCAGTTGCATCTACTACTTCTTTCACAGTAAACCTTTTTGATCTGGAGCAATTAATAATAAGTTCTCTGAGTTGGTGAATGTTATAAAGACGGTCATGTGTTTTAAAAACTCTTGAAATCATACCAAAGTCCCTATCACAGGGTAGGAAACTATGCCCTCTTACTGGGAAGAATTGTTCAACTTTTTCAAAACTTCCACTGTCAGTCAAGTATAAACAAAAACGTGATAAGATTTGATTTTTATTTTGTCCACTACAGTTGTCACAAAATAACCGTAATGTAGTATACTTACGTGGAACTGAGCTTAAAAAATCATTTAAAAAAGTAGAAACTTCATTTGGCCCTTTTCTTCCTTGACCTTCATGGTACAAATATATGTAACTTTCTCCACTTTTGATGTTGTGTACAGAAAAAACATTGACTGACAGCTGTCTCATGTAAAAAAGTTGTTGGATTGGTATTTTTGGTAAGCTTATTGTCTTCATATAATGCCAATGATAGAACGTGTTTCTCATTTAAACCATCTCCTGATGTTTCATGTTGTAGAGCATTGTAAAACTTTTTACTCATCCTTTTATGAACATCCAACTCAGTCTGTGCTGCCTTTTGAGCCACATTATTTAGGCGTAGGGATTTCAGTTTGAGATTCAATTCTTCGCACTTGCAGCAAATATCTACTTGTGGACGGCCAAAACGAAAATTAAAATTTGTTTTAAAATAGTTCCAATAAAAAGAACTGCTCACTTTTAAATCAGGATGTTTTTCACAGAAAAGTTTCCACATTGTCTTTATATTTAAATTGGCATTAAGCTAATAAGTTTTTGTCCCTGAGTAATGCGATTCCTTGAGTGGAAATGATTGTATGTGGTTACTTACAAGGTCATGAACATTCTGAGGAAGACAATGAGTAATACCTTTTCCTCTTTTATCTTCAGGGGATTTTCCAATAACCTTAAGGTTCCTTATTCTCCGTAATCGTTTTTCACTAATACACAAGACAGATAAAAGTGCATTGCAACATACTTTAACACGCACATTGCCTAAAATTGTAGGAGAAGCTGTTTGGCTGCTTTGTTTGCTCAACATTCTTTTGGTGAGACACTCTTCTTTGAACTTTAGTGACATCTATTAATCCTTGAATATACAGATCTTGCTCATCTTTGCTTTTTATATCATAAAAGTTTGAAAAAATATCGATGCAGTTGTCCTCTTCAAAGCTTTCCAAACATTTTTTCTTGCACCTAAAAAAAATCCACAATATTAATGTTAGCCTAAAAGCTGAAAAGTAGAGTTTTTATTAGAAACTATAACATTATGTAAAACAGTTATTCAATATAACAGCAACATAGAACAATATTCAATATCAATAAACACAGAACAATAGCGACTTATGTGAAGGAATAAATTGAGGTAAATTGATCATTTTGTGTTAGAAGTTTTTGACTTGTTAGCATTGCCATTTATGTTATACTTTCAAGACCTATGTAGGCCTAGGACTGGTGTGTAGTATAAGAGAAAATTATCATAAAGCATAGACAATGGCAAATGAAACTACTATGCACTTAGGGTTAAATATCTAAGAACTGTAACTTGTTTACTTTAGAGTCATTTTACTTATCATACCTACATAAAACAATTATAACTTATTATATCTAACTCAGCCAATGTGTAAACCTAGTCTCAATGCAAACCTTAGTCTAAGTATATGTAAGAAATGTAAATTGTTTACTTTAGAGTCATTTTAATCATCATACTAATTAAAACAGGTACACCCATATCTAACCTAGTCTAAATGTTTGCTGGCTAATACCTAAGATTAGGACAGGAATAATAGATATAAGTAGGGTATAAGCTAAGTATAATCCAAACAAAATACCTGGCCCAAGTATTTTGAATTGTGCTATATTATATTTTGAAAAATCCAAAATTTGTTTAATGTAAACATAAATTCGAAATGAACTAGATGTATTAAAAACTTGAACTTTATCTGCAAGCAGACTCAGGGTACTTTGGTAGAACTCCATTTCCTTTTTGATTAATGTATGATTGTCCTATTAAGCGAGCTTAATCTTGTTATGCCTATACTCACATGGATTACATTCTTTCCTTTTTCTTGGACTGAGAATATCATGATCCTCCATGGCAAAGCTATTTACTATACTTAAAAAAAAACAACAGCAATGCGGTAAATATTTGATTAGTAAAGTCACGGAGGAGAGTAATTTTTTTTTAAAAGGGCGCATTTGTAACAAACTCACCCTTTTAATAAAAATCAAAAATTATTAGCTGGTTTTAATTGTATAAGAAGATGACATTCCAACAATCTTTTAAAAGAAACTGATGAAGCTATCATCAATGAACACTAATTACTGAAAAAATGGATTTTGCCAAAAATGTCAAATCAGCCCATTTAAAAAACACTGATTCATTTATAGTTTCTTATAGCTTTGACTGTAGCATACATCAAACGAGATTTAATCAAGATCTAAGTTAAACTTTTAATGATAGTTCATTATTTATGATTTCTTTAAGATTGCAAACAACCTGTGGAAAAACTTTATAAACTAATCAACCTCCTCAGTCTTCTAGATTTTACTGACCAAAGAGAATCGATTTTGCAAAAGAAAGTAAAAAATACGTAATTAGATTAAAGGAAAAATATGATAAAGAAATTACTGAACTCTAAGAGGTTGTGGTTATATGAAAGTCTGGAAAGAAACTATTTGTTGAATGTAAGCTGTGTTTGATGTTAATAGATGGAAAGATTCAAGCATTTGTTACAAAGACATCTTCATTTCAACAATGTTCTGTGCGGTTGTTCTTCAAAAGATATGAATAAACTGGTAAATTT
Organism: Hydra vulgaris; assembly: GCF_022113875.1. Classification (NCBI taxonomy): domain Eukaryota; kingdom Metazoa; phylum Cnidaria; class Hydrozoa; order Anthoathecata; family Hydridae; genus Hydra; species Hydra vulgaris. Next base: position 18,513,545 of record NC_061156.1, on the reverse strand, counting down.
TTACACTAGGAGTATTTAATGTTAGCCTAGTAGCTCTACAATATGGTTTAAGCATTAAGCGGTGGCAATAGTAATACAGGAAACGTTGCAAAAAGAGCATTCAAAGATCCGAAGCTCTTGATTGAAATTTTAGACATTGATTTAGAGCTTATTTAAAGGTTAAGAATACTTTTGTTGTGTATTTCTTATCGATTTCCAATTGACCCAGTCAAGTTTAATGACTGTTGCTTCTCAACCGCATCTCGGTATGTTAAGTTATATAGAAAATTTCCTATGACTCCCAAATTACATAAACTTTTGATTCATGGCTCACAAATTGTATCAAATTCAATTGACCCTGTTGGTGTGTAATCCGAAGAAGCTTTAGAAAGTAGAAATGACCTTTTTAGATCAAATAGAATCAATCATGCTCGAAAAGATAGTCAAATCCAATTTTTTCAAGTTCGACGATTACAACAAAAAAAATTCAAAAGTACAAAAAACATAGGAGCTGTTGTCGCGCTAATTAAATTATGATAGTACTTGGTAAAGTTGCTTAAGATGATACGTTTTGATCAGGTGCGGCTTTTTATTAAGAAAAGAGGGTTTTTTTTGAAGTTATTCTCCACGGAAATTAATTTTAGTGTATTTCAAGAGCGAAAGCTTTTTTAAAATATTTCTCAAAAGTATTGCAAACTGTTTTAGAGATATGAAAGGTATATTTATTTTTTTATATAGTTTTTATGTATTACTTTTTAGTTTAGTATAGCCCTTAAAGATACAATTTTTAGTTTTTTAGTTTCATTAAAAAATTATCTTAGGAAACTGGTTACCTAAGATGAGATGATTGGGTTATTCATTTATATTCTTTAAAAGCAAAGACCAAATTATGATAATATGCAAAAATAAATATGAATACTATAATATTTTGGCTGCAAAAAACAATGCCGTTATAACATGCTTAACATACGCCATTTATTATAACTATTATTACTATAATAATTATTTCATCAAAATATGAGGAGTTCATCTAGAAAACGCGCTAAGTTAAAGTAAATTGAATTTATGAAAACGAGTAAAAACTGAGTTACTCATAGGTCATCTAAAGAGTCACAAAAGATTTTGAAGTAAACCTTTTGTATGTTTTTTTTTACTCATGACAGCTCCTATGTTACTAATATTTTCTGTTTGTTTTGTAAATTTGGTAAAAAATTTAGCATTTTAATCCTTATCTATGAAATATCTTATAAACTTTTTTACAAATTTTTTTGTTAGTAAATATGTTCAACTTATGGTTTTTTCGAAAGTTCAGCATTTTAAAATATACTATATAATATATCTTTGTAATAAGCTTGTTATGAATAAATAGGTTTTAGTTATTAAGAAATATTAATATATTAGCTATATTTCACTCACATTAAATGGAAGCGTTTGTTTTACAAGCAAATGTTCATACTTTTCTCTAGTTATTGTTGTTTTTATTGGGCCCCACGCTCTAATTTTTATTTTTATTTTATTTGTTATTTAAGTTCCCCAAGAAATCCTAACGGTCTTGTCACAGAGCACCGCGGAAGTGCATTTAACCAGGAAGTTTCTGCCTCCTTCCTTACAGTGACGTGAAATATGTCCAAAGCTCGTTTCGAACCTGGATCTCCTGCTTATAAAGCTAGTGCTCTAACCACTGCACCACGGCTGCACTATTTATGCATTTACTAGGCCTGTTAGACCTTTGTTATAGACGGCTATGTTACCATATTAAGCTTAGTTATTGCTACCTTGATGGTATGCAAAGAATACATCGAATAAGAAAAGATTCTGAATTAGATAAGAATGTGAAGAGTTCAAAAAAATTTTTTTTGAAACATGTATTTTTTAAAATTATGGACACTATCTATTCAAATTAGGAAAAAACCTGTGGCATATAAAGAAGCTCACGTAGATTTTAGGCCGAGTGAATAAAAATAAGTAATTGCTTTACTTTACTTAGTAGTTGGTCAGCTTTACGCAAATAAAAACTTAAGCAATTTTGCTGAAGTTGTTATTCACGTAAAGCTGAATAATTACTACAAAACCGCAATCGCTTTTTTTATTCACCCCGCCTTTTGGTTTTTTTATTGATGTTAATATAAATTGATACCGATGAGAATTTTAAGAAAAGTGTCGAAGAAGTTGTTAAGCAATACCATGGAGATTCGACGAATTAATATTTCATGAAATTTTAAGTCCACTATCTCAAAAAAAAAAAAATTTCCAGGAAACATTTTGACACATTTATTCCTACATAAGTCGTTTAAATAAAAAAAAAGTTTACATTGCATTTTCTAACCTAGCTAGGTTAGAAAATGCAATGTAAATTTTTTTTAGTAATTAGCAATTTGTTTTTAGCAATTAGTAATCATCAAGCATAAAAAAATTCTATTTATTTTCAAAACTATTTCTAGCTAGAGATAGTTTTGAATTTTTTTTTGTGCTTGATGATTATTATTTGCTCTAGTGAAAGGAGTTTTTCAAAACTAAAATTTTTTTATGAGCTATTTAAGATCAACAATGACTTAAGAGACTTTAAATAATTTTGCGAAGCAATGTTCAGTTATACCGATATAAAAAACTCGACATAAAAATTGTGTCGAGTTTTATATATCATTGTATTATAGTTTTAATTTGAAATAAAATTGTGTGATAAATTAATTTCTGTTACAAATATTTACTTGTTTATTCATTTTTGTTTAACCAATTTAAAATAAAATTTTTTAAATAAAAAACAATAAAAAATAAATTATTTTGAAAACCCCAATTTCTTTCATAACAAATTATATAAATGTTCATAGAAAATATATAGTTTTCAAAGAACCAACTATAACTTATATAATTGACAAAAAAATTATAAGCCATGACTTTGCCGAGGGCTCCCTACAAGATAAATCCGACCCTATATTTTAGTTATTGATAATAATTTTTAGTTAGTTTTGCTTTTATCTCTTTTATATGTTCGGTAAAATGTAATTTGCTTAATGACACCAAGCAAAGAAAGTTTATTAACTAATTCAATTTTGAACTTATTACTTATTATGATTCAATTTGTGGTATTTTGGTTGTTTATTTGTTAAAATCATTGCTTTAGTTTTATTCAAATTGATATCAAGTTTATTAGCATAATTTGTTTTTTCTTCATTTAATAAAATCTCTTCTCGCTTTTTTAAACATTTAAAAGATTGATATCATTTATCAAATTATTTGATTTGTATAATCAAAATGATAATCGTTGCGCAATTTTTTTAGATTTTTTAACTCTTGAACAAACCATTCATATTTGTCTTCGTGATGTGTATTTTAATATTTTCTTTTTTTGTGGTGAAATGGCATTTAAGATCATTATAATGTGTATAATTTAAAATATTTCTAAAGATTGAAGCAACTCCATATAGTGATCGGTTTGTAATTTATATTGAAATACATGTTAGCATTATTTATTGCGTTGGATATGATATTTAACGTTATTTATTGCGTTGGATATTGTTTTTATTAATGAGAAACATTAATATAAAATTTATTGACATCTAAAACTATGATGCATTTCGTGAGCCTAATAAATGTTGAAGATATGTTCTTATTTTTTTCTCTCCTATTCTTTTGCTTAAGTTTATACATTTTCTATTAACATGCTTTATTTTCACCAGCTTATTCCCTATTTTTTCCTGCACTTTTGGTACCTAACTTCATTTTTTTTTTACCAATTTTGGGGAAATAGGGGGGAGGGGGAGTTAAAGGAGGTTTGTACGAAGTTTAATATTTGTTTATTATATGTATATAAGTCTTTTTCATAACAAGTACATGAATTATTTATATAACATTAAATAAATCTTTTAAAAGTTTATTAAATTAAAAAAAAATTATATATTTTCTATTATCCTTCTTATGTAGTGATTTTGTAAATACCATCACAGAAGTCACTTCATTATTTTTTGACTTTATTGGTGACCTTTATTAGTAATACTATTAGTGATAGTATTACTAATAGAGTTATAATAATGTATTGCGTAAATGTATTAATAGGTTTTTCCTTTTATTTTTACCAAGGTAAAAACTTTTACTAAACAACCGCTAAACTTTCTTTTTTTGTTTTACCATTTTATAAAAAAGATGTCGAAGAAAAAATTTCATTCACAGTTAACTGTCATTTTGATGCAGTAAAATTTAAAATTATACGTATTTTACGGATGACCCCTTATATAAAAAAGCAATAACTTTTTTATATAAGGGGTCATCCGTAAAATACGTATGCTTAAAATTTAGACTTTTGAACCACTCCCCACTGCTGCGATGCGTACTTTCAAGCCCTCCTCCGTCCCTAAAAAAGTATGTACACTTTTGTAATAGCCACTTCCTCCACCTTTTATGAATTATAATAGTTTACTTTAGAAATAACTGTATTTCTTAATTAACTGAATAAATCAAGAAATTTTTTTTAAATTAGAACGTGTGCACTTTTATAATTTATCCCAATCATACTTACCCCTCTCCCCATTATAATTATATAGAACGCTTTTTGTTGATCCCTCTTGATACTTTATAGGGCCCCAAAGCCCTTAGTTTTGGCACCGTAATTATATTTGAAGACATATAAATGTCTTCAAATATTAATACATATCACAAATATTAATTTTAAGAAAGTTAATTTACAAATGTAGTATAAGTTTGTTTGGCCAGGAGGTTTATGCGAGCGACTCCACATCGAAGTCCCCGTGTTCGAAGCGCAGTCAAGTCATAATTTACTTTTTATCTTTGAAAATTTTTTTATTAATAATGAACCAAATAAAAATGAACTTAACTTAGGGCGAACGTTTTTTCTCTTTACTAAGTTCGTAAAAAACGAGCCTTACGCGAGAAGAGTAATATTGAAAACGAAGCCTAAAACCTGTTATTTGCAGACGCAAAAAAAAAAAAGAAAAAAGGTTGCTTGAAATAGATGTTCGCCTTACTCACGGCAAGTGTATAAGGGGAGGTGTGTGTGCATGGAGAGACACTATACCCACTCCCCTGTACCACGCATCCTTTTATATTAGCAAACTAGGATCTTTAAGAAATTAACTTTCTCTTGGTTAGCTGGCAAATTATGGACAACGATGAGACGGTATGGTTTTCTTTTTTTTTCTTTTTTTTTAGTTTTATTTATTCAAAATCATTTAGTTATAAGCAAGTACTTGTTAATTGTGATTAACAAGTACTTGCTTGTTATTAATGTTTATTTTTTTAAATGAAATTAAAAAAATAAACATTAATAAGGATTTTTTTTAAATTAGTGTGTACGTACTTTTATATTAAACACTAAAAAACAATAGACATTCTGATAATTACATTTTACTTAAGGTTATACAAAAGCAAAAAAAACAAGAATAGACCATAACCAAGCAGTTAAAAAAACAACTACTAACTTTAAGGTAAAAAAAAAATTTAAAACAAATCGTAAAATAAAAATAAGCAGATAAGTGACCACTAAGTAAACAAATGTGTAAAACACAAAAAAAAAATTATAATATTACATTAAATATATCTTCATTATTTATTATTATTATATATCTATTATTTACTAAACACAAATCAATTATAAAATTTTAACGTCGTTTAGAATAACGAACTATATTTTAAATATAGTTCGTTATTCTACTCGCTGTTCAAGTATAGATAGTCATAAGTTATAGGTGCCAGAATTTCTCCGCTCGGCATTTTTACACCGACAGCAGCATGACCTAATCCACCAATATTCACTAAATTAATTTCCATGTAATATTTGGTATCAGCGGTTAAATTGACGATCGGTGATTCTTGCTCAATGTACCTGAACAAAATCAAAATGGCTGGATAAATGCAAAGTACATAAATAACTATTAAAATAATAACAATATAAACATAATTACTTATTCCATTGAAATCTCTCAGTAAAAGCGGATGTTCCTGCAATTTTTGTAACTGAACTGCGGTTTGATGCATCAGTCGCAAACAACAGCTCGCAAACGTCATCGCAAGAAATAACAAACGTGTGAAAACCCGATTGAGAAGCTTTGAAATAAGTAAACATACGAATTCCACTTTTAGAAAAAGTATACGTTGGAAGGTCTAAATTGTCAATACGACCTTTTGTTGTTGGATGATTCGGATAACGTAAATCAGATTTAAAAGCTGGTAAGCTAACAACATCTTGAAACAATGTGACAACTACTGGACCATCCCCTGAATATTTTTCAAACAAAAATCAAAATCTTCAAAAACTCTTAAATTGCAACAAAAATAAAAAATAAATAATAAAACAATAAATATCAAGCTTGCCTAATCCTGGCATCAAAAATTTGCGTTTCGCCTCATGGCAACTTCCCCAGAGCCCTAAATTAACGTTGTTTCCTAAAGTACTGCCCAATGGGTCAAGGCAAACATCTAGTACTTGAATTGAGTGCCCTAAAAATACGGTTAATGGCATTAAAAATTGATAGAAAATATGTTATTTTATAAATATTATAAAAGAAACATACATAAAGTCCGTTGCAGTTTAACTCGCAATTCAGGTTTTGGACAGAGAGAACTAAGAACCATTTTATGACCTCTTTTGTAGCCATCTCTTGAGCAAACAGGTTTTCCACTACAATTATGAAATAAGGAACCTGTTGCCGGATTAAAAACAAAATCAGATAAATTACTTTTGCAATAAGTAGACTTTGGGCGTAAGACAAGAACAGTATTGTCAGCCGGTTTACAGCCACCAGAGTCAGGTTCAATGCAGTATAAATCTCCTGGAAGTTGTATCTTTGTGACTAAAAACATATGTATATCTCTTAATACTTATTTAATCTAAAAACAAATGTATATCTTTTAATACTTATTTGATCTAAAAATATATGTATTTTTTTTATTACTTATCTAATCTAAAAACAAATGTATATCTTTTAATACTTATTTAATCTAAAAATATATGTATATCTTTTATTACTTATCTAATCTAAAAACATATGTATATCTTTTATTACTTATTTAATCTAAAAACATATGTATATCTTTTATTACTTATTTAATCTAAAAACATATGTATATCTTTTATTACTTATTTAATCTAAAAACATATGAATATCTTTTAATACTTATTTAATCTAAAAACAAATGTATATCTTTTAATACTTATTTAATCTAAAAATATATGTATTTTTTTTATTACTTGTCTAATCTAAAAACAAATATATATCTTTTATTACTTATTTAATCTAAAAACATATGTATATCTTTTATTACTTATTTAATCTAAAAACATATGAATATCTTTTAATACTTATTTAATCTAAAAACAAATGTATATCTTTTAATACTTATTTAATCTAAAAATATATGTATTTTTTTTATTACTTGTCTAATCTAAAAACAAATGTATATCTTTTATTACTTATTTAATCTAAAAACATATGTATATCTTTTATTACTTATTTAATCTAAAAACATATGTATATCTTTTAATACTTATTTAATCTAAAAACAAATGTATATCTTTTAATACTTATTTAATCTAAAAATATATGTATTTTTTTTATTACTTATCTAATCTAAAAACAAATGTATATCTTTTATTACTTATTTAATCTAAAAATATATGTATATCTTTTATTACTTATCTAATCTAAAAACAAATGTATATCTTTTAATACTTATTTAATCTAAAAATATATGTATATCTTTTATTACTTATCTAATATAAAAACAAATGTATATCTTTTATTACTTATTTAATCTAAAAACATATATATATCTTTTATTACTTATCTAATCTAAAAACAAATGTATATCTTTTAATACTTATTTAATCGAAAAACATATGTATATCTTTTAATACTTATTTAATCTAAAAACATATGTATATCTTTTATTACTTATTTAATCTTAAACACATATATTTTCTTAGAATTGTATGTAAATAATGCAAAATAAAATTGTATTAAATAATGCAAAATAAAAGTTACATGGAATAACTTTTTGTTGTATTATTTTGAACAAGGTGCATTGAAGTATCACTTAACCTGTTCTAGATATACAAATCAGGACAGAAAAGTTGTCTCTTTCACTTTCTTATAAATTCAGTCACAGTATTCTCAAATAAACTCTTTAAATCAGCCCTCGTTAAATAATCATTTAAATAATTTGTTTAAGTCATCCCTAGTTTTATATTGAATTCATTATCGAGAGTAATCATTTAGTTTTATTAAATAATTTTTCTGTTAATGTTGCAATGTGCTTAAATTTTTATTTATATTTTTCTGCGTGCATTACTGTATTAAAATTCTGTCATTTTTTCCAATTCTTGTGTTTTCCTGATTTATGTAATTTGCTTTGCAATTGTCACCAAGCTCTGGTTACAGTTGCAAAAAAAAGTTTATACAAAAAGCATTGTTTATACAAATATTTAATTTTTTCTAGTAATTCCCAGTAAGGTTAAAACAATCATTGTCTATAGCCTAAACACATATAGTCTGCACCTATGTAATTGTTGTCTGCTAACAACAATCGTTGTCTAGCTTTGTTAGATAAAAAAGTAAAAAAACTCACCAATACACTTTCCTGTACATGCTCTTTCTTCATAGTCGATAGTAGACAAAGAACAAGGCAAACCACCACAACTTGGTGGAATACAGTATCTTTTCCTTTCTTCTTTCCCACCTCCACAAAATGAAGAGCATGTAGACCAAGAACTCCAAGGACTTAGCTGACCGTCAACTTAAATAAAGTAATAATACAAATTAAAGCAACAGATTTTTACAAAAATCCAAAAAAAAAATTCAATAACTAAAAATTACTAAACAAATTAAAGTTAATATAGAATAAATCTAAAGAACTTTTTAAATTAACAACTAATTAATAACAACACAAATAAATGTGCCTTTAAATAACTTAATAACAAGTTTATTATTGCATAAAGTTTTTATTTTAAAATTAACAACTTGCATCTTTTCTTGAAAAAATGCAAATTGGTAAAAAATGACAATTAGTCAGGTGAGAACCGAGAGGCAGTATCTCCACTTTTTGTGATTCCGAGCAATTCAATTTTCAAATTTTAGGGCTACTATATATTTTTATAATAAACGTCCCCTCCCGTGTTTGAAGCACCTAAGAGGAAGTAATTTTTTAAAATTAGAATTTAATTGCTTTTCCAGTGTCGGTGAGACCTGGACTCTATTTTTACCCTTTACTAGTTGTTAGCAATTCATGGTAAATTATTTTTAAAACATTTTAATGCAGTTTTGAAAAGCATAAAACCAAAAAAGGTTGCAAAACATTTTTTGGTTTTATGCTTTTCAACAAAACTGAACCTTGCAAACAATTTTTTTGTTTGCAAGGCTCAGTTTTGTTGATGCAAACATCATACAAGTAATAAATAAAACAAAATTGGTTTCAGGCTTTCAGATTAAAATATATATATATATATATATATATATATATATATATATATATATATATATATATATATATATATATATATATATATATATATATATATATATATATATATATATATATATATACTTATTTATGTTGGTTACAATTTTGAAGCTGGTTGCAATAGTAAATATAAATTAAAAACTAATCCAAACATTCTATTTTACTTGAAAATTAAATACAACAGCATGCAAATAAAAAATTTATAAAATAATTATTTTTATCAGATCAAAAGTTAGAAAAAAAAGTTCAAAAAAAATTGATGCAGAACCAAGTTGTCAATAGAGCTGAAAATTGACGCAAACAAAAATTGATAACAGTTAACATTAAACACTAGGTGAATGTTTGTAAGACCGATATCATTTGCAATTTTTTTATTATTTGAATTTTGATACCTGGTGTTATAGTTGAGAATATTTACCAACTTCCATGCAGAACTAAACTCAGTTTGTATTTAACACTCCATGGTTTATCTGCTAAGTATTTAAGTATCTTTATTTTAAAGTGTTTTTCATTTGACTGCTTTGTACAGTTGTGACTTTGAGTGACTATTGTGCAGTTGTGCAAGTCACAACTGCACAACTTTGTGCAGTTGTGACTTAGTGCAGTTGTGACTTTTCATTTGACTGCTTTGTTTTTTGTGAGAATTTCATATTCTGTCAAAACTGGATATACAGCCTCTTGGTACTCGGTTGGCGAATTCTCAATAGAAGTCCACAACAATTCAAATAAAACCAGAAATTAATCATTTAAGAGGCAATATCATTTTGAAAAAAATATTCTAGATTTTTTCTTGCTGTTGCAATTGCTTCTTTACCATATAATGCTATGTGTCACAATTTTTGTTCCTGGTTTCTAAGTGTTATATTTCAATTGTTTATGTCTAACAAACTTTTCAACAGCACCAAGAAAACTCATTTTTTTGTGAAAATTGTATATTTTTTTCATTTTTGTCATTATGATCAAGTAAAAACAAAAATTGCACAAAGATCACGCAAACACAGAAACCACTCAGCAAGGTTCAGAAATGTTCAGATTTTCTAGATTTATAATTGTTCTGTGATTAACTCTCTTGAAGTAACCCTCAAATGTAGTCCTCTGTCATGTTTTTGTTATACTGTCCTCGGTAACGACGTTCAAAGTTCAATATATCTTGATGAAAACACTTGCTCCTCGGAGTAAGTGCCCATGTTCTCCTTGAACTTGTTAAGATGCGAATCAAGGATATGGACTTTCAGAGACATTCAGCATCCTATTTTGGAGTAATTTTTCATGAGAATCTGCACCAACTAGACATAGTTTGGAGGTTTGTGATTACCTGGGAAGCCCTGAACAACTGCAACAAAACTGCTCCAAGCCGCTCTCTCCGCCCTGTTCAACAGCTTTGCTAAATCCTCACATTTTATGATCTTCTTTATCTGTGGTCCAACAAATATACCAGCCCTGACCTTAGCCTTGGAAAGCTTTAGAAAAAGATCTCAGAGGTATTATAATAATGCTGACTCCTTGTCAAGAGCAGTGACAAATTGCTTATTGAGGCCTAACTTGTTGTGCAAAGGTGGCATAAGCAATTTATGAAGTTCTACCATCGTGTAGTCTAAATTTGATACACGTAAAACGAAAAACGTTGGGCATATGTTATAAAATAAACGATTGGTAATCAACCAACACTTAATGGTTTCGTTAATCATATATCGTGCAATATATCTACACTGATCATTAAAATATCCAAATATATTTAAATTATAATAGATACACTTAAATACATCCACACAAAAAAAGCATTAAATCAAATTTTATATTGCATAATGTCATAATATTATCAAATCACCACTTGCACCCAACGTTTTTCGTTTTACGTGTATCAAATTTGTTATAAAATCTGTCATCATTATAAGAGGAGTATAATCAGACAACAGTATAAACAGACAGGAGTATAATCAGACAAGCTCAAAGAAAAATTATTTTTACTTTTTTTTTCGCTTGAAAGACTTTGTTATTTAGAAAAAAATCATTTTTTATTGTAGATTATTTTTACTTTTTAGATTTGTTTATTTTTAACACTCATATTATTTATTATTTATTTGTTTACTAAATTTTTGTTCAATACGCGTGCTGAATTATTTAAAATATTTTAAAATATTTTTAATAATTCATATTGGTAGGAACAACATGATAACAATATTTTTAAAGTAATACATTTTTTAACAAAAATCAGCAGTCTAATATTAGATATCATAATGTCAGTATTAGGCTAATTTAGAAACAATATATATGTTATATATATATATATATATATATATATATATATATATATATATATATATATATATATATATATATATATATATATATATATATATATATATTTATATATATATATACATATATATATATATATATATATATATATATATATATATATATATATATATATATATATATATATATATATATATATATGTATATATAAATATATATATAAATATATATATATATATATATATATATATATATATATATAAATATATATATATATATATATATATATATATATATATATATATATATATATATATATATATATATATATATATATATATGTATATATATATATATATATATATATCACACATATATATATATATATATATATATATATATATATATATATATATATATATATAAAAATCACTCAAATAAAAAATCATCAACAATAAACAAAAATAACCTGGTTTATAGTTACTGTTGCAATCATTTTCATTTAGCCAGTACCAAATTACTCCTGGATTTATTTTCTCATTGTGAATCCACTCAGATGGATAATATAAAGAATCATTTGATATAATTGAACCACCAACATCTTGCCGACTAGTAACTAACAGACCTTTTTGTCCCTTTGTTATCCACGGTAAGAAAGATTGTGGCCCTTTCCACCAAGTGTGATTATCCCAAGTGTCAAACTGTTTGAGAAACTTTGTTTTTTGTGATATTGAAGATGTCAAACTATGTTTAAAAAATGAGCAAAAATTAAAAATAAATATCAAAATAAAAAATAAAACAACCTAAATTTTCATAATACTTTTAAAACCTTACGAATACTCTTTTTGTGACTCCCAGATACCTCCCCATCTTCTTCTTTCTTGAGCATCTATCATATATTTAAATGTTTTTTTATTTGACAAATGTTTAATAGTGTTTGCTTTGTTTAAAATGGAAAAATTGTCAAATAAAGAAGGGCTTTCTGAATTACGTGAATAAATCTAAAAAAAAAAAATGACAATACAGAAAGTATATCTATAAAAAAAAAATCTTTATAACAAAAAAACAATAACAATAAAAAAAACAAAAAACAAACAAACTCAAAAGCTTTAATTGCAAAGTATAAATTTTTTAGACAACCAATGCTTCCATTATCAACTTTGATTTTTCAGATCATATTATCAAACTATAAAAAACGGTTTGACTACCATAACAAACTTAAAACTTTCATGCAGCTCCTCTCCATTAAAACATACTTTCAAAAATAGAATACATAATAAAAATAGAATATATATTGAAACATATTGACTTTAAAACACATTAACTCCCTTTTATTTTCTCCATCATATTATCGCTATGTTATATACCAATTTTAAATGACTATTTAAAAGAAAAAACTAGATTCATACTTTTATTGTTTAAAATTATAGTTTAGGCAGAAAACATTTCTTAGGTAAAGATTAAAGTATCAACAAAATACCTCATTTAGTGTCCATCCACTTGATGCTGATGAAACAATCAATGTCCAACCTTCATTTTCAGTAGTTGTCATGTCACAATAAACAGGTTGATTATCAGCTAGCATGTAAAAACCATCTTTATGCATTTGTCCTTTGTGAAGTCCATGAACCCTCAAATCATTGCAAGAATGACGACTAAAATATTTTATTGAGAAATATTTGTGCTAGCACTTAAATATGACAATGAATACTGAAAACTCATTTTAAAACC
>NC_061156.1:18472608-18495108 GCF_022113875.1 Hydra vulgaris | reverse complement strand
AACATAAAAACACCACGCACACACACACAGATATATTTATATATATATATATGTATATATGCAGGGTGGCCACTCAAGTTTTAAATGAAATTCCATAAATTTTCTTTAACTTTTTATAAACTTTCCTGATAAATTACTATGACAAAATACCCAGTACTTGACATGTGCTTTACTAAAACTTAAACTTACTTCTAAAAAGGGTGACCTGACTGATTGCAATAACATGATAATCTGTAACTTACGCTGCAATAATATCTTTTTCAAAAAGGTCTTAGACTGGACATACTTTTCTGTGCAAATATCTTCGAGATATCAGTAGTAGAAAAAAAGATCATTTAAATAAAAAATTCCATGAATTTATCATGACTTTCAATAAAAATTTAGGAATTCTATGACTTTTTTCATCACCAAATTAAATTCCATGAATGGAAAAGTTAGTTGTATATGTACATAATAAAATAAAGCGTAACTGGATACCAGCATAAAAAATTTATTTCAGAACGCTGAAATATGGGAGTGGGAATCCATCCATAACCCATGGAACTCCAATGAAAACAGATCTAATTCTATGATATCCCATGGTTAAACTATGGCTTTTAATTCATGGGTTATGATGTACCACCCATGTTTTATAGTTACCTCATGGGTCTTTATGGTAACCTCATGAGTCTCAACTCTTAGTTCATAGGTTCCAATAAATTTTCCACAGATCTTAATGATTCTTTTATAGCATTTAATAATATGAATAAAATATATTATCATATTCTGCATACCATGCATATATTATCATATTATACACCTTGAAGACTGCGCTTAGCAAATATTTTGTTTTATAAAAATAGGGAGCCATTCCTGTAACAATTTCAAATTTTAGTTAATTTTATTTACTTATTTTAGTTATATAATTGCTATTATTTTTTAAAATACAATAATTAAACAAATTAGTTTAGTCATTATATAACCATTAATATATCTTATTTTTATGATCAATATCACTATAGAGATAATGTTAGCTATAAAGATGTCAGAACTTGTTCCATTGTATTTGTAATTTTTTGAAATGTTTTTTTTTTCAATTTTTAAGTTTGTATTTTACGGCTAATGATTGTCTATAAGACATGAAACCTCAAGTTCCATTGTTGTTGTTTTTTTCATTTTTATTTTGCTACTTATAAAAGGTGAGCAGTGCTTTTTTCATGCTATCATTAGAAAGATTTTAAATGTTGCACCAGTAATGTTATTTAAAAATCAGGTTAATGTTTAAATGTGATCTTAAAATGATCTTTTAGTGATTAAATTTAAATTTGTGCTTAGGAATCATTTTAGAAATAAGAATCTTTATTTGCAAGTTAAACTTTAAAAAGCTCCAAGAGTTACAAGTAACTAAAAAAAATAGATATTAGATATTTTAAACTTTAAGTTTTATTTAAATTACTTTACTGAATTTAAAAAACAATAGACTTTAAGACATTATACCTCACAAATTTATTTACAATTATATATATATATATATATATATATATATATATATATATATATATATATATATATATATATATATATATATATATATATATTCTGTTTTATTATATATACATTCTGTATTATTTTTATATATTGTTTATTTTCTTCTTATATAGACAAGTATAGTATTAGCTTCTTCATTTGGTTATTTTCTATTATTAAAAGATCTATGATTAATATTATTATTAAAAGAAGGAAAAAAAAAATGGATTGGTTTGTGAAACCTGGTAAACTTGGTATTGATGCGAACTTGCCAGATGAATTAAAAACATATCTCCATTGGTTAAAAACAATTAAGAATTTGATGATGATAATACTATCAATGTAGCTTAATCTTTTAATAAATTGAACATTATGTTTATAAACTCGTGTCAGAATATAATGTGACAGCTTTAATAAAATTGTCTAGTTACCTATTGTACAAAAGTTGTATTGTATTTTTAGCAACCAAAACAAGTTTATTATGAACTATTGACAGTTGCAAAAGCGATACATTTTCTTACTATAACTTTAAAGGTTTATCAGGGGTTTTGCGCGAAAGTTTCAAATAATAAATAAATAAGTCAGCAAGATTAACTCATCTAGCTCATATGTAGAAGTTTATTGTACATCATTGTTTTAAAATGGCATAAAGTTGTTATATCATCAAGCAATACTTGTTCATGTATTATCAGTACTTATCCTGTTCGGTTATGTATCATACATGTTGAGAAACGATTTCCAGGATCTGGAAATAGATTAAATAAACAATCAATGGGTCGAAAACCTCAAGAAGTAGTAAAGAAAAACCAACGACTGAATGACATTAATATCTTAGATGGAAACCAGACCCTCCCCCAAAAAAAACCCAATTCATAAGGGCCATAAAATCTTCCAAAAATTTTCCATTAGGTAAGAAGATAAAAAAAAAAAAAAGCTTCCTACATTTGCAAATAGACTCCCTAAATTTGCTGCCCCCCCCCCCACCAATTTGGGGGTATGAGTAAGTCTAGCTACAGCTCTGCTTGCATTTGATGCAGTTATTTTTTATTTACTCACAAATTTGAAATATATACCTTAAAAAATATGTGAAGTCAAAAGTTTTCGTTTGTTCTTAATTGTATTAACATATTATTGTATTAACATATACTAACATCATTAAGTTTTCTTGATCTATCGTGGAATAATAATAAACAAAAAATTAAAATACCGTGTAACTTTTAAAAATCAATATCTATAATGCTCCTAAAATACTACAGTTTCACTTCAGCATATTATGTAATGCATATAATACAACAAAACAAGTCTTTAAAATATAACAAAACATATGTATAATACACAATAAAACTTATGCATTATGTGTTTGCATAGTGTTAATGCTAAAAAATACCATGGAATTTCAAAGGATTCTAAAAGGAAACTTTAAAAGTAACACATCGCATTTCTATATGACTACCATGCTCCCATAAGATATATGACTACCAAGGAAATTCATTGGATAGTAGTTTTTTCCATGGGAAACCCATGGAAAATTAATTATTTCAAAAAAATTTGTATTTTATATTATTTAAAAAACATTTATCTATGCACACACATATCACCTAAAGCATTTTATATCCATCTTTTAAACATAAAAAAAAGATTTTGAAAATGCAGCATATAAAATCAAATTGAAACCTAAGAAATACATGAGAATTTACATACCATAGAATTGGCAGATAAAAATATCCCATTGTGATCACTCGTACAAATCGGATATTTGGAAATATTTTCAACATCAACATTCCATTTGCCAAATTTTTTTAAAATTGTTGGTTTGAAATGAGTGGAACACAAAGTACTATTATATTTAACGGGTAATGCAAAAATTCCTCCATTGTCATTAGAACTGTTAGCTTCTAACATAATTTGGTAGGAATTCTAGCGAAAAAAGAAATTTTTAAGATCAAAAATAAACCAAAAGTTAAAACTCTTAAGTTCTGACTCACCTCGCCGTTGTCTTTAATCTTAATTTTTTCTAAGTATTTAATAATTGAAAAGTCTTCATCTAACAAATTTTCAGATGAATAAAACTTCGATTTTTCTAAAGTCCAATTTTTTGAAACAACATTTGCTAATAAAGACCACCCTCCACCATGTCGATTTAGATCGCAGTATGTCTTCACAATGTAGCCTGGTGCTATTTCGATTTCATAAACACCACTTGAATATTTCATCAAGCCAGCTAAACTACGAAAAAATAATTCAAGACAAGATGAAGGGTGACTGTAGTCCCCCTCCCTAACCCAATACCTAAAATAAAAAATACCTACATTAAAACAAATTTAAAACTAAATTGATAACAAATTATAAATATAAGTCTGTCTGATAAGCTAAACCAACCAAATATGTTCTGGAAAACTCATCTTCATAGAACCTTGAATCCATTTGGATGTATGAATACTGGACTGGTTATCTAGTAACACAAATAAATAAATGTAAATGTGTATGCGTATCAGTGTGTATTACTGCTTATTCTTTTTTTGCTGTGATAGATCTTCATATGTAGACACTGAAAGCACAAACCTTACCCTCATTTGATATCTTTTTTTGAATGTTTTAAAAGTTTTGTTTTAAAAATTAAAATTTTTTTCAATTTCGTTTCTAAATTTTTTAAAAGTTATAAACAATTGTTTATAACTTTTAAAACTAATTTTTGTGCAATTTTTATTATAATTTATTATTCACATTGACCATATTAATAGGTCATTCATTGTTAGTATTGTACAAATAAGGTAACACTCAACTAAAAAGTATAAATAAAATATGTATGCATCTATATTGTATAAAAATGAGCTAACCTGTTATAGAACCCCATGAATCTTTTTGATCAGTTAATGAATTATCAGATGTTGTTAACTTGTGTCCAGAGACATATGGAAGTCTCTGCTGGATGCTATGTGAAGAAAAGTTCCAATCATCAAATCTTTGTACAAGTGACACACTGATCTGTGCAAAATTTGTTGATGATATGTTATACCTTGATGGTGCTGAAAAAATACCACCCCACCGACCTAATAAGAAAGAAAAATATGTTTACAATACAATTGTCCTTACATTAATAAAGCGTATATTTGTTAATTAACTTTCAAAATTACAATTTATTAAGTAAAAAATACCTCTTTCGTTGGCCTCCAATCTGTAATTAAAAACAGAGTCTATAATTTTATAACTTGATTTAAGTTTGTTTGCATATTTTAGTATGGAATAGTCATTATACAAACCAGGTTGAATAATATTTCTCAGCCAAACATTAGTAGTGTTCCATGTATTAGAATGAGAAGAAACAATTAGAGTCCAGCCTCCTCCATCTCTTGTCATGTCACAATATACATTTAAAGTAAAATTTTCTGAAGGTGTAATAGTATAGACACCATCATATAATGGTTGGTCATTCTTTTCTAGAATTGATTTTATTACTTTGCACGACTCAGCAACTATAAATTAAAAAAAATTATAAATTATAGAATTTACAATTCTATGAATAATTGTTTTAAAATCAAAAAAAAAAAAAATAATAATAATAAGATACAAACTACACACAAAAAACACTCATAATTTTATATATTCTGCTTGAATTTGTTACTAAAACAGATTTCATTAGGTATTTATGAGTATTTACAAAAACCTGCAAAGGATTTTATTAATTGAGTCAAGCTTTTGCAAATTTCAGAGATTTTGCACTATAGGTCTAACTAAAAACAATGCTTGAAGAGAGTGATCATTGGATTTGGCAACTTTTTAAATTAGTCTAAAGCAAAGTAACGCTTTGAGGAATGATTTGAACATGGGTGCTTGCTACATGACTGCTGCACATTTCTCTATGGTCAAAAGTTTCATGAACTGAGAGCTAGAAATATCATAAAACACAGACCTAACATAAGCCATATGCAAAAAGACTAAAGCGAGTCAAGTTTTCCATACTAAATTATGAGGGATACCACATGAATTGTTTTTTTGTGTCATTGACATGCATTTTAGTACCTAACAATTAACTTAGCAAATTATTCAGTTCTTTCTGCAAATTACTGGGGCTGTCTGACATGATTTAATAGTGAAGTGTCATTGGTACACCAATGACACTTCACTATTTTAACTTATCTCTAAAGTTTAATTGATTTCTGTATTGGTCAAGGACCATCATAGTGGACATACTGTTGAATAACATGGCAAAGAGAAATGGTCTTAGCACATATCCTTATGAAATTTCACTTGAGGTATCACTGAAAACAGCAACATTTTGAAAACAGTGAAATGAATAGTATGCACACTAAAATAGTGTTCTGTAATTTAAATTCATTTTTAGTTGCAAGGAGAACAACTAGATGAAAGATTTTATCAAATGCTTTTTTAAAGTCAATACTAATACTTGACTTTAAAAACTACTTGAGCAAAGCTTTGATTGTAGATTGTAAAAATTGTGGCATAATCTCTAAGGATTGTTCCTGGGATACCATCTAGTCCACTAGCTAATGGTTTAGTTTTTTTTAATGCTAGGCAGACATAATGCTCATTAGACACATAAAATGTGCTTTTGATCTCGCTATTGCTAGAGCTAGTTAATCTCTCAGAGCAATGTATTTGTATTAATACTTTTTGTGGTAAACACTATCTTTGCCACTCATTGGAATTTTGATTTGAGGAATTTTTCCAAGAAGAACTGTTGCTTCTTTTTTTAACGGACTGCAGAGGTTAACACCTTTTAATCATTTCATATAAATACTCACTAAACTAAGAAAACATGAAATTAACATTATCATGATTTTGAAAGAATGTTGACTATTGTTTTTTTTTTTCATGAGGGATTTAAAAAAAAGCACTTCCTTTCTTTTGATACATCATCTTTGATACAATAATTTGAAACATTGTTTCATAAATCAGGAAAATTAGGAAAATCTAATGAAAAAAGTGGCATGTGAAGATCTAAATACTAAAAATGTAATTTCAACTGAAACGTTCATTAATAGTAAGGCTATTAGGCACAAAAATTTTTTTGCCACCTATGTGGTAAAACATCTAAGAAAAAAAAAAAAGTTGAATCAAGAATTGAGGATGAACCTTTTATTCACTAGTAAAGTTAAAAACTACTAGTTAAAGTTAAAAAAATATAGCTTCAATGTGTATTAGACAGTTTTACATGACAATGTTTTAGCAGATTGTACCATCTTGGTTTTTAACATTTATAATAATGTATTACAAAATGAAAAAATTACAAAATATTTCAATATTTTATAGCATTTAGACAGTATTACTAAATAATTAATACTACTAATCATCAAATTATATTACTCATTTAAAAAATGTTGCTCATCAATTAAAGCCCCCTAATTTGGAAATCATAGTACTCCATAGATTAAGGTTTAGTAATTAACGTATAGAGTGGATTCAGAGATTAGAAAAATGATTAAGTAAACTCCAACTTTAACATTTCAGTAAGAAGTGCAATTATAGGGGGAATGTGATGCATAAGAAGTACAAGATAAAAATTTTAGTGTGGTCAAAGCTTAGTAAAATGCACATGAAAAAATACTGAGATTTCAACTTGATTTCACAATAACTATGTGAATAAATTTGTAAGTATATATGATTTGCAATTACTTTAATAACACCTAATTATTAAAGTAATTGCAAATAATAGAATGATAGGCATCAACAAAAGATGAAATAGCAAAATTAGTCTTAAAAAGAACAAATAGATCTTGTAAATGATTACCAATATTTGTAAAGGATAACAATTAAGTTGAACAACTTAATTGTTTTATGTTTTTGTTTTTTTTGTTTGTTTAAAAATAGAAACTATTTTAATCACGTTTTATTGGAGAACATATAAATGAACACTTAAAGAACTAACAGAGATGCCTTCCATGTGCAATATGGCATTGTCAATATTCTAATGTATAACAGCTGTTAATGAAATCAACAACTGTTATATATCAATCAACCTCTGATAGCTCTCAAAGCTTCACAGAGCTTAGGAAACCTTATTACCAGTTTGCTGCGTAACCATTAAACAGAGTTTAAAAACTATACACTTGTTAAAAGATGACAGAAAGAACTACATTGCCACCACAAATATAAAAAATAAAAACCTATGAGATAAATCAAGTAAACCCAGTGTTTATTATCCTAGGCAGGAAGCAATATAACACAGATTTACCTCTCAGATGCCTCCTGCTGCATTGTAGGATACGCATTTTTAGGCAAAGGCTAGGAGATGCCAATTCTGACATAAAACACCCCCTGCCTTGGGGTTCTTGGTTTAGTAAAGGCTAGAGATGGTGTCTCAATAAAAATACTCATCTTGGGCAGATGTTAAATGCATCCGGCTGTTGTCTTGTAGAAAGCTTCTGAGGCAAAGACTTAAGGGGTAAACAGATTCTATCTGTTGACCAGCCTCGCACCCCTTCTTCATCTATTAGACTGGCACAGATGTATTTTTTTTGTGTCTCTGTTTTTATGACTAGGCAACTCATTCTATTATCTCCTAATGAGGGTCAGCTCTAAAACTCAGTTTTATGGTTCTGAGGCCAGCTGGTAATCAGGTTTCCCGAACTCTGTGATAGCTCTCAGAGAGGCTGATTCCATCAACAGCTGAAAAATATCAGAGTACTAACAGTACCATGTTGCGCATGGATGGTGTCCCTGTTTGTACTTTTGGTGTGCATTGCCAAGGCCACATTGGAGCCCTATGACTAGGCAACTCATTCTATTATCTCCTAATGAGGGTCAGCTCTAAAACTCAGTTTTATGGTTCTGAGGACAGCTGGTAATCAGGTTTCCCGAACTCTGTAGTAGCTCTCAGAGAGGCTGATTCCATCAACAGCTGAAAAATATCAAAGTACTATGCTATGTTGTGGTCTCCAATGTGGCCTTGGCAATCCATACCAAAAGCACAAAGAGACACCATCCATGTAAAACATGGCATGGTACTCTGATATTTTTAAGCTGTTGATGGAATTTATTAATAGTAATGAGGCAATTACTTGGGCTTAGGGTTTATTAATAATAATGAGGCAATTGCTTGGGCTATTAAACAGTGTACTGAGTACTATCTATGTTTCGAGTCAAGTTCTTTAACAAATTTAAAAATGAATAAAGTAACAAAAACTATAAAACACAAAAATCCACAGACATCACCAAGTTTGCTAAATCTATCATTCACTAATATTTGTGGTCTTTAAAGTAACTTTTCTTCTGTTGAGTCTTATCTCTTACAAAGTTCACCAGACCTACTTGCTCTTTGTGAGTCTAATTTGAGTTCAGCTGTTTCATCTTGTGATTTTAGTGTTGATAGCTATCTTCCTTTAATTCATAGACTCTAATAGTCATATGCTTGGGCTGGGCATTTACATTCGTAAGAATTCACTTATTTGTCAGGAAACTAGGTTTGAATCCACATACTACTCTTTTATGTGCTTTCATTTAGCACCACTTCACTCTATCACCTTTCTCTTTGTTCTATATTTCTCTCCTTCATCTCAAGAATGCACTCTTCTTGATGTTGTTTCTTATCATATTGACCAAGCCTTCTCTCTTTATCCATCAGCCAATATTATTGTTGTCGTTGACTTTAATGTTCATCACACTGAATGGATTGGCTCTAGTGTCAGTGACTCTGCAGCCATTAAGGCCCACAACTTTTGCCTTTCTCAATCCCTAACTCAAATAGTCAACTTTTCAACTCGCTTTCCAGACAACCCGAATCATTTACCTTCTCTAATCAACTTATGTCTTGTTTTTGATCCTAGTCAGTGCTCAGTTTCTCCACATTCACCCTAGGTGCTTCTGATCATGGTTTGGTCTCTCTAAAACTATTATCTCATTCTTCTTTATTATCAGAATCACCTTATCAATGTACATCTTACAACTACCTTAAAGCTGACTAGGACTCTTTCGGTGATTTTCTTCGTGATGACCTTTGGGTAGAAATCTTTCATCTTCCTGTTAACAAATGTGCTTCTTACATAATTTCGTGGACTCAGGCTGGCATTGAATCCTTTATTCCCTCTTGATGATTCCAGGTCAAGCCTCACTCTTCTCCATGGTTTTCCTCACATTGTGCTGCTGCAATTGCCAATCGAAGCCATTACTTCCATATCTATCAGCAAAATAACTCTCCAGAAAAAAGATGTCTGTTTATTACTGCTAGGAACCATTGTAAAAAAGTTTTGTTTAACGCCAAAGCCTGCTATTCTCAGATCATGAAATCTTGTATTTCATCACAAAAATTAGGCTCTCGTGACTTCTGGAGAATCTTTAATAGTATTAATAATATGGGCAAGTTTGTGATTCCACCTCTTTTGTATGGTTCAGACTTTTTCATCTCACCTAAAGACAAAGCTGAACTGTTTGCTAAGAACTTTTCATCAATATCATCTCTTGATTTCAATAGTTGTGTTCTACAAGATTTAGCCGTCAAACAGGTTGATCCATTGCCCGACATTCTTATCACTCCAGCTTCTGTATCTAAAGTGATTTCCTGCTTAGACTCTTCTACAGCTTGTGACCCGGACAACATACCTGTTATAGTCTTGCAGAAGTGTTCTCTGGAGCTGTTGTCTATCCTTTCAAAACTATTCAACAAGTTCTTATCAGAGTCTTGTTTTCCAGCATGCTTGATAGTGGTATCTGTTATCACTCTTATTTCAAAAATTCTGGAAAGCGATCTGATTCGTCTAACTACCGTCCCATTAGTCTTCTTCCTATCATAAGCAAGGTTTTTGAATCTTTAATTAATAAACACTTAATCTTTCATCTTAAATCTAATAACTTACTTTCTGATCATCAATATGGATTTCGATCTTCTCGTTCTATGGCTGATTTGCTAACAGTAACAACCTATAGGTTTTATTTTGCATTAGATAAAGGTGGAGAGGTTAAGGCCATTGCTCTTGACATTTCTAAAGCGTTTAATAAAGTTAGGCATGCTGGTCTTCTCCATAAGCTTTCTTTTAACGGTTAATGTGGAAACATCTTTAAGATTATTGAATCCTTCCTTTCCAATCGTAGTATAAAAGTTGTCCTTGATGGACAGCACTCTTTTTCTTATTCTGTAATCTCAGGGGTTCCTCAAGGTTCAATCCTTGGCCCTATACTCTTTTTAATTTACTATTACGATCTTCCAGATATTCTCACATCTAGATGGCATTGTTCGCTGATGATACTACCATTTATTCTTGTCACGATAAGAAGCCAACTCCCTCTGATTGCTTGTAGAGGGCATTTGAGCTTAAAAAGGATCTCACTTCTGCTACAGCATGGGGCTCGCAGTGGCTGGTGAACTTTAATTCAGATAAAACTCAATTGTTATAGGAATAATTTAGACCTTCCTATATTTATGAACAGTAATGTACTCGATGAGTCATCTACCCTTCATCTTCTAGGATTAACTCTTACTTCTGATCTTTCTTGGAAACCATATATCAAATCCATTGCAAAATTAGCATCTGCTGAAGTTGCTTCTCTTTATTGAACTCGACACTTCCTTACTCTGCATTCTATTCTCTATCTATATAAATCTCAAATCCGGCCTTGTATGAAATATTGTTGCCATATCTGGGGCTGATCTTCTAATGATGCCCTTTCTCTTTTAGACAAGATGCAAAAACGCATTGTAAACATAGTTGGATCTGTTCTTGTAGCTAACCTTCAACCTTTGTCACATCGTCATAATGTTGCCTCTCTTTCTCTTTTCTACAAATACTATAATGGGCACTGCTCTAAAGAGCTAGTGTCTCTTGTGCCATCTACTAAAATTCATTCCCATGTTACTCGTCATTCAATTAAGTCTCATCCTTTTTCTGTTACTGTTCCTAAGTGTGCCAAAAACTCCTATTCGTCTAGTTTTTTTTCTCAAACATCAGTTCTATGGAATTCGCTTCCTTCATCTTGCTTTCCTGATTTATATAATTTGCAATATTTTAAGTTGTCTGACAATTGTTATCTTGCTCTACAATCTTCATCTTTCCTCTTCCTGTAACTTCCAACACTAATTAGTGGTTGCTTGCAGCCTTGTTGGAAGTGAAGATGTTTAAAAAAAAAATTAAAAAAAATAAAGTAGAGTTGCAAGGCTCATTAACATAGACTATCTACTTACTCCTAAAGTCTTTGGCTAATAAGCCTTCTACACAAAGTGGATGGAGTTAACATCTTCCCAAGATAAGTATTTATATTGAGGCGATAATTGAAGTGGTAAAGGGATATTTTACAGTTGCACATATTATCTATAAAATGTGCAACTAATCCATAAATTGTGCTATCATGGTTTTTCAAAATAAGTTTTAAATTTATAATAAAAATTTTTTGTGTTAAAAGTTTCACAAGCAATAATAATTATTTAATAAATATTAATAGTATTAAATTTATACAGCTATAAATCTGTTACTGTTATGTCATTTATTTTCAAATAAAACTTTTAATAAAAATAGTTTTTTTAATAAAACACTGTCTTTTTAATCAAACAAGTGAATATGGCATTTTAACCAATGTTAAATTGCATACTTTATAGTGAATTTATAAAACAATTTACTTTATAAGAACCAGTTTAACCAATATGTATATATAAAAATATACTTATACCTGGACAAGGTTTCAAATTGCATACTAAGTCTTCTTTCACTATACCAACACAATCCTTGCCACCATACTTAGCAATTGGATTATTACAGAAACGATACCTTTGTTTTACACCTCCACCACAGCCTTTTGAACATTTTGTGTACTCTGACCAACTGCTCCAAGCACCATCAATAGGATTTAGCTCTACAAACAGTAATGTATTTTTATCTAATGATTAACACTTAATGTCTTGTTTTTTTTAAAAACCAAAAATAAGTACAATTAAATGAAGAAAACATAAACATAAACGATTTTCAAAAAATGAAAATGAATAAATACACAGCCCAGGCTTGTCAGTTTAGGTGCTACACCAGTCTACATGAGCAAATTATGGCTCTTGCAAAAATAAAAATTAAGAAATTTTCTAGATGCATAAAATCTTTTTTAAAAGAGTTTTTTCAAACTGCGAGTTATCAACTTCAGCAAGAATAAAATAAATATTTATATTTGTTATATATATATATATATATATATATATATATATATATATATATATATATATATATATATATATATATATATATATATATATATATATATATATATATATATATATATATATATATATATATATATATATATATATATATGTGTGTGTATATATCATAGTATTGCTGAGAAAATGGATGTTCACAAATCTACAGTGGATCGTATTGTAAGGAGGAAACCACAGGAAGAAAATGGCTGAAGCCGAAACAATGACAATGGCATTAAATGTACAATAGTTACCAATGCATTTGCTGTGTAATCCGAAATTGCATCCATGCCTGTAGCGGTTAGTGCTCGTACCATTTGCTGGCAACTTGTGGATGACTTCCAGCTATGTCAAAAAATACCCGCCAAGAAATCATTACTGAATGATGTCCAGAGGAAGATACGAGTGCTACTTTGCAAGAAGCACTTACATTGGATGCATGCACAGTGGGCAAAAGTACTCTTCAATGATGAAACAGCATTTTGCCAGTTTGGTTTTCAAGTTACTGGAGTTAGCCGTTCATCCTGTACAAAGTACGAACCATATTACACTGTGCCAACCATGAAACATCCACCAAAAATCATGGTTTGGGGATGTATATCATCTACTGGCTGTGGTAGCATACATTTCATTCCAAAAGGGAAAACTGTGAATGCAGCCAAGTACAAGACAATCTTGGAAAACAAGCTGTAACATCATGACCATACAGAAATGAAATCTGTTCCAGCAGGACTTGGTTGCGTGTCATACCGCTAAAGTCATAACCCCCTGGATAAAAACAAAACAAAATAAAGCTTCTAGACTGGTCTGGAAACTCTGCTGACTTAAATCCAATTGAGAATCTTTGGTGAAGAAAAAAGTACCAATTCATGCCCAATTGATTATACAGGATCTCATGTATTGGTTGAGTTTGGTGCACTGAAATAACTGTTGAATTGTGTAAAAAACTAGTAGACTCCATGCCAAAGAGATTAAAACTTGTGCTTAAACTTAAGGGTGCTGCCACAATGTATTAAATTGTTTGTTTTTTGCCCATCAACATTTTTATAAGTGCTGCATGTCTATTTTTAATAAAAAAATTCTTTGAGCGTCTCTACTTTTTCGGCCATGAATGTATATAACAAGAAAGCTTAACAAATTGTTCCTGTGAATTCCTTGTACTCAAGGGGATTACCAAAAAACTTATTGAATAGAAACAAAGCTTTGCAATTGCTTCACATTATAAAAATAGTCCGATTGTCTAGAAAGAAAATTAAATAGTTTCCTAAGTCAGAAGTTGTAACCGAAGATCAATTTAAGAAAAATGCATGTTTCTGTGTGTTTAATGTGTAAACATAATTTATATTAAACACATAACTGTCAATTATGTGTTTAATATAAATTATGTGCAATTATGGATTATCTGCCTGGTTACAAGCAATGCCCCAATCAATAAATTAAAAAACTGAAACAGTTTGTATTCCATGATTTTAAAAAAAATCTGAATCTGAGTGAAGAGTTCCATTGGATCTTTTGGAGTGAAGAGTTCCATTGGATCTTTTCTCAAAAGAGCTTGTTCCATTGGATCTTTTCTCAAAAGAGCTTGTTCCATTGGATCTTTTGGAGTGAAGAGTTCCATTGGATCTTTTCTCAAAAATGATATTATAAAAATGGTAAGACAAAGATATCATGACGCTGCATCTCCTCCAGTTCAGAAGCGCTGGAAGTACTATGGACTGTGTAGGATTATCCTTTGGAAAGCATAACCTTAAGCCATTTTTAGTGGAGATGGAGTAACTAAATAATATGATTGGGTCAATGAGTCAATTGAATCAATGAGATTTTTCCATATTGCTCTATATGTTTCTTCAAAAACCAGTATATGGACACAAATAAATATGTGAATCAATGAGATTTTTCCATATTGCTCTATATGTTTCTTCAAAAACCACCATATGGACACAAATAAATGATGTGATATAGTTAAATCATGCAAGATTGAGTTTTGGTTGATGAAACAATTAATAATTAAATAATGCCTAAGTAGCAATCATGGCAGTATTTATAAAAAAAAAGAAAGAGATGCAACCTTATGATAAAGAGATGCAACCTTATGATAAAGAATTTCAACCATATGATAATGAAAAAGAGACTCATGCTTAGCATCTAGAGCTGGTTCAACAATATTTATCATGTATTTTTGGATCTTTCCAAAAGAAAGAGACTCTCATTAGAAAGACCAGCCCAAATATGACAATTGTATTCCATTCTATGACAAATAAGAGATATATATATATAAGATATATATAAAAATAAGAGATAGGTGGAGAGAATCTTGATGGAATCATAAGAATACAACAAGCACCACAGGAATCAAGAATTAGGAATCAGGAATTAGGAGTTTTTTTAAAGCTTTTTTTTAAATAAAATATTGCACTAAAATGTACTGGTCAAAAGCATCCTTAGATTTTCTGTAAGTACTTTATTATATTATCTTGTGATAAAATGTAATCTAAATATAAAATTAGAAAGAAACTTTTTTAAAAGTTTTTTCTGTAATATAGCGTCACAGTAAAAAATATATACAGGTGCAAAATTAAAACCATATATACAGGTGCAAAATTAAAAAAATATTAAAACTCCATTCCTAATAGATAGGAAATAAAGTAAGAAAACAATAAACATAATTCCCTGACCTTAATGTCATATTAATGAACAATATATAAGTAAAATAGTGGGTCTTCTCTTTTTTAAAACTTTGCGAATTTTCTTGAAAAAACTGTTATCAGGCATGGATACTTTAAGGTGGATTTTTATAATTGTGGTGGATTTGATTTAAGATCTATAGGCAAAATGAATCTTTATTATCGAATTGAATACCTGAAATTTATTAAAACCTAGAAGAAATATATTGTTTTAAAATTGCTTTTAACACTTTTCAAAATGTTTTCAATTTAATCAGGTAGAAGATAATTGAAAAGAGTAACAGTCTAGATAAGGTTAGGAGACATCAATACATTAGTACTACTATTTTAAGCAAGTTAATATTTGTTAGTCTTTAGTTTTTTATTTGGTTGTTGAATGCTGTTTTGTAATAAAACTTGATATATTCTTCAAAGAGAAAAGTTGGTGGAGTTTATGCTTCATGAAAAATTATTTGCCTATGATGTATTTGCAAATAAGATTTCATTTAGATAGAAGATTCATTTGGATGGAAGTTTTAAATAACCAGGTTACATTCTGAAAGGCAGAAGATACTGTTTAATGTGACATCAAGGTAAAAATCAAACCAATGCATAAAAACCTTGATGCATCGTTTCATTCAAAAAATTTCTGCAAAATAACACAACACTGAAAAGACCATCATGGTGAGAAATACTATTGTTGATGAATACAGACCAATTAGATCATCAGAAAGATTTCCAAAGATTTATTTATTTCAACAATTTATATTGAAAAATATATTTCTTGTAACAAATTTTTAAAACACTCAAATAAAAAAATTGTTTTAATTTTTTATTTCCTTGTTTGAATTTTTTATTTGAGATTTATGCATATTTAGTGTCAGTAGGAGCAAAACATTTTTCTGCATCCCAAATTTATATTCATCAAGAGGGAAATGCAACTATTATATTTCTAATACTTAGACTTCAAATTTTATCACTGAAAAGATACAGCCATATAAAAATTAGAACCCCCTCATTGTAAAAACCAGAACCCCTCCATTGTCATGTTAACCTCCTAGAAAGTGTAGAACAAAAAAACAATGAAATCGAACTAACTTCACAACTAAAAAAGAGCAGTGAATATTGGAAAAGCCATATTCATAAGCATATTACAAATATTGAAATGTTGAAAAAGATTTCTTTATGTTAGTATCGAAATTCTTACAAAACTAAAACTTTTTTTTGTTTTGAAAAATTTAGGAATGATAATTTAATTCTTTGAATGAAAATGAATGTGAGCTTTCTGACAATTAATGGCTCAAATCACATTAAAACATGTAACAATGAACAGAAAAACACAAAATATACACATTTTTTAGATTGAATCAATACACTTCCACCAATATAATCAAAATTTTAATAATTTTGAACCTTCATTGTGAAAGCAAAAAAAAATTCTAGTACTTTTTAAGTTTAATTAAAAAAAAATTTAAAGAAAATCCTTTTTGTTTGTTTATTTATAATTTAAATTATCCAAACAATTACTTACATCATAAATAAATAAATAAAAATATAAATAAAACACAAATTAATTAATAAATAATAAAATTATTAAAGATAGAAAAATTAAAATATTGAATAATTAAATGATCAAAACAGATTTTCTCTCAACTAATTTTTTGTGATTTTAGTACAGTGTTAATAAACAACGTAAATCTTTTCGCCTCCACTTTTTATCTGCAGCAGACAGCAGCTGTCTCCCAATTAATTTTTAGCGGCAAAATGTTCTTTCTTCTGCCTCCATTGGCTTCTGTCTTTCAGCAGCAAAAAAAATTTTGAGTATTTAAAAAAATCTAATTTTTTTTTTTAATTATAAATTAAGTAGAGTAAGTTAGTTTTATTATTCAAATCAAAAGTTAAAATTCGGTAATTATAATTGTATGTCATTGACAAATAAATCTTTTTGACAAAAAAAAAATTATATTAAGTAATTAA
The DNA here is from genome assembly GCF_022113875.1 of Hydra vulgaris. NCBI lineage: Eukaryota > Metazoa > Cnidaria > Hydrozoa > Anthoathecata > Hydridae > Hydra > Hydra vulgaris. The sequence continues at coordinate 18,477,834 of NC_061156.1, read as the reverse complement.
ATTGACTGATTTTGATCAAAGTTTTTTATAACAAATTGACATGCTAAAACTTTTATTTATTTGATCATTGCCATAACGTTAATTACTTATTTTTAATAATTGGATATTGTAACAGTTATTAAAAAAATATTTGCTAATGTTTATTAAAAATTTGCGACCATTCTGTATTAGGTTTATAGTTTTGTATAGAGTCAATTATAAATTTATAAATTTTTAATTGACTATACTTTTAAAACATTTGAAAATATAGACTTATCTTTTACATGTTTTAATGTTTTAAGCAATTAAAAGTTTAAAAGGTGTAAAAGTTTAAAAGTTTAAAAAGATGGAATTGAAAATTGAATATAAAAAGGTTTAAAAATATTAAAAAAGAGTTTATTAAATATTTTATATTCTTCAGCGACGTTTCTTGTTGTACGTTTGAGACTATTAAATGTCTGCAAGTATTATTTGTATATTTGCAAACTTTATTATAAATTAAATATAATTTTTTTTTTTTAATTAACTATATAGCTTTTAAATTATTTAAATAATTCATATAAAACAAAACTTTGATGTCAAATATTTAACATATGTTATTGTTAATATTTTAACTGCTCGTTAACTTGAAGGCAAATACGCAATTATTTTTCATAACATCTGCCAATGGGAGGCAAATATTTCTGCCTCTAATTTGGTGGCCACAACCAGCTGGGAGGCAGAAGCTATTGGAGGCAACCTCCAAATAGTTTCGCCTCCAAAATTTCTTCTGGATGTAGCCACCACTAGCTTCCACCTCCTTATTGGCGTTGACCTCCAAAATATTTTGCCTCAAAAATTATTAGCCGACAATAGCAAAGCAGAAACCACTGGATGCATAAGAAAGAACATTTTGCCGCTAAAAACTGATTGATAGACTCCCTAAAAATTTGGTCTTTCTGCAGAAAGACGGCATCATTAACTCTGTTTTAGTACTTTAAGCACTCAAGTAATTAGTAATAACAATTAAATTTCAATTAGTAATATGAACATAAAGAAAATAATTTTTAAATAAGTTTTTAAATTTAGTACAAAAAAAAAAACTTTAAAATATTGCTTCATACTTGTTTGACAACCGTTGTCAGGGTTGTATCCACTTTTACATAAACATTTTCCTTCAGATGAGCAAAACTAAGATTTAATTTTTAGAAATATTACAAAATATTTAAACTAATATTTCTACATACAACATTCATATTGTTATGCAACAAATAAAAAAAAAATCACACTTAACCACTCTGACTTTACCCCATTATCTGAACATTCTTTACTTCCAACAACTGAACAACTTTTAAAGCCAAGTTCGTTTAATGACTTGCATTCTTGTTTATAGCAAAACTAAAAAAATAAATTTGTATACTTTTTAAACATTTCATTTTTAAAATTAATTTAAACTTTTTAACTTTATTCAAAAAAATTTTAAGGCCTTAAAAAACTAAACTAAAAAACTTTTACTGTAAAAAACTTGTTTTCTGCACAAAATATACCTTGTTTTCTGCACAAATAGAACCATCAGAAACCATTCCTAGCCCAATCTGTTCACTTTCTGTGATGGAGGCCCCACTAAAAAACTCTAAAGTGTAAGATCAACTCAGGTATTAGCTTAGTCATCACTAAAAATTACAAAATACCTGCATTGTTGCTCATCATACACAAATTTCTGATAACTTTTCCCATAATCAGGAACACGAACAGGAACATTATGCTTTGCGTCGCACTGAAGTTGACCACATTTTATGTTACTACAGTGAGAGAGAGAGAAAAGGATGACTTTATATATTTTCCAAAATATAAAAAAGTGTTATATAATATTAATAATTAATAATAATAATAATAAGTATAACTTGCATGTATATTATATTTTGCATTTAACTATTACAAACATATTAAATATTTGTCATAATCTTAAATATATATTGAATATTTAACTATTATAAACTAAAAGAAAAACATGAAAAAACCAAGAACAAAATATAAGTTAAACAAAGACTATAATAAAATATAAAAACACAAAAGAGTGCATTTCAAATATTAAAATTTCAGTTTAATATATAATAGAAAAATGAAAGTGTCAAATAATATTTGAAATGGTTCATATTAATAATTAACAAAAAAAGATAACAAAATAATAAAATTAAATAAAAAATAAAAAAAGAATGAAATGAATGAAAATAAATGAAAAAAAGAGTAGATGAATGAAAAAACAATTGAAAAAAATAAATAATAATAAAACAAAACCTTTGAGAGCATGAGGTGTTGCTAATAGGTGAGCATGTTCCGAAACCTTCCAGGTTTGTATTCATGTTATTCCAACAGCTGTCTGAAGCTACTGTAGCATCTTTTTAGTATAATATAAGAAATCATTTTTTCAAATTAAAAAAAAAAATTAAAATTAAAATCAAAATTACTTTTTAAAAAATTATTAAAATATTTTTTATGTTGGACCAGCAAAGGAATAATATTCACCTGGTTGCCATAAGTTACGACATTGATTAATAAGTGATGGAACACAGTTTCCAGAAAAACATAAAGATTCTGTATACTATAAACAATAAGTTTCTTTCAAATATGAAAAATTTGAGAAATATTTATGTGATTCATTTTACAAAATAGTCAAAACAATACATTTACACATTTAAATAAAACACATAATTTCAGTGTACCATTTTCATAGCTGGATCAGTCTCCATGTAATCCAACCAAACAATATTATTTTGAGAATACTTTATGGTATAATCAATCATTTTAACCCAAGATACTTTAATCATTTCAATTGTTCCAACACGAACAATCTAAAAAAATATAAAAGTTTATAGTATAACATTAAAATAAATAATTAAAAAGAATTAAACAAATAATATATATATATATATATATATATATATATATATATATATATATATATATATATATATATATACATGGTTGTCCCAAAAAGATTTTAATAAGGGGAGGGGGTGACATATCTGTTTTTTGCCAACTAAAGCCTAAAAAAAAAAAAGGTCATTGTTGGCTGGCATTTTCTGACTGCTGATTTTAGATTGAATTTTGACAACTCCGGTATCCAATTTGCCGGCTAATAAAATTCATATGGGGGCCAGATGCCCCTCCCCTACATGGGACGACCCTATACATACATATATATATATATATATATATATATATATATATATATATATATATATATATATATATATATATATATATATATATATATATATACACATATATATATATATGTATATATATATATATATATATATATATACATATATACATATATATATATATATATATATATATATATATATATATATACATATATATATATATATATATATATATATATATATATATATATATATATATATATATATATATATATATATATATATATACATACATATATATATATATATATATATATATATATATATATATATATATATATATATATATATATATATATATATATATATATGTATATATATATATATATATATATATAAATGATTTAATTATGTTATATAAATGATTCAGCATGTGAAAGTATATTTACATATCATGTTTTTCAGTATCTATGGTCATTATCCTAAATTTAGGAGACAATAATAAAGTAACACAAGATTTAAAACTTTAAGGTAATCCCTAAAGTTTTAAATCTTGTGTTACTTTATTACAAAAACTGTATTTGTTGTAAGTAATGTATAAGTGTGTGATTTTGTGTGTAAGTAAATTAAAATAATAATTAATATATAATATACAAATGTAAATATAAAATAATAAACAAAGCTTAGTAAAGTATTGGACTGAATTTCCTTTTAGCCAAATATGAAGAGTTTATTTTCAAAATGCGCTAAGTGCCATTTAAATAAAAACGTTTAAACTGTGTGGTTTATTTTTAGTTTATAAAGACCTAACAGACATTGTGTTTGAATATATGCTAAGTGAAGTATAACCCTATATTTTTTTACTTCAAAAAAACATTTATTTTCAAAACATGGTATGGAGTTTTTAATTTATTTCAAAGTTTGGTTATTAATTATGACTAATCCGTGGCAAATGTATATAACTTCTGCGCAAGCACAAACCTTGTAAAGTGTTATGGACAATGCAAGAAATAAGCATAGTATTGATGCTTCTTTCCTTGAAAAAACAATATTTTAAAAATCTGATCATCATTATTACAACTACAGTATCACTATTTTTTAAACTTTAAAATTAAGTATAAAATAAAAATTATGGCCTCATATTTAACTCTCCTAAATAAATTTGAATTCATCATCATCATCATCATCATCATCATCATCATCATCATCATCATCATCATCATCATCATCATCATCATCATCATCATCATCATCATCATCATCATCATCATCATCACCATCATCATCATCATCATCATCATCATCATCATCATCATCATCATCATCATCATCATCACCATCATCATCATCATCATCATCATCATCATCATCATCATCATCATCATCATCATATTTAACTCTCCAAAATAAATTTGAATTCACATAAATTGTGAATTGTGAATCATAATAGTTTACATTACTTTTACAGAATATTGTTTATATTCATATTATCTATCATTAAAATATAATTACCAAACATTAAATACACCGAGTTATACAATATATTAAATAAAATTAATTATTAAAAGTCATTTAGGTCTTTTAAAGTTTATAAGCTTTTTATAATATCTTTATAAAATGAATATATCGCATTTTGCTAATAAGCGGTAATCGGATATACAGTATTTTGAAAAAAATATTGTATATCCAATTAAATGCAAGTTTATAGACAAAATATATAATTTTTAATTTACCAATATTTCAATTATTAACATTATCTTAAATACTTTATGTATATATATACATTAAGCAACAATAATTTTTCTAAATATACAAAACATGATTGTGTGGCGAAAAAAGTCAAGTATCTCAATACCACAAAAATGGATACACTGCGTTTTGAAAATACGCTCTTCATATATAATCTGTTAAAACCTTCAAAACAAATTTTAAATGTTTTTTTTTTTGTGTATGAACCTCAAGAAGAGTCTAATAGTGCAGAATAGTATGATGGCCTCTGTACCACTTAATGTTTTCAGTAATAACATGCTCTGCTTTTTTTTTTTACTTTAGGCAATTTATCACACACAAAAAAAAATTATATAAAAAAAAAATTTAA
>NC_061156.1:18447608-18467608 GCF_022113875.1 Hydra vulgaris | reverse complement strand
TGCTAAATTTTTTACATAAATGTTTTATAAATTAAATGTTTAAATGTTTATAACAAACAATAAAAAACAAAAACATTTGGCTCAATCTAAGCAACAAAAGTTGTCTTCAATTAATCTCCTTTATTTTTGCATAACTTTTAAAATAGTATTAAAAATGGCATTGTATTACCTACTATTACTATATGAGGTTAATTTACCCTTGAATGCAAACTACAGTGGTCCAATATATAAAACTCTGTGTTTTATATATTGGACCACTGTGTGTTTGTGTTCCAATATATAAAACTCTGTGTGTGTAAAAAGCTACTACAAAAAATCGAAGTTTCAAGTTTCCTCTAAAAGCTAAAAAAAACTTTATTTAGACTGGATATATTTAGTTTTTAAACAAAGTTAATTTAGAGGTCATTTAGATAAGAGACTTTTAGGAAAATCATAAATTGGTTATTTTATAACATCTTTTCTAATTTGTATTTGATTCTTCTAATCATTTTATGGCAAACTTATTTAGAGAAGAAAGTTTCAAGTTCTCTATAAAAATTTTAAATTTTAGTTCTTTAGTCCAAATAAGTGTCAGAGAAAATGACTAAAAAAATCAAATACAAATTAGAAAAGATGTTATAAAATAACCAATAAGCGATTCATAAAAAACTCTTATTTAAATCACCTTTGACTTTGTTTAAAAACAAAATATATTCAGCCCTGCACAAAAAAAAAACAAGTTGTTTATTGAGCTAGTTTAATATACAGTATAATACAGTTTCAGTGTGATGTTGCAGTGCTTATCTAAACATGAATTTATAGTTGTGTATGTATGTATATATATATATATATATATATATATATATATATATATATATATATATACACATATATATATATATATATATATATATATATATATATATATATATATATATATATATATATATATATATATATATATATATATATATATATATATATATATATATATATATATATATATATATATATAAAGAAAGAGAGAGAGAGAGTTTCAAAAGACTTTGAAAAACAGGTGGTCTAAACAAAAACTTTTGCTTATGAAAGTAAAGCCTACTCCACTAAACTTTCGAAATTTGTGTAGGAATGCAAAAATAAAGCTATAGAATCTGTAATAAAATGGAATATTCTCGATCAAGCAGAGCCATTTAAACTTGCTGGAAAATTTTGCAATTTATGCTTGACAGAAAAATACCACATTATTACATCATCATTAAATTTGCTTAACAAACAAACCAAGCTTGCATCTTAATACCGTCATGGAAATAAATTTCTAATATAGAACTTTAATGTCATCAAAGTGGACACTCCATGTCATTTTTTGTATGTAATTTTTGTTGTTACTTTTTTGTTGTTGTTACATTTGATCATGGCTATTACAAAACTTTTAGTTATGTAATTGAAATATATGTTAATAATTATTTAGTTTTCACTATATTATTTGCTCTACTAATTATATAACACACTGTATTGAGCACTCTTACTGGAAATATTAACACAACTCCTACAATATATATATATATATATATATATATATATATATATATATATATATATATATATATATATATATATAAATGTTTGGTTGACGAGATAAAGTAAAAAAAACTACATAATGTTTACTAATAAAAATTTCATGCGTTAGCAATCATCACTTGAAAAAATATACTATATTTTTTTGGTAAAAATGTTTTGTTTTATTATTTTAAAAAAATGTGCAAAAATTTTAAAGCTGTAATTGTTCTCTTCAATTTTTGGTTTTTTAACCTCCGAGTTTGCGGTTGTAAAGCAGAAACTTGTTTTTATGACAGCTCTTTTGAATTATTTCCAATTTTCTGTTTAGCAATTCTGGGATGCCTTTGTGTAAAATTGTTAAAAGTTTTACATGGAGGCAAAATAAGCACTTTTTTATGTTTTGTAAGCAGAAACTTTTTATTATTAAAAACTAATTACCAGTTGGGTGTTACTTTGACGTTTTCTTTTATTTGCCACATGTATTTGGAATGGTTAAACTTTACAGTTGGCTGGTTAAACTTGGGTGGTTAAACTTTACAGTTTTTTATTTGTAAAGGAATTTTTGTGGTTCCCCAATTGTTTCTTCTATTCACCACCTGATAAGCAAATATATTCATTTTCTTGAATGTTAGGGGGTGACACTATACATTTATAGATAACATTTAAGATTCTACATTTTCCTTTAATAGGCAGTTTTGTTTGTTTATGCAATTCCATGGCTGGTTTTTACCTGAATTTTTGGATATGAGTTTTTTGTTGTGGCTTTTTTATTATCTTGTCAATATTTTCGATGCAGAAGTAACTCACTTTAACTACATTTTGATTGAATAACTTATTTAGGGAGTAGGAAGTTAGAAAATGTTTGTCTATTAAGTTTAGGAAGATATGTCAAACATTGAACAACAATTTTTAATCAAAATAACACTTTTACTGAAGGGAGGATCAGGAGTGATGAGTTGAACCATATTATATTTCTTTTTTTTTTCTTTTTTTTGGGAGGAAGGGGGTTTAATAGCCACTTGTTCTCAAGAGAGTTGTCCTTTTGAAAAAGATAAAAAAAATGATTACAATTAGATATAGCAGCTACACAAGAGGGTGAAAACCATGGAGTAGAATAAGGCTTGACATGAAACTGTTAAGAAGTAATAAATGCTTACATTCCTGCGTAAATCTAGGAGGTAATTTAGGAGGTGCATTTTTCAGCTGAGAGGAAAATGACATCAACCCAAGGACTGTCACAAAGAAAATCACAAAAAGAATCCCAGTCAGCTTTAGGGTAGTAGTGCAATGACAACCACCTAAAAGAGAAAATGGAGAAACTGAACACAACTGATCAGAGACCAGACATAAATCAAGGATTGAAGGTAAATAATTAGGGTTTTCAGGAAAATAAATCACAAAGTTAACTATCTGAGTGATAGGTTGGCATTAGAGCCAAGCTATTCAGTGTGATGAGCATTAAAGTCACCAATAAAAACAATATTGGCAGAGAGGTAAAGAGAAAGAGGGGTCAATTTGATCAAAAACTTCAACTAAAAGAGTTCAGTCTTGGGAAGAAGGAGAACATAAAAAAAAGTCAGAGCCACTTAACTAATAAATAAAAATCCATAAAAAGATAATAACCCATAAAAATGCACGAAAAAATAAATTTTTAATTCTTTTTTTATGTCAGCAAGTTAAATTTCTTATTTACTATGATCATTAATTACACACAAATTGTTACACTACCTCCACCCAGCTAGCGCCATTTCTGTACTAATAATTCTTTACGCAAACCATGAAACAACAATTCTATATATCCCAGCCATTAAAACTAATCAATCAATTTTTAACAGAAAATATATATATTTTTTCAACCTTGTTAGTACAATCTAATTATTCACACATGAGTTTTTTTTGCAAGTTTTAAACAAATTTTTAATATTAAAAATAAAGTTTTGTGCAAACAATTGCTTAATGAAAACAGATGTTAAGAATTTTTTTAAAATTTATATGTATGAAGACTATCAATGTTTCTAATCACAACTAACAAACAAAACCTTTTTCGTAAAAGTGTCTGATAACTTTTTCAAACTAAAAATATCAGCTTTTTTAAATAAAAACTCAGATAAGTTAAAAAAATACTTTTTTAATTATTATTGTTCCTGCATGAACCCAGGCTTATCTTACCCACGCTTATCTTACTCACGCTTATCTTACCTACGCTTATCTTACTCATGCTTATCTTACCCACACTTATCTTACCCATTCTTATCTTACCCACGCTTATCTTGCACTATAAAAACTATTCTACAAGCTTTTGAGAATAATTGTGTTTTGTAAAACTTTGGAAAATGTCTCATCTTTTTGTCACACAGTGCACTATTATTAGAAACAATCACTGCTAATAACAGCTATAATAATTCATATTAATATTTAACACTAACAATTATAATAATAACAAGTCAATGAAAACTTTATTAGTTGAACCTATTTTTTTTTTATAAACAAAATATTCTAAAAAAAATGAACATGCATCAAAACCAACTAACATATAAATAAAATATAATTGGGCAATAAGAAATAAAGCACTACCTTTGGCATCTGGACATCCACGAACATCAAGCTTAAACCCTGCATAATCACTATCAATCCATTGATTTGGAATTATTTTTAAATACCTGAGAGATATTTGCGGAGAAAGTTTTGAAATAGAGTTACTGTTTCCAACAGGCCCAGAAAATTTCTAAAATAATTCATTACAAACAAGAAAAATGTTAACGTTAATGATTAAAATTTGACTTACAAAAAAACAAGGGAAAAATTTGTTAAATTCTTATGCAAAAAACTCCAAAAAAACTAAATCTACTAATTACTAAAAGTAAAAAAAAAATAATAACAAACTAACAAATAATAATAATTAACGAATAATAACTAATATTAAATAACTAATTTTAAATCAAAATTTTTAAACAAAATGTTTTAAATAAAAATAGAAATTACCTTAATACCATTGCTACATGGAAATCCATTGCGCTTTGTTACATCCTTTGGACACTGTAAATAAAAGACACTAGAAAAAAAATGAGCTTCCATCTGTCAGTTGAAATCATTATTTTAAGGCGTCACCATATATTGTAAAATATTTTAATTCTAAAATTTAGAAAATGTGTTTTAAATATTGAACCATCATATAATTTATTAGCAATACAGTAAAGTAACGAATTTGCTTTGAAATAAGCTTTGAAAAATCCTTCAGGTTCTGATGCATTTTATTGATTATAATGGTGTTTTTTAAGAAATTTTAGTATTGGTTCATTTAAAGTTTGTTGCAAAGACAAATTTATAAGATGTTTTTATTCCATCAGAAATACAGAAGAATGTTTTGCTAAATATAAAAAAAATAAAGATTAATTTTAACAGCTTCCATAAGTACATCCTCAAATAAATAAACATTTACCAAAATAAGATCCAACCCTCATCAACTTGGATGGTTTTTAATACTAAGAAATTTTTGATAAAAATGATTTAAAAAAAGGTTGTTGTAATATGGGATTAAAGAGGACCTTAAAATGTTTTTCATAACCTTTTTGATATTGCAACAGTTTCATCACAAAAGGGAAGATAGCTTTAAATTTTGAAAAAAAATCATAATACAAGATTTTACTAAAAGATAAAACAGTTGCACAAGTTGAGCGTATAAAGTAATAACAATAAAATCTAAACTTATGACTAGTCAAAAAATTGGATTTTGACAGTGTGACTTGCTACTGTATTATGAAGATGGTTACTCTTTGTTGAAGATGTATTATGAATATGATTGGTTATTTCCTTGTTAGTCCAGCCCAAGAGTTGTATGTATGTAAGAGATATTAAAACAAAAAAAAATTTCAGTTTTTTCTTCTACTGTTTTTTTTTCTACCTAATTAACAAAAAAAATTAAAAAAAAAAAAAAAACTTTCTTAAAAAAACATTCATAATACAAATAGATTTTAATAAACCTAAATATATAAATATTTATTTCAAAATAAAACATACATTAGGGTTATCTCCTGAACAGTATTCTGGTAAATCACAAGGTCCATCAGCTTCCCGACATAATGTTCCATGTTTTCTGTACTGAAAAATAAGTAAAAATAAAAGATATCATTTAAAGAGTTATTATTGGGTAGATACGAAAAAATCCGATCAATTTTAAATTGAGATTTCAGTTTTTTTTATAATAAAATTCTTTACATCAACTAGGGTTTCTGCTTAGTTTTACGGGACTTAATGGGCTGTTTGACAAGAGATCGAATTTTATAGCCATCATTTTGCAGATTTTTTTTCTTTTTTCACCTTATTGGTGGCATTAATTCACATTTTTGGAAGTCCTTTCTATCTTTCGTTAATCCAGCTGTCTTATAAAGAACTCCTTTAACTAATGCCCAAAAATTTTCAATCTTGCAATCTTTAGGAGGATTTGAAGGATTTTCATCTTTAAAAACAATTTTCACACTATTATCTATGCACGACTGTAAAATTTTTTTTTAAACATTTAGAAGCAGCAAGATTTGACCAAAAGATACATTAATAATTGTATTTTATCATAAGTGGCAAGTCTTTTTTGGGGGCTTCTTTGATATAGAGATCAGCAGTCATGGTCTTTTTTGTGACAAAACAAGAGGACTGCATACCACAGCTAAAAATTGCTTGTCACACAAGGAACTTGGATGCAAATTTTTCTTGTCTAGTATATTGAAATCAATCATTGACAGGTTTAACTTTGTTCTCATAGTAAAACTGTTAACCTGGAAGTTGTGGAAAATTTGCCTTATAATATGTTTTTTCGTCTTCATTTATGCACATACTTTTATCGGCCATTATTTTAACCAACTTTTTTGCACATTGAATTCCTTTAATTTCACCATTTAAGCTTCTCTTAGGTGTATTATTCTTATAAAATGTAGTAATTAATTCCAGCATTTTTAAGCACTTTTTATATACAAGAACGCAAAGTCTTGAACTTTCTTGCTAGATCTTGCTGTAACTGGTTCGGATTTCTTGCTATTGAACTAAGAATCAACTTTATCTTTTTGCATTTACGGCAAGTTTTCTTTCTTCCACTTTTAAGTTTTCCTTTGAAGCTTTGAGTAGTCTTAAACTTATTTATAATATCTATAATTAAAGATTTTGGGACTTTAGTATGTTTAGCAATTAAGCGACATGAAGTTGATGTATTTTTGCAAAAAAAATTCACAACTTTTTTATGCCGCTCAATTTGTTTCCAAAACATTTTGCACATTATTGATTTGTAAACAAAAGTAATTAAAAATAAGGAAGTAACATTTAATTAAAAAAATAAAAGTAATGAAAAGCATTTGTGGTTTTAGAGAAATCTCAATTTAAATTTGACAGGATTTTTTCGTGTCCACCCAATATTATATTAATTACTGTTGCAACACTTTATCAATTTTAACAATTATGAGAAACATAATTGTTCAGAAGTTTTGAAAAATTAATTACAACAATTTATGTTATAAAATTTTAATTTTTAGAATAAATTGTTTAATGAGTAATTAAAAAAAATAATTTAATAAATAATTTAAACAATAATTTTTTTTAAATTTAACTTGAATTTTTCCTAATTTAAATATTCCTCCTGGTGATTTTGTTGAAGGAGACTGGCAGTAGGAAAAAAAAAGTTAGATAAATGTTTTTTTACTAGTTAAAAATTTCAAAAATAATATTAATTTTGAAAAAAAATTGTTATTTTGGTTTTATTACATAAAAATTGCGTTTTTTAACAAAAAACAAAATAAAATGCATTTTTTATGATAATTTTGATAAGTTAAAATTTTTTCAAAATAAATATTATTTTTGATTTTTTATAAAATTTTACTCCATTCGAGTAAGTACCAGGTTGACATATTTTTGAAAAACTTTTTTTTTGATAATATTAGGGACCATTAAATATTCAAGGGTCTTGAGGGACCCTTTAAAATTGATTTTTATCCAAATCAATTTTTATTTATGTTTTGACAAAAGCATGGCTAACAATAAAAATAAATGATGCATGTTTTATAAACATTAAAAACTAATGATGTGTAAATTTAACTCAAGTCAATATATAATTAAAGTAGAAATCAAGTTTAAAAGTTGTTTTCAACTAAGAAATTCATCTAATACACAGGTATATAAAATTTACCAGTTTCACTATTTTTTCATTATTATTAGTATAATTATTATTAATCATTAGTATAATCCTGATTTAATCAACTACAACTAAATGGGTCTAATGCAGATTTTTTAAATGAAATAAACTGATTTTAGAAAATGTCTCTAGACATAAATTGCCAAGCTAATTCACTAAGAAGAGATATTGATGATGCATCAAAAGCTACAAGGAAATCAAAACAATTTTAATTGCTAGGATTTCCTTTACAGAGTTTTGCCCCTAATAGACTTCTAACAAATGGAGAAATGCTCAGAAGGTATTAATGGCTTAATCTTGAAAAAAGCAATAGGTAAATCTGTAATTAATCAACAAAAGCATTACATTTTTTACATGTTTAATCTTAACTTTTTAACGTTGTTTTTTTTTAATTTTTTTTAGCACCACACAAATCAACATAAGAAATAACTGTGCAGTTGCTTCCGGAAAAACATATTTAAGATGCTTCAGGTTTGCTGATGAAGTGTGCAGAGAGAACACCGAGCAGATAATTACTGGTGTCTGTATTTGTAAGAGAGCTTGTCTATTTATGGGAGCAGGCTGGGTTTTAACAGTGTTTTCATTGTGACAGACCAAACTATCAAGACCAGAATCACCAAGAAAGTCAAGGTATACCACACTTTAAAAACGCTAAAAACACAAGAACTACCAGAGGGTAACTACAAAAAGAAGGTGAGCTCTTTTTTGAAAGAGGGCAGTGCTCTCTTCTCTATTAATAAAATAAACATATTTGTTTTAAAAAAAGTTATAAAAAGTTATAAAAATAGGGATTATGAGGCTAAGAAAGAAGACATAAAATTCTTGAGGCTTTGTCTGAGAGGGGATATGGTCAAATTTGTGAACATGGACAATAAATTTTGTGAAAATGCTCACAGTGCACAAGAAAAAATAATTAAGATGTCTGAGAAATATGTCATGAAGATAAAAATAAGAAAAAGGAGAGTAACTATTTGGACGATGACTTTTCAAGCACATATAGTGACAATCAAACTGAGTGTGAAGAACTATATTTACCTCCAGCTCAAGTCCAGAAAAAACAGAAAAGGTTTCAGAGTGACATTAAAATTTGCCTACAGTTAAGTAAGTAAGATATTCTAAACAATTAGATTCCAATTATGACCAGATTTGGATTTGAGTCAGGCCGGTTATGTGTCTTTTGTCTTCTCTTTACAATGCTGGTGGAGTTAATATTGATAATATGTCGATATCAAGATCGACTCTAAACAGGAAAATTCATAATGTTGTGGAGTCTGAGGCACAGATAACTAGAGAGGAAAACATAGATGAAACAAGAGGTTTATAAATTGTGGCACATTTTGATATCAAGATTTTGAAGAGTTACAATTGGGAAAAAGGAATATCTAAATATGAGGATAGAATTGCTATTAGCGCATCTTCACCAGAATCTGGTTCACTTCTTGATATCAAAAAAAAAATCAAAAATTCCGAGGGAAGTGATCAAGCTATTGCAACTCAAACAGTTCTTGAATATTATGAAATGTCAGATCAGATTATCGAACTGTGTTCTGACACAACATCCAGTAACACTGGTAAAAAAAAAGGTGCTGTAAGTGTTATTATTTCCTATGCCCTTTTAAGACCAGTTCTCTGGTAATGTGGGAACATCATATTTATGAAAGGAACGTGGCTTGTGGGATAAAAGAAATTTTTAGCCCAACAAATGGTCCCAACAAGAAACTCTATGTAATTCTCCAAAAATTATGGCCGCAGATTTACGAAAATGTAAACAAATTTAAAAGAATTTCAATGTTTGACTGGTCTCAAGATGCTTTCAAGGCTGACTCATTACTGCTCAAACTTGCTTTGGATACTAAAGAGTTTTGTATCACATCTCTTTATAAGAATACTTTCCAGAGAGGTGATTACAAGTATCTTTGTGAGCTTCTGACATTTTTTCAAGGAGCTGAGTTATTGAGCTTTTCATTTAAACAGCCTGGAGTTCATCATGAAGCAGGATTTATTGCAGACTGTATATACTTATTGGTTATTCAGATGACTCAAATGTACCACCTTGCTGATTCTGAGACAGTTAGAAAAAATGCAATAAACCATCTGAAAGCTGCAAACAACTACATTGTATTTTTTCATTGACTCTTCTTTCTAAAAATCCCCAAATGCTTCTCAAGCACGTTCAAATGATTTAATGGCATTCAAAATTTTTCAGCCACAAACAGTAGAAAAGTTTAAAGAATTTACAGCAATAGGAAAGGTTCTTTACCAAAGTCTTATGCGTCATACTTGGTAAGTAATTTTTGCTGATAAGGATCTGAAAACCGAAGTTAAGACCAACATGTTTAACAAGCTGCTTTTTTATGATATCCTGGAGTTAAAAGACCTGATTAAAATGAGGCCTGAAACTAAGGTTGAAATTATTCCTACATCAAAATTAGACAATTTTGCCAACGAGCAGCCCTACCTTTTGTTCTTGCTATTGAAGATCTCCAAGAAGGAAATTCTGCTATAGAAAAAAAAAGGCAATAAAACATGTGAAAAGGAGGAAGTTTCTCAGTCTTTTACTTTTCAATGTGTGTAAGGACATTTGAAGTTGTAAATGACCGTGCAGAACGCCGCATTAAGTTAATTCAAGATTTAATTGAGAGAACACAAAATGAAGATAGGCTTCAGGATACTCTCCAGGTATTTTGTTCAACAACATGATATATAAATGTGATTTTTAGTTGTTATTAATAACAATGATTGTTAATGTATAAGTAGTACTTTTTATAAATTTATGTAATTTAGATAGTTCAGAGGAACCGGCAAAAAATTTCAAAAAACGCTACAAAGAAAGATATTAAAATTGTTTAGTTAAATGTTATTTGTATTAATAATATTGGTTTATGTTATATTACATAATTATTTTTTGATGTTTGAAAAAAGTAATTTTTTGATGTTTGGGAAAAATGAGTAACCCACTCAAATTAAGAGGGGGGGGGGGGGAGGGTCAAACTTTTTATTGTTCATAGTTTTTGAAGGTTAAAAGATTTTTTTGTCAATTTTAAATTTTATTGATGAATATAGATTAGTTGAGAACAGTAAAAAAAATAATTTATCAACTTGTTGGTCTCACATTTGGGCTAGCTGTAGCTTAAATTTTAGGGTTTTTTTGTTCCCAGGTTCCAATAATTGCAATTTTCTGCAAGACATCCTTACTTGACATATGTATAAACATATATGTTTGCAGTTTGTTCCATTTCTGAAAGCTAACCTCAAACATTAAAAAATGCTGTATCCGCGCATGCGCCTTCATTCTTAAAATTATTTGCTGTTCATTTTGTTGTGAAAAAATTCATTTTAAAAAATTCACTTAAAAATTTTATGACAAGCATATTTGTTTAACACGCACCAATTTTTTTGTTTGTTTAGGTAACAACTGTAATCAGAATAATATGAATAAAGTCATTTTTAAGTCAAATTTTATGTAATAAAATAAAAGTAAATTCACCAAATAACTTTTCGCTTTAGATAGACTTAATTTTTTTTTTTTTTAGTATTTATAGAAAAAAATGATGACAAATGCGGAATTTCGCATATTGAAATTCAATTTATGATATATTTTTGGGACACAATAATGCACATATATGTCTTATTATATATGCATATATATTAACATATATTAATTCTTAAACAATAAAACAACACCAAAAATATTAAAAGATAAGTATTAGATGAAAAATAAGGCCATTCTGCAATTGGGATTATCCATTACGAATAAAATTCAATTTGGTCTTTGAAATATTATACTTTACTTAGTAAGTAAGTAAAAACAATTTATATTTATTAATACATCAATTAACTGAGTAATTTCATGTTGTTTTAGCATAATGATTTATATGGTAGGTAGCATATTCAGAAGCCTTGCCATTGGTATATATGTGGACAACTTTTTTATTTGTAATGGACAATGGGCATCCTAAAATCAAACCTACATGCAATATATAAAATGGGAGCAGATAAAAACTAATAAAAAAAAACCTTCCAATTTTTGAAAAAAAATTCAAGAGTCAATTGAAATTCAATATAATAAATGCAGACCTAAATACAGATGTATGTATTTAGATGATGGTCAATAAACAAAAACGCAATTCTGGATGCAATATTTTTTATACTTATGCAACCAAAATGAAGCCCATTTAAAATGAACTTTAGGGAAGTGATTAAAAGGTGTTGTTACAATGTGTTGTTTGTAATTAAATTTAATTAATTGTTTGTTATTAAAGCAAGATCAAAAAAATCACAAATAACAAGTAACAACTACTTGATTGAGGTTATAATACAAACATTAAATGTACAAACTTACAATACACTCAGTTGAACAGCATTCTGGATTATTAATGTAACTGCATTGAGCATGTGCCTTTAAAACACAACCATGTGGTTCACAGCAATTGTCTCCATTTCTTAAACACATCTACAACACAAGAAAAGTTATAACAGAGTTAAAAGATATATTCATACAGATTAGTTTTCAAAGACTCATTTTTGTAAATGTAAAGGAGCATACACAAGAAAAAATATTAGTTAAAATCAGCCAAAGAGTTTATCAGCAAAAGTGCTAACTTGATTTAGTATAAGTCAACACAAACTGCATACATTAATTTGGCTTAGCATTAAGCAATGTAAAACCTAACTTCTACAACATTCATATATATTCATTAAACAATATAGGAACTACTACATTATTGCAAAAAGATGTTAGCAAAAGCTATTTTATATGTATATATATATATATATATATATATATATATATATATATATATATATATATATATATATATATATATATATATAAGTACATACATCATATATATATATATATATATATATATATATATATATATATATATATATATATATATATATATATATATATATATATATATATATATATATATATATATATATATATATATATATATGTATATATATATATATATGTATGTATATATAAATATATATATATACATATACATATACATATATATATATATATATATATATATATATATATATATATATATATATATATATATATATATATATATATATATATATATATATATATATATATATATATATATATATATATATATATATATATATCAGGCCTTGCAATAAAGCATCAGGCAATGTGAATTTTATGTCGTCCAAGAGCGATTTTGCGTGTAGCTAGGGCTATTTGCGTCAAGCAAATCGAGCAAAAAATTTTTTGTTTGAGTATATTTAAAGATATTTTTGAGCGGAATTTTAATTAAGTAATTTACGATTATTTTAACATTTAATAAAGTATTTTAAAAACCGCACGCAGTTGATATAAAAGTTTGAATTACAAAAAAATTAAATATGCTCATTATTTACAAGTAGTTATATATAAGTATATATAAGTTAGGAAAGATTGTAAAATTTTTTCAAAAAATTCTCAACCCTTTAAGATTTACAGCAACTTGAAGTTAGTTATTTTTTGACTGAAAAAAGAGGCCCCCCTCTTTTTCAGTCAAAAAATAAATAAAGCTGGAAATATGTCAATTTACCATTACCCTTTAACAAACTTGTAGTAATGCTGCAAAGCTAAAACTTGGTACCAAAGGAGTTTAAAACCTGCTGAATCTGAAAATCATCAACTCATATCTCTCAAAACAATAAAATATAGTTTATTTTTAGATCCACAAAACGTACTTGTTAATGACAATAAAAAAGGCCATTGACAACTATAGTTCTAGAAAAAATCTGACTGATAAAAAAAAGTTTTTGTTTTCGTTATTTTAAATATTAAACATATCTACTTTGCAAACCAATTTTTATTTGGCCTTATATTTTATCAAGGAGTTATTGATGTTTTAGTTTTTCAATTTTCAGTTTTTCAAGATATTTTGCAAAAAAAAAAAAAATTTGCAAATATATTTTGAATACAAATACAATTATTTTTGTTTTGTAATAGCTTTGTAAAAAATTTACAAAGTTATTACAAAACATAGTTGAGCATTTTATAAACTTATTTCTTTTTACTTTCATTACATAATAATAATGTCATTTTCATTACATAATATCATGTCATTAAATTTAACAATATTATGTAACTTTTGTTGTTGATTGTTTTGTTGTAATAAAACATTTATTATCATCAATAAAAAAAGTAATAAAATGATATAATAATGTCTAATTAACATTACGATGTTAAGTTACATAACTAAATAAAACTATATTTAGTTATCTTTTACTTTTACACAACTTTTTGTAAGTAGTTAATGGAGAATTTACAATAATTAGTAGATAGTTAGGCATTTAAAATGTGTCTATTAAACAAATAGCTACTTGTTCAAGCAATATGTTCTTTATAAATACATATTGATATGATATTGTTTGTGTTCAAGTGTACTTTTCTTGTTAGGGACATTAAGATTATTTAAGATTTCTTGTATTAAGTGTTTAAACAGAGATTCCTTATTATATTTTTATATGGATAACAAAATTAATTGCTGTTTTGTAAATAATTATGGAGCTTGTTATTAACAATCATATACTCAAGAAAGAAATCTGATTTAAGATATTGGCAGCAATGTTCATAAGCTACTTGAAAAACCAACAAATCTGAAACAAGAACAAATTACTAATATATGCACACACCATCATGATATGTTAGTTGTAAAATATGGGGGTAATCAGAAAAGTTGCTGTAATCCATTTCTGAGTCACCAAAAGGTGTTTAGAGGTAAAAATTTATATATTTATATTTCATTAGGTTATATCATTATTAATAAGTCATATAAGTTTTTTTGGTAAAAAGATTTGTTCAATGTTTTATAGTTATTAATATAACAAATTGTATACTAATATAATTACATAATATATATAATTAATGTTATTTAAGTAATGTAATTACTTTCTTTTTAAGCATATCTACGTGTGATTACAATGCATACTGTGTTAGAAGCAGAAACCATAGGTTTAAATCTTATACCTGGAAAAAAACTGTGTCCAACCTGTCGAAGTAAAGTTGTGACATGTTTATCAAAAAGTATAAGTGAAAATAAAAATGATGAAGATTTTGATATTGTTAATGAAAGATCCATTCAAAATAAAAAAGAAAGTGTAGATACACACTTTGCATTTGCCAGATTATCTCCAATTAAGGTCAAAGAATTGCACCAGTCAGATAAAATCAGAGAAGGTAAACGAAAATTGACAGCATTAACAACCTCCATTAAAAAAAGGTAGCCATTTCCCTTAATATATTAGAAGAAAGTTTTGAAGAATAGTCAAGTTTTAATAATGAGTATATAAAAAAAGCAAACTTGTTTGATAACATGATGCTATTGTTAACTAACAAAATTGCAGAGTCTACATCAAAATCAAAAAAAGTGCAACTTGCAACACTTGCTCCAACAGACTGGTCAATAAAAAAGGTATCTGAAACATTGCATGTAACAAACTATGTAGCTCGAACTGCATGTAAGTTAACATTAGAAAAAGGTATTTTAACCATGCCTAATCCTAAATTTGGAAAAACTCTTCCTGATGTAACAGTTCAACTGGTCAAGACCTTTTACGAAGACGATGAACATAGCCGTATAATGCCTGGTAAAAAGGTAAGCATAATAAAGAAAAATGTCCACATGCAAAAACGTTTTCTCTTATGTAATTTAAAGGCATTTTTTGTTGCCTTTAAAACCAAGAAACCAGAAATAAAAATAGGATTTTCAAGGTTTTGCACCTTGCGACCTAAATGGTGTATTACTGTTGGTGCCTCAGGAACACATTCTGTATGTGTCTGTGCTATTCATCAGAATTTGAAACTGCTTTTACATCCTCTTGGTGTGACATACAAAGAATTGTTACTTTATATTGTCTGTGTTATAACTAATAAAGACTGTATGATGAGGAAATCTGAAAAATGCCCAGCAACTATGAATGCATTGGTTGAAAAACTTTATGATATACTTGAAGAATTTGAAGATGATGATGAGATTGAATTTGATCAATGGACAACAACAGATAGGTCAAACTTGACACATAATAAAGAGCCAGTGTTTGAATACATTGAACTAGTATGTAGAAAACTGGAAAAACTTGCACCACCTTCGTATTTAGCAAAGAGTCAAGCATTATACCTGAGATCAAGAAAGGAAGATATGAATGAGGTAACAGCATTATTTCTGGGTGATTTTTCAGAATACTATAAATTTGTAGTTCAGGATGAAGTGCAAAGCTTTCATGGGACAAATTTACAATGTACACTTCATCCAGTGATTATTTATTTCAAAAAAGAAGGCATTCTCAAGCACAAATCCTATTGTATTATTTCGGATGATATGATCCATGGTGTGGACATGGTTTATAAAATTATTGAGGTTGTTTGCAATGATATAAAAACAAATTTGCCTCAAATAAAAAATATTGAATACTTTTCCGATGGGTGTGCAGGTTAATATAAGAATTGCAAAAATATGTTAAATCTTTGTTTCCATTGTGAAGATTTTGGTTTTACTGCTAAATGGAACTTTTTTGCAACTAGTCATGGTAAGCAACCTTGTGATGGGATAGGTGGTACAGTCAAACGTCTGGCAACACTAGCAAGTTTGCAAAGAGATATGGATAATCATATTTTATCTCCACAAACAATGTATAAATACTGCAATGAAAACATTGAATGCATAAATTTCATATAAATTTCATCAGAAGAATATGTTTTGACATAAAAAAAAACATATTTTTTGGATTTAACAGTTTTAAACTCTTTTGGTACAAAGTTTCAGAATTGTGGCATCACTACAAGCACCATAATAAGGTGAAAGTAAACAGAATGATTTTTGGCACTTTTCCCCCCTCAGTTTTTAGCCAAAATCAAGGAAACTTCAAATTGCTGTAAATTATAAACGGTAAGGAATTTTATAAAAAAAAAAGTACAATCTTTCCTAATATATATCTATAAACATTTGTGCCAAGTTTCAAAAATTTTGGTGATATAGGGTGCAGATTTGTGTTTTTTTGTATTTTTTGAGAAATTTTTACCCTTCAGCAAAGTTGTCGATAAATCTGAACAAAAATACTTTCTTTTAGTTTTAGATTTTTAACTTAAATAACTATTTTATAGGGGTTTGTTAGGTCTTAAAATTACTCCATAGATTTAAAAAATATTTATTAACTGATAGACGTATTTAAAGTATTTAAGAGTAATTTCGAGGAAACATTTTAAAAATTGGTAATCCCAAATAAAATATAATAAAAGGATTAATATTAAAACGTATTCTACTTGATTCAATAAAAGAGTACAGTTATCAAAATTTTTGTAAAAAGTAACTCAAAAAAAATTACTTAAATAATAACAATCGCTTTTTTGTTAAAAGTTACAGAAACTCAACGAAGCGTGCTCAAAAACAGCTGCTGAAAAATAGAACGTCAATAGTTTGATAAGTTTATATAACCTAGTTTTGTTACCCGGTTTCTACCAATGTAAAGCGAATTTCCACAAACACCCTGAAAAAGGCTCAATAAAAGTAAAAAATAAAATAAAAATTAATTTGCAATCTGTATAAGTCATAAGCCATTTCATAAAACTTAAAATATAAAGTATATCTAAATGAGGACATATATAAAACGTGCATTAATTTTTTTTCTTAAAAAAAAAAAGAAGTTATTTTACCACTACTGTTAGTAGATTTTATGTTATATTTTTTAGTAGAATTTCATTGTATAAAATATCTTGCATTTATACACATGAAAAAAAAAAAATGCTAGAGTCTCTTTTCCTTAAATAATTTATTTCATTACTTCAAATATTACACATATTAACAAGAAGTATAAAGGATCCAGACAAGAAATTGTTTAAAGCAAATTTTTGAATCAAAACGTTTAGTTAAAAATCCACTATAGCACATTAGGCAAATAAATTGAAAAACATAACAAATTTTTTTTATAAACCAAGTTAGCCGTTATTTTAAAAAAGGGTCGAGCGTGACTTCCACTTATAACATTTCTGTAATGTCACAATTGAGGTTTTCTTAGGTACGCGCACGCTGTGGAACCCATGAAATAAATTTTTATTTCCTTTTTGTTTTGTAATAATATTTGGTTAATGCAACCAAAAATAATTAGAAAACAAAAATTAACCTTAAATTATCATTAACTACTTTACTAATGACTATTTATTTTTCTATTTAAATGGAGACAATCTTTAAAAATATACAAGGTATAAAAAACTATTCCTATTCTCAACAAATTATTTAAAGTTAAAATATGGATAGTATTTTGAACAACAAAAGAGTCAGCTTGAAAACTTTTAAAAGTTGGGACAATTTGGACCTTTTTCACATCGAAACTATCAAAGAAAATGAGAAGACTTATGTTGTTAATATCGTATGTAAATTGTGTGCTAACCATAGAAACACTATATTATCAAAAACCATTGGTGCAGTAAAAGCTTCTACTTTACAGTATATCAATGGCACAAGTTGTATTAAAAAGAATGGTGTTTCAAGACATATATCAGGAACGGCTCACCAGTATGCAACGCAATTAGAAAATAAAGGATGCAAGGAAAACAAAGGAGCAAAAAATATAAAGGTTAAAAATGTTTTATTTAGAAAATTTGTTCCAATTTAAATGCAATTGCAGTTTATATTCAATGCACATTAAAGCATAAAATTTTAAAAACAAGAAATAAGTAATTTTATTTTTAAATTAAAATGGATAAAATCACTTTTTATTACAAAATACAAATACAATTAACTTCATTAACATCTATCTCTAAATTTGTATTACTTCTATAAATGATCTCAGGTTGATTCCAAAAATTCGTCAAAAAGTATACTTTACAACCAATTGATGTTAAAAGAAACACGCATACAAAATTCCTATCGTTACCAGGTAAAAATTGCTTATGAAATGGCGTGCCATCCCACTATACCTCATACTTATTTTTCTGTATTTGTAAGGTTTAAACTTGCTTTTAAATGTGTGAAATAAAATTATAAAACTTAATTTTTGTCTTTGGCTATGTGTAATGAATTTTTTTAAATAATTTTTTACTGTTTAATGAACATCTTTAAGGTGAGGTGTGCAAAAATAAGTGGCGCAAGCTTGATAAGACGCAAAGAAAATGGTTCCACAGGCAGAGAAGTAATTAAATGTTGAGCAGACATCGTCCGTGAAAAATGTGCTGAAATTCTCAAATTGTGCAACTTTTTTTTATTCTTAGCGATGGTAGTCAGGCTAGAAAAATGGGAAAGGAAAAAGTACTAGTTTTGGTTCGAACAGACCGCAAGGGGATACCTATTTACATGGTCACGGAGTTGTTGAATATGTCCCTATTTGGGGGTAGTGATTCAAATTCATTAACTACTGGTATAAACAGTGTATTTGAATCAGACAAATCATTATTTAGATTAAGTAAAGAACATTATACCAACAAAGTTATATGTGCGGATGGTGCAAGCATAAACTTTGGTGCACATATTGGTGTACTGTCACAGATGCAACAAAATCGTCCCTGGTTAATTAAAAGCCATTGTATTAATCATTGAATTGAATTGGCAATAAAAGATGCATTTAATAAAATACCTGATTTTGCACAGATTGACAAATTTTATCTAGCTAATTACTACCTATTAAGAAATTAAGGTAAATTAAAAGCGGAAGTTGAAGCAGCATCAAAATGCCCTGGTATAACGCATTACAATTTACCAAAAAATAACAGGAATGCGATTTGTTGGACATAGGAAGAAGGAAGTTTTTAATATGTTAGAAACATGGCCAGCTTTTATTACGGCTTACCAAAATTATGCAAGCGAACAGACAAATAAAAACACTGTATCTAAAGTAAAAGGCTTGTTAAGGTCATTTAAGTGTCACTTGTTCCTTTATAAAGTGGGTTTATATCTTGATTGTTTGGAACTAATTATTCCTGCCTCTAAAGTATTTGAAACTAATGAGCTATTACCTCATGAAATTCCCGCAACAATCAATCGTACTATATTAGAGATTGAAGACAAAATTTTATCAATCGGAAAAGACAACGATATTAGAGACAAAATTTTATCAATTGGAAAAGACAACAAGTTTTTGGACAGTTATATAAGCCGCTACATGGTCACCAACAATAGTGAAGTCAAATGTTTATTTGCTAAAGCTGGGGGTAAACGAAAACATGCAAACAATCATACTTATGTCAGCGTAATGCTGGAAATAAATAGTTTTCTTCAAAACGAATCAATTGAGCAAATTTGTCAAATTAAAAGAACAATTCTTTCAAAAC
>NC_061156.1:18402608-18442608 GCF_022113875.1 Hydra vulgaris | reverse complement strand
AAAGGTGAAAAGCATATGTCAGTTACTTAATTGCCACTCCTCTTTAAGAAATAGCATTGGTGTGGTCCATGCATGGCTATTGAGTTTATATTGTTCATAACAACAATAAAAGTTTCATGTGGGCTTTGTCTGGGAAAAAATATATAATCAAGTCTAATGACTCCTCTATATATGTATTCTTATATAAATGCTATTGCATAACTACATATCAGTAAAAAAATTTAAAAAGTAAAATACTTTTTGTATTTTCTTATAATTCTATTCACAGATATGGTCATAAACTATTCATAAAATTTAAAATTTATTATTTCTATATTCATACACAACTATAATCTGAATCAATAACATGAAAAGTTTGCATACATTTTTAAGTATTTTAAAATACTTTTCTCGCTCTTTTTTATGTTGCTTTCTTGCAGCAACACTGTGTATAGAGGGTTTTTTTTGTTTGTTTTTTTCTTGTTTTTTTTTATAAAACTTTGCTGTTAAACAAATTTTAGTGAAAATTCATGTTGGATAACAACTCTCAAAAAAATTCATTACAAAACCTGCTTAAACAGACTTAAAAAAAATATGAAAAGCTATTGAAGTTGTAAATGGCATGATGTCATGGAATATTGAAACAACAATTTACTTTTTTTATTTGCATTCACTCCCAACAAGGCTGCAAGCAACCACTATTAAGTTGGGAGTTACTAGGGAAAAAAAAGAACAGAGTTATAGAGCAAGGAAACGGTTAACAGAAGACTTGAAAAGTTGAAGGTTGTATGAGTCAGGAAAACATGAAGATGGGAGAGAGTTCCAAAGGATTAAAGTGGGAGGAAAAAAACTAGATGAATAAAAGTTTTTTTAGAGCATGCAGGGACAGATACAGTAAACGAATGAGACTTAGCTGAATGACGAGTAAAACGAGAATGAATTTTAGTTGATGGAACTAGAGATGATAACTCCTTTGAGCAGTGACCATGATAGTATCTGTAGAAAAGAGAAAGAGATGCAACTTTACAACGATGGGAAAGAGGTTCAAGCCTAGCAGACAGTCCAGGTCCAACAACATTTACAATGCGTTTTTGGACCTTGTCAAGAAGAGAAAGTGAATCGTTAGAAGAACCAGCCCAAATATGACAGCAGTATTCCATACAGGGACGAATAAGAGATTTGTAGAGGTAGAGAATGGAATCAGAAGTAAGGAAATGGCAAGCACAATAAAGAGAAGCAACCTTAGCAGAAGCTAATTTAGCAATCGATTGTATATATGGTTTCCATGAAAGGTCAGTAGTAAGGGATAATCCAAGAAGACGTAAAGAGGAGGACTCAGTAAGAGGATTGCCATTCATTAATATAGGAATGTTGACCATATTACGGTAGTTGTTTGCAGTAAACAACTGGGTTTTGTTAGAGTTGAAACTCACAAGCCACTGTGAATCCCAATCTATTACTGAAGTGAGATCGGATTCAAGATCAGCTGCTTGTTCTAGGCGATCGAAAAGAGAAGACTTTTTGTCAAGACAAGAGTATAAAGTTGAGTCATCAGCAAAAAGAGCTACTTTAGATGAAAGGTTGTCAAGAAGATCGTTTATGTAGATAAGAAACAAAACAGGGCCCAGGTTGGAACCTTGGAGAACCCCAGAAGTTACTGGAAATAAAGAAGAGTGTTGGCCTACAAGGATGACTTTAATAAACCGGTCAGAAAGAAATGATTTGATAATCTCAAAAACTTTCCCAGAAACACCATATGAAGCAAGCTTATGGAGAAGACCAGCATGCCAAACTTTGTCGAAAGCTTTAGATATGTCGAGAGCAATAGCCCTAGCCTCACCGCCTCCATCTAATGCACGATAAAATCTTTCAGTTACAGCAGTTAGCAAGTCGGCCGTAGAGTGAGAGGATCGAAAACCGTATTGATTGTCTGACAGCAGTTTATTTGACTCAAGATGAGATGTGAGGAATTTGTTGATCAAAGACTCAAAGATCTTGCTAATAACAGAAAGAAGACTGATCAGACGATAATTGGAGGGGTCAGAATTTTCTCCAGAGTTTTTGAATATTGGAACCACAGATGCCATTTTCCAACAAGCAGGAAAACAAGACTCAGTCAAACACTTGTTAAATAGTTTAGAGAGAATTGAAGAAAGTTCTGGAGAACAATTCTGCAAGACTGTGACAGGAATGTTGTCTGGACCACAAGCTGTAGACGAGTTTAATTGAGATATGACTTTAGCAACAGAAGCCGGAGTGATTTGAATGTCTAACAATGGGTCAACCTGTTTGACTGGAATGGAAGGAAGAGAATGTCCATAAGATTCAAGAGTGGAATTAGAAGAAAAGTTCTTTGCAAACAGTTCTGCCTTATCCCTGGGAGAGGTAATAAGATCAGTCCCATGAATGAGAGATGGAATGTTAGATCTACCCTTGTTAACAATGCTGTTGAAGATATTCCAAAAGTCTTCAGAGCCTAACTTCTGCGATAAGATGCGAGATTTAGTGAACTGAGAATAATTGAGTTTAGCATCAGAAAGCACCTTTTTACATCGATTTCTTGCAATAATAAATAGCCGTTTGTTCTCAAGAGAGTTGTTCTTTTAAAAAAGATGAAAAAAATGATTATGATTGGTTATAGCAGCCGCACAAAAAGGAGAAAACCATGGAGTAGAATGAGGCTTGACTTGAAACCGACGAGAAGGAATAAAAGCTTTCATTCCAGCCTGAATCCAGGAAGTTACGTAGGAGGCGCATTTGTCAGCTGAGAGAGAAAAAACATCAGCCCAAGGACCATCACGAAGAAAATCATGAAAGGAATCCCAGTCAGCTTTAGGGTAGTAGTAGGTGATGCGATGATAAGGTGAGCCCAAAAAAGAAATACGAGAAGAAAGATTTATAGAGATCATTGCATGGTCAGAATCACCTAAGGGAGAAAAGGGAGAAACTGAACATAAGCTAGGGTCAGAGACAAAACAAAAGTCAAGGAGTGAAGGTAAATGATTAGGGTTGTCAGGAAAACGAGTCACAAAGTTAACTATCTGAGTAAGAGATTTAGAAACGCAGAAGTTAAAGGCTTTAGTGCCAGCAGGATCAGTGGTATTAGAGCCAAGCCATTCAGTGTGATGGGCATTAAAATCACCAACAACAACAATAATGGCAGAGGGGTAAAGAGAGAGGGCATGGTCAATTTGATCAGAGATAACATCTAAAAGAGTGCAATCATGGGAAGAAGGAGAACGATAAAGAACAAAGAGAAAGGTGATAGAGTGAAGAGGTGCTAGGCGAAAGCACATAAAAGAATGGTCAAAGGATTCGAACCTGATTTCACGACAAATAGGGGAATTAATGCGTATGTATACCCCTAAACTTAGCATGTGACTATTTGTGTCTTTACGAATCAAAGGATAGTACCCATCAACACTGACATCTGAAGAAGGAATTGCAGAACTTAAATTTGTTTCATTGAGTGCAAGCAAGTCTGGTGAATTTTGCAGGAGGTAAGACTCAACTGATGGAAAGTTGCTTCGTAGACCGCGAATATTTGTAAAAGATATATTAAAATATTTAGGTGGTGGGGGTGGTTTTTTAGGTTTTAAATTTTTGGTTACTTTGGTCATGATTTGGGTTTAATGAGAACTAGACTCATTCATAGATAGAGCACAGCCTCCTAATCAATGAGCTATGCAGTTGTCTCAGTCCTGTTAATTAACCCTAAGCCGTGACATAGGGCTCCTTATGTGGCCTTGACAATGCACACCAAAAGCATTAACAGGGACACCATCCATGCGCAACATGGCACTGTTAATACTCTGATATTTTGCAGCTGTTGATGGAATCAGCCTCTCTGAGAGCTACCACAGAGTTCGGGAAACCTTACTACCAGCCGGCCTCAGAACCATTAAACTGAGTTTTAGAGCTGTACCCTCATATGGAGATAACAGGAAGAGTTGCATAGCCATTATCAAGGAGGCATAAGCAAAATTCTATGAGTAGAGTCAAGGAGATCCAGCATTCATCATCCTAGGCAGAAAACAATGTAACACAGGTTACATCTATGCCAGCCTAATAGATAAAGAAGGGGTTCGAGGCTGGTTAGCAGAATTTTTCTGCTTACCCTTAAAGTCTTTGCCTAGGAGGCCTTCTACAAGACAGTAGCAGGATGCAGTTAACATCTGCCCAAGATGAGTATTTTTATCGAGACACCATCTCTAGCCTTTACTCAACCAAGAGCCCTAAGGCAGGGGATGTTTAGCTGGATGCAGTTAACATCTGCCCAAGATGAGTGTTTTTATCGAGACACCATCTCTAGCCTTTACTCAACCAAGAGCCCCAAGGCAGGGGAATTTTTAGTTGGAGTTTATTTCTCCTAGCCTTTGCATAAGAAGAGCGCACTCTGCAAGGCAGCAGGGCTTGTGGCAGGTGGTACTGGGTTACGTGATACCAGTAGCAAGATTGATCTCAATTATCCTGACCTGACCTGGAGTAGTTAAAAGGAGTTACTTCCCGCAACAGTACTTTGAGAAAACCAGGCATGACATTTTGGAAGTGCATTAGGAAAAACACTGCATCTAACAAAATACAGAAGTCTAAGGTGAGTGTAGGTTTTGTAGTTGGAGTAAGTAGTTAGTTACTGAGCTCACGCTGCATTAGAGTATAAACAGAACACAAACAAACATAAATCAACTTACGGGTGAGTCAACACTGCGCCAGAGGTTCAGACAGAACACAAACATACATAAGAAACATAAAGTAACTTACGGGTGAGCGAACACTGCGCCAGAGATTCAGACAGAACACAAACATACATAAAAAAACATAAAAAACATAAACCTAAACATAAAGTAACTTACGGGTAAGCGAACACCGCGCCAGAGGTTCAGACAGAACACAAACATACATATAACGTTGATTACAGGTGAGCTAATACAGTAACTAAGGCACCTCCAACTATATGGAATTTAAAAAAAAAATAAAAAATACTATAGGCATGACTGATATAAGATAGTACTGATGACAGGAAGAACACTCCTTCCAGCCTTTGCTTAGATAGCAAATCCTGCAAGGCAGCAGAACATGGAACAGGTTGCACTGGGTAACATGTTACCAGTAGCAGGATGATCATGAAGACCATACTCCTGACCTGACAGTTGCTATGAAGTTACAATTTTTCTGTTTAGAAGGTAACAATGACAATAAGCTGCCAATGTATGTGAAATTTTAAATGCATAATAAGTTTTTAATCAATATTTTTATAGAGAAGCGCGTGGGGTCGCAAACCTTGTTCGTCCATGCTTAAAGTAACTCTTTCAAACAAACTGACCACTGTAGGTCGAATATTTTAACTTATAAAGTGTTTCAATAATTTGAGGCAAAAAGCTAAACTTATCTACTAAAAAAAAAAAAAACAATCCTAACAAAAAGGAAATAAAATTATAACGAAATATCAAGTTTAGCTACATAAACTAGAAAATTTAATAATTAAAAAAAGCAAATAATTTTATTTTTTTTATTAAAATTTTTATGCAACTTATGTATTCTTTTTTTTTTTTGATAAAAAAAAGAATTGTTGAAAAAAATATCTTTTATAACGATTTAACAACAATTGAAAGTTTTAATATACAATTAATTCACGACCTTTATCAGCCCATATAATAAAAAAAATAAATCATAGTTCTAGGGTACTTAGCATATTACTAAAGATAGTAATATGCTAAGTACCCTAGAACTATGACTGTTAACTTTTTTCTTACGTTTATTCGCTTTTACATCTTTTTGTATATATATATATATATATATATATATATATATATATATATATATATATATATATATATATATATATATATATATATATATATATATATATATATATATATATATATTGCTGACAGATATGGAAACCATTACTTCCATATCTATCAGCAAAATAATTCTGCAGAAAACAGACGTCTGTTTATTACTGCTAGGAACCATTGTAAAAAGGTTTTGTCTAATGCCAAAGCCTGCTATTCTCAGATCATGAAATCTCGTATTTCATCACAAAAATTAGGCTCTCATGACTTCGTGAGAATCTTTAATAGTATCAATAATAAGGGCAAGTCTGTAATTCTACCTCTTTTGTACGGTTCAGACTTTGTCACCTCACCTAAAGACAAAGCTGAATTGTTTGCCAAAAACTTTTCATCAATATCATCTCTTGATTCCACTAGTTGCGTTCTATCTGATATTGCTGCCAAACAGGTTGATCCACTGCTTGACATCTGTATCACTCCAGTTTCTGTCTAAAGTGATTTCCTGCTTAGACTCTTCTACAGCTTGCGGCCCGGACAACATACCTGTTATAGTCTTGCAGAAGTGTTCATCTATCCTTTCAAAACTATTTAATAAGTGCTTATCAGAGTCTTGTTTTCCAGCCTGCTGGAAAGCAACATCTGTTATCCCTATTTTTAAAAATTCTGGAGATCAATCCGATTTGTCTAACTACCGTCCCATTAGTCTTCTTACTATCATAAGCAAGGTTTTTGAATCTTTAATTAACAAACACTTAATCTCTCATCTCAAATCTCATAACCTACTTTCTGATCATCAATATGGATTTCGATCTTCTCGTTCTACAGCTGATTTGCTAACAGTAATAACTGATAGGTTTTATTGCGCATTAGATAAAGGTGGAGAGGTTAAGGCCATCGCTCTTGACATTTCTAAAGCGTTTGATAAAGTTTGGCTATATCTGGGGTGGATCTGCTAATGATGCCCTTTCTTTTTTAGACAAGGTGCAAAAACGCATTGTAAACATAGTTGGACCTGTTCTTGTAGCCAACCTTCAACCTTTGTCACATCGTCATAATGTTGCTTCTATTTCTCTTTTCTACAAATACTATAATGGGCACTGCTCTAAAAAGCTAGCGTCTTTTGTTCCATCTACTAAAATTCAATCTCATGTTACTTGTCATTCAATTAAGTCTCATCTTTTTTCTGTTACTGTTCCTAAGTGCTCCAAAAACTCTTATTCGTCTAGTTTTTTTCCTCGAACATCAGTTCTTTGGAATTCGCTTCCTTCATCTTGCTTTCCTGATTCATATAATTTGCAATCTTTTAAGTCGTCTGTCAATCGTTATCTTGCTCTACAATTTTCATCTTTATTCTTCCAGTAACTTCCAACACTAATTAGTGGTTGCTTGCAGCCTTGTTGAAAGCGAAGATGTTTAATATATATATATATATATATATATATATATATATATATATATATATATATATATATATATATATATATATATATATATATATATATATATATATATATATATATATATATATATATGTATATATACATATATATATATATATATATATATATATATATATATATATATATATATATATATATATATATATATACAATAGTTAATATAAAATTAATGTGATAGATTAAAATTTACTATTATCATGATAGAATCCCATGTTATGCCCTAATTCATGCCCAAGCACATAAGTAGGACCACTTATACTGTCATAATTCCACTAAAAAGTAAATAACATGTATATATATATATATATATATATATATATATATATATATATATATATATATATACATACATATGTATATATATATATATATATGTGTGTGTGTGTGTGTGTGTATGTTATTTATAGTAAGAAAAAAATATGTATATAAAATAAAACAAATACAAAAAGTTTTCAGTATGTCAAGAAACTCATATGCATAAAATTCTTTTATTTATTACATAATTCTGTTATAATTAAATCAACAATAAAAATTAAATTTCATGTAAAAATAGATCTTAATCATAAAAGAAATTATTGATCATATAAAAAAGTTTTTCTTAAGTTCAGAATCAACTAATTTTTGTTTATTAAGTCAAAAAGAATAATAAATAATTATTAACTAAAATAAGTAAAATAAGTTATAAAAATTTTGAAAAAAAGTGTTTTTTCAACTTTCAATTATTTACATTGCATGTTTATAATTACAACACACATTGATTTGACAGTAACCAACCTGATTTTTATAATATCTAATTAAATCAATTCTTTGCAATAATAAAAAAATAATTTTTCTCAAGAAAGTTGTTTTGGTAAAAATATAAATGAAATATTTACAACAAGAAATAGTATATGTTCAAGAAGAAAACCTGTTTATATAGGTGATGCCTATATATAGGTAAAAACCTATAAAATAATGTAAAAACCTATAGAAAATAATGTAGAAAAAGAGTAATTTTTTGGAAAAGGCTTGACTTAAAAACCTTTTATGCCTGGTTAAATCAAGGAGATAATGTATGAGGCACAATTTTCAGCAGAGAGAGAAGAAAGACAGCAACCTAAAGATCATCACAAAAACCAAAAATAAAATTCCATTTAGTTTAAAGGTAGTGGTACAAAGTGTTTTGTAGAGTAATGTTGAAGAATAAGATAAAATTTTTAGTGAGATCATACCTTGGTTTAAATTACCTAAAAAAGAATAAAGATAAACTGCCAAAGTGCAAGTTGGCTTGGAGACAAGACACAAATCAAGAAACAAAGGTAAAGGATAAGTTGTGCTAATGGAATGCACAAAAAAAAATTAGTATCAAAACTAGATTTCACAACAAATAGGAGAGTTGATAAGTAAATATATGCCCAAGCCAAGCATATGGTTATTGAAGTTTTAGCAAACCAAAGGATAATTGTTACTGAGAAATAAAATAAAACAGTCAAATTCAAATTAGTCTTGCAAAGAGCAAACTAAGTTTATTAAACTTTGAAATATGATGAAAAGTTTCTTGAAAGACCACAAATGTTTCTAAAAGACAAACCTAATCAAGTCTCAACTAATCAAGTCTCAACTAATCAAGTCTCAACTAATCAAGTCTCAACAAAGGTCTCTTTATGTGGTCTTGAGAATAAAAAATACAGAGACATCAACCATACAAAAAAAATACATCAACCATACAAAATCTGCCATTGTACTAAATACCACTATGATACTTTTCAGCTTCTGATGAAACCACTATCTTCTAGAGCTACCACGGAGTTCAGAAAACCTTGCAGCAAGTGACTTCAAAATCATTAAATTGAATTTTAAAGCTGCACCCTTATTAAGAGATAATAGAAAGAGTTGCACTAAGGAGACACAGCAAAAACCAATGAGTAGATTCAAAACAATCAAAAAAGTAAAGTAGAGTGCAAGGATGATCAACAGAAATTTACTAAACTCTCACAAATTCTCACTCCTTGCTTATGGTAGTAGCTAGATAGTAGCTAGATGTAGTCATCTAGCTACATCTCCCAACAACTCTCCAAGATGACTATTTTTACTAGGACACCACTTCTAGCTTTTACTCAAGCAAGAGCTCTAAGGCAATGGAGTAATTTAATGCAGAGACTAATAAAGCAAGCTGCACAAAACAGCAGAACATGTAGATGTACTGTATCATGTATATGTACTGGTAGCATGTACTGAATTATATTACCAGTGTTAGTGTGATCATTATGATCCTGTTTTTGACTAAACCAACGGTTTTTAGGATTTATTCATAAAACACAGTAATTATTGAAAATCATAACTCAAAGGTTGTTTAGATAAAAAGTGTAAGCTTTTTTTTATTTTTTTATTGACTATTAGGCAGAAAATAAATCTAAGACAAATAAAATTAAACAGATACATGAGTACAAAATCCAACTCAAATATATTTAACATACATTTCATATATTTTAAATCAAAATCATATACATATTAAATACTCATATTTTTAATATATCAAAATATTAATTCAAATTCAAAATATTAATTATCCTTTGCACAATACAAAGGTCCCACTTAAACAAAAAAGAAGGTATTAAAAGTTAAAAAAAATGTATTTTTTAAACTCTAAATACCTTCTTTTTTGTCTAATAGTAATTATGAATTAAAATTAACAAACTAAATATAATTAATTAATAGCAGTGTACTTGAAAATGTTTGCTTTACATGAGAAAATCTTGAAACCCTGAGTCTACTACATAAAACAATCAATTGAAATTAAGTCCGCTGAGGAAAAAAATGAAACTTTTACAGAAAAATGTGGGGAAAAAATTTTTAAATGAAAATAACTAAAACTTATGCCAGATAATAATCAATTAATAATTAAATAATAATTATAATACTTAACCTTTTTATCATTAGTTATAAAATAAGTTATAAAATATTAGTTATAAAAACTTAACATAAAAGATTTTTAAAATGAATAACATTACAGTTACAACACTTGCAGCACTGTCTTCACACATTGAATTAACATAAGCCATTCCCAAACTATCTGACCAACTTTTGTGACTAAAAGGAAAAATAATTTTCTTTACAGAAGTGTGTTTTTCAAATTATATTGTTTCATGCTTCACATGAAAGACTTTAGAGATTTTTATTCTATCAATAAATTTAATTAAAGACAGAATATTGTTTTTCAAATTTTCTTCAGATGAAATTAGGTATAATAAACTTTTTTTTAAAAAATTTCACAAATTGCCAGCCAAGAACCAGGAGGCCGTATGTCCATTGTTTTTGTACTGATTATTTCTGCCAGAAAGTCCTACTGATTATTATTTAATAATTTTTATTATTTTTGTGTTCAGATTCAGTTGACACACGACCCACTGGTTGGTGAACATTTTTTTATAGAAAACATAAATAAATGCATAATGTGGAGAAACTCTTGGTTCTCAGCTGACAATTTGACACCAGTACAGTCATACACAAATAAAAATTTTAAGTGTGCCTTGAGATTATTCTTGGAAAAGTAAAGATGTTGTTCTAGTTTTTCTCTCTCATGCTATTAGTATTCATATTTATATAGATAGCTGAACAATCAATAATAATCAATAATAAAAATGAGTAAAAAATAATATTTGAGCATTTTTAAAAGAAAATATACACATGTATAGATATGTAATTTGGTTCAATAAAAATGTTGATACTATTTTTGCATTATGTAACTTTCCTAGCACATCTCATTAAATATGCGATGTTATGCCCTTATTTCTTCTTGAGATACAACACAAAGCTTTTTGTAGATATAAAAATCAAATATTTAAAATACGCCAGTACAGAAAGAAGCATAAAACTCTTTGGCTTTTCTCTTTATTATGTAAAACCTTACAAATACTCTCTAAATACTTTAACAATCATTTTAACTTTTACAACTACTGCATTATTTACAACTATTGTATCATCCACAAATATTGCATCATTCATAACTTTGCATAAAAATTTATATTATGAAAATTTTAGTAGCATAACATAGAAATTTTTGTGCATCAATACCATTAATAAGGTATGGACACTATGTTTATATTGTTAAATAAAGATAATGTCTTACAAATGTTACATAAAGTATCTTAACTAATTCAAAGTAATTGATGAATCTCAAAGTTAATTCCTTTTCTAATTAACATAGTGTCATCAACAAAGAGATTAGAAATTTGTAAACTTTTTATAATCTCAAATCCAGTTGTTAATTCCAGACACTAGATATCAGGCACTGTATCAAAAACTTTAGTAAAGTCGAAATTGCAGATGTCTACTAGAGTGTTTTCTGTTAATAATTTACTCAAAATGTTGATTGTTTCAGCTATATTTATTAAATAAGACTACCCTTTTACTTACTCATACTGATGTTTTATTTATGATTATTTGAAATCAGTTTATATATTGCATCAGTTATAATACTTTAGAGGATTTTAGAAACCAAAGTTAAAAATATTGGTCTTGCAATAAGCATGTTTCCTTTTTTGTATTGGGTTATGTTTACCAAATTCTATTTAAATGGTACTTTTCCAATTGTGAGTGATTTAACAGTCTTTGTGCTTCAGTTTGATCAGAAATATATATATATATATATATATATATATATATATATATATATATATATATATATATATATATATATATATATATATATATATATATATATATATATATATATATATATATATATATATATATAAATTTATGGTTCTCTTTTATATATATAAATTTATGGTTCTCTTTTATATATATAAATTTATGGTTCTCTTTTATATATATAAATTTATGGTTCTCTTTTATATATATAAATTGATGGTTTTCTTTTATATATATAAATTTATGTTCAGCTTTATCTAGTAGTTTTATGACTATTGGACCTTATTTGTTCATAATTTCAAATGTCTTATGTGAGTTTGATTTCTTTACTACTAACAGTTTCAAGAATTTCAGAAACTTGCTACAGAATATTGTAATTTGCTTAGTCAGTTACAATAATTAATTTTATTCCTCATTTTAAAAGTATAAATAAATAACGCAAATCAAAATTTTAATACAGCTGATACCATTCCATCAGCAGCTTCACTTAATATGTTCCGGTGTCAATGTTATACAAGTTTTTAATCAATCTTTTTTTTTTGCAAATAGCAAGAGGATAGTTTATAATTGTACCGTTATTATAATTGTACCGTTATTAGAGCATAACTTTTTAAAAAGCAAGAGGACAATTTATTATTTTTTTTTTTTTCATTTTAATTCACCTCCTCAAGGCCAAGAAGGCCACTACAGACGAGGAGGCTACTTATTTTGTGGCTATAACCCTCTCTCAACTCTATAACTCTGAAACACGAACCTTGACGAACAAGGCCGCTGCGTGGAGAAACGAGTTGAGCGCGGTACTACCAGGGATGTGGTGGGGATCGAACTCGGAACCACTCGTTTATGAAGCGAGCGCTCTACCACTACACCACTACCGCATAATTTAATAAACTAGCATAAATTAGGCATAAATTGTAACATAAATTAGTATAAATCCTATTTTAAATCAATCAAACAAAATTAAAAAATTATATTTAAACTAAAAATATATTATACACTAAACCAACCTCAAAAATATTCCAACATCAAAACTAACATCTTTAAAGCCAGATGATTTTTTGACAAATTTGTTTACATAATTTTTAAAAGATGACAAATCCATACCACCCTTTTCAAATCGTTGAAATGATGACTGATCTTTCTGTATATCAATTGCAACTACAATAAGTCGTATATTAATTTCTTGATAAGCCTAAAAATATATTGAATGTTTTATATATATACACATCACAACAACAAAAAATCATTTATATCATTCTTTTTCTTTTTCTATTTTGTTTTAAAATGTGAAAATGCTAAATATCTCTACTTGCTCAGAGCAAATAGGGACATAATGGCATATAAGAGGACCTGAGAAACATTAAAAAATTGAGCATCAGAATTTTTGTTAGAGAGAATTATAAATATTTTTGTAATTATTCTTTGATTAAATGTAGTTTTTAAAACTGATATGAGATTAAATTTAAAAAATTAATAACAAAGTAATTAATGATTAAAGATATTAAAAACAATCAATATAATAAAAATAAAATAATTGTTATCAACCAACCTTATCAACTTGAGCAAATGAATTTAAGACTCTTTCAATTAGCAAATTGCTATCATTATTATACCTAGGTAGCTAAATATGTTAAAAAAATGATTGTTAACTACTTTTAATAAAATATTTATCATTTCAGTTTTAAATGTAAAAACAAAATTCTCAAAACTTTTATTACTATTATTAATAAAATAACAATAATAATAATAAATAATAATTACAACAACAAAAACAATAAAAACTTTAACTATTACTACTCTTATTACAAAAAATAAAAAGTATTAATAAATAATAAAAAGTATGATTTCAAATTTATTATTTTAAGTTATTACTTAAACTTATAAAACTTTACAAATCTAAAAAATTAAATTACCATTCTGTGGTCACAACTAACAAATGCTTCAATATATCGAGGCACTTTGTGTGTCATATAAGGAACGTACTGCGAATCAACATTATTGAGCAAGATTGTTTGCTAAAATTTGAATATTTATTATTCATACTGAAACTCTATTTCAAATTATTGAAAAAATCTGCTATTTAATCATAAAGCTTGAAGATGTAAAGGTGGGTGGAGGTTGCAAGTTAAAAATATTAGGTGTGTCTAATAAGTTTTGTAAGTAGACATCAAAGAATCAATCATGTTAATTAGGGTACCGGATGTAAAAATACCTTAAGTTGTGTACCTGACTAATACATATACAATTAATACATAAAAATAGTTTTTTTAATTAATCATTTGAAATAAAGTTTATGAATATCATAAAAAAATAAATGCCAATAATACAAAAATCTTCCTGCTTGTTGAAAATAACCCAGTGTAGATAGATTCAAACAAAGAATAAAGGTTCAAGATTCTATATGATTCAATAACAACAAAAAAAGAGCTCTAAAAAACTTACATTAGATAAAAAAAAACTTCTTTGAAATCTGAAATTTTTTCTTTGATCTCTACCATGTTCTATAAAAAAAAATAATTTTATTATGTTATATTGTAACTCTAACTCAAAACTCTAACATAACTCAAAACTCTAACATAACTCTAACTCAAAAGTGAAATAAAAGAGTAGATTATATATTCACCTCTTTACTTTTATAAGCCACTCTAAATTACGTTTTAAAGTGGTGATTTTATAAGTGCAATTGGTGATTTGATAATGATTAACTATAGGATAATCATTATCAAATCACCAACTGCTCTCAGTTAAAAAAGGCGAAAAAGCGTGTTAATGCTAGTGCTCAAATAATTGTTTGAACAAAACAAAGTCATGTCTAGGCCAATATTTCAATTACATAGATTATTTGTAGTCTTGGTAAAACCACAATCTTGGTAAAATTGAAATAAAAGATCTGGACCAGATGAAAGAACTAGTAATAAAATTTCTGAATAGTGTTCCATAAGATATTAATCAGAATTTAGTAAATTCTATATTGAAACATATCCATGAATGCTTAAAAGCAAAAAGATTCAGTTCAACAAAATATTAATTCTATTAATTTTAATTTTAATTGTTTTATAATAAATTGTAATTATTTGGTTTATTTTAATTTAAAAAAAAAACTTATGAAAAAATCACTTTTTAAAAAATCTTTTAGTTTATAAAATATTTAATTTCAAACTTGTATTCATGCTTAAATGAATACAAGTTTGAAATTAAATGGTTATTTTTTTATGATGGTTTGGTTAATTATGGATGGATAGTTAATTATGGATGGTTAATTATGGATGGATGGATAACTATGGATGGATGGTTAATTATGATGGATTGTTTTTAATGGCCAATACTGTATATATAATATAAAAAATATAAAAATATATATACATGTCTTTTTAAAATTTATTTTAGATGCTATTTTCGACTGAGTGATATCAGTTAAAATTTATTCTTTTACAGTTGTATTTATACAAATATACAATAAAATGCATCAATTGATTTTGATCAATTGATTTAATCATGTGAATTAATATTTCTAATGATCAACTTGGAAAGAAAAAAAATTTAAAGAAAAATATAAAATTAAATATAAATATCTTTATTCACAAGACTTTTTTTAGAAAAACTTTCTGGAAATTTAGAAGCATAATGTTGCAATTTAGAAGCAGAATGTTACAGACAAAGATCAATTTTTACATCAAAACAAATCAAAATAAT
Source organism: Hydra vulgaris (assembly GCF_022113875.1). Classification (NCBI taxonomy): domain Eukaryota; kingdom Metazoa; phylum Cnidaria; class Hydrozoa; order Anthoathecata; family Hydridae; genus Hydra; species Hydra vulgaris. The sequence continues at coordinate 18,427,049 of NC_061156.1, read as the reverse complement.
AATTGGATGCATCAAACACACAAAAAAAATCTTTGGAAGCACTTGGCCAATTAAAAGTTTTATCCAATTTTAGTCAATTAACTTGCGTATTTAAAACGATAGACACTCCTCCTGAATACCTGCTTATTTATTAAATTGATCATTTTAATTATTATGTTAGACCATCTGAACACTGAGCTCAACACAATTGCTATAAAGCATTTGTCCTTATTACCTACCTTTAGTGTACATCTTATATTTTAGTAACTTTATTAGTACAGAAGTATACTAACCAAGACATGATGGAATTACACAGGGTAAACTTCAAAGCTATCTTATATTAACAAGACATTAAAACAATAAACTTTTTTGGGTTTTGGAAACATTAACGTGTGTCTTAATTTACTTGCTACTTAACCCGTAACTTGATCAAATGTGAGCAAACATTTTCTTCACTTTGGCATCTAAAAGATTATTGGAGAAGCATAATCCTAAAGGAGGGCCTACATGAACTATTTTTTAAAAATAGTCAAATACAAATAATTTAAAAAAATTGAAAAAATTTATAAGTTTGCTTATAAATACATTTAGGGTTTAATGTTGATAATTTTGTTTTAAACAAAATTATCAACATTAGACTCTAAGCAAATTAAAATTACAAAAATATTTAAAAACTAAAGTTTAAAAATAAATTTCAATTTATAAATATAAAAGTAATATTTTTTAAACAAAAAAAAATTTCTTTACAAAAATCTTATTTGTTGTGAAACAAATATTGGTAAAAAAAACTAGCATTTTGATTTTTTTTTTGTTAATTATGTGAAATTATTCTTTTTATAGTATTTTTGAATTAACCAATTTTTCTATGCATTAAATTAGTCATAAATTAAATTTAACAGGTTGAACATACTTGTTTTCAACATGTTAGATTTTATTTAGATCAGTTACTTCTATTATATTTATTATTATATATTGATATTTATTTAATTATTATTCAATGGCTCTAGTAAACTCATCTGGTATAGTTATCTTAGTTATGTATTTTCAATTTATTTTGAGACTATCTAGCAAAAATCAGCTTTGATTTAGACCTGTATTTTAGTGTCAAAAAATAGATATAAACTATTAGCTTGCATAGGTAAATGTAAATTTTTTTATGCAGTTTGTTAGCAGTAATATACTTAAATAAAGGTTTTTAGCTTTATTATTGTATTTAAGATATTTGTAAAAGGATTTCTATTAAAGCAAACAGACGTAATGTACACACTATCAGTAGGATAAAAAAACAACCTAATATTGGAAACAAATAATAATTTTAAGTAAAATAGGTATATAATAAAATAGGGTGCATAATCTTGTATCTATAAATTCAGACTTTAGGTGAAAATGTTGAATATGATTTAATATTGACTGGCGAACAATTTTAGTTAAAGTTAAAAACAGTGAAGTAAAAAACTGATTTTGATTATTTTCTATATAATTTTTAAATGTAAATTGGTGTTTTTATTACTTTATGCATATTTTAGTCTCAGATAAATATTAAATCTCAGATAAGTTAAATTAAGTTATATAAAATATATTCACCTATGTAAGATAGATTTTGCAATATATCAAAAGATCTTTGAATAACTGCATCAGCATTTATTAAACGATGTTTATTACCATCAAACTAAATAAATAAATAAAAAAGATAGATAAAAAAAATAGATAGATAAATAAAAAATAGATAGATAATTAAAAAAATAGATATATAAATAAAAAAATGATATAAAAAAACATGGTATATGATAAAATAGAACATGATATATTACAGGCTGTCGAATCGCTGTTTTATTTATTTTTTTTTTTCTTAATTTTTCATCTTTTTATTGGTCTCTTTTATAAATGTATTTTAAATTGTAAAAATTCACTTGAGGAAAAAAAAAGTTCATATAAAAGACTTTAAAAAAATGAAAAAAATGACAACTTGACAGCCTGATATAAAAATAATACAATATATGATAATATTTATTGACCAACTTATATTATTATAATTTTAGTTTAGCTACTTGCCAAAAATTATTTCAATCATTCAAAATCAAATAAAGAACAATAAACCAATCCAAAATATGTAAGGACTTGCTGCTTTTGACTAGTTTTCTACAATTGTTCTTATATTTTAAAGTTTCTTATATTGTTTATATTGAACAAAAATTATTTAACTTTTATATAATATGACTTTAATTTCTAAAATTACTAGAAGACACATTCATGATTCTTTTAAATTTTACTGTTTCCTAAATAATATTATATTAAAAAATATAATTATGGAACACTATTAAAAGTTATTGTTTTGAAATAAGATCCAAATCCATGGTAAGTTGTTAAACTATGTTTTGAAAATTTGTAACATTAACACAAGTGTTCCAAGTTAAATATTAGTATAAAAAAGAATATAAAATAAATCTACTATTCATTTACAACAGTAGCTAGATATTTGAGCAAAATAAAAATGGTAAAAAGTCAGACTAAATAATAGACTTTTATAAGAAGACAGGTGTTTTAAACCGCTCTGAAGCTTTCTTGATTTTAAGTTGCATATTTTTTATTAGAATTAAAAAAGGTAATTTTAACTTTGATTATGGTTTACTTTAGTGATGGTTTTATTTATTGATTTTTATTACATTTTAAATACATTTTTTGTTATTAGAAGTATCAAAATGAAATTATGTTATTTTTGTTATATTTGTGAGTTTACTCTCAAATTTTATTGTTATAAAAACTTGTGGTCATCCAGATATGCCTTATGATGAGATAAGACCAAAGTCTTAATACTTATATAATATATTACAAGAAATATAAACTTTTGTAAATTTTGTGATTGCATAAATTTTTAAATCATTAGAGAAAACATTTTTTATTAAAAAAAAAAACTGTTTTGTAACATAAATATATTACAAAACAATTTTTGTAAAAAACCCTTCTAACTTCTGTAATGAAATCATAAAGCTAAGTTTTGTATGTTAATTAAATATTAGTGAAATAGATGAATATGATTTGTGAAAATAAAATATCTTAGAGAATATACTCATAAGAAAAAAAGTTATAGACTGCTATAACTAGGCTTTGATAGAAGCTTAACATTTTAACATATTCGTTTAAAAACAATTTTTCGATATATTTTAACTAAAACATAAACTTACAGTTGGCAATATATCATGAATTGTTTTTCCATTATCTATTGTTCCTCTGCAAAAAAAATATTTTAATCTATTATTAAATCAGTTAATTATAAAAAATGATCAGTTTTTTTGTAAAATATTTTAAAATATTTAATATATTTTGTAAAACATTTTAAAATATTTAATATATTTTGTAAAGTATTTTAAAATATTTAATATATTTTGTAAAATATTTTAAAATATTTAATATATTTTGTAAAACATTTTAAAATATTTAATATATATTGTAAAACATTTTAAAATATTTAATATATTTTGTAAAGTATTTTAAAATATTTAATATATTTTGTAAAATATTTTAAAAAATTTAATATATTTTGTAAAATATTTTAAAAAATTTAATATATTTTGTAAAATATTTTAAAAAATTTAATATATTTTGTAAAATATTTTAAAATATTTAATATATTTTGTAAAATATTTTAAAATATTTAATATACTTTGTAAAATATTTTAATCTACTATTAAATCAGTTGGTTATAAAAAATGATTATTTTAGTTAAAATAGTTATTTTTGTGGCGTTGCAATATAAAGCATAATTCTTTATTTTATACAAAAATGTTCAGTCTGATTCCATAATTTTTTTTTTTTTTTTTGGTAACAAGTTTTTATTTGAAAAAAAATAAAAAAATTAAAATTTTTTATTTAACTGTTGTTTTTATGATTAAATTCAATTTTTTTATCTCAATAACTAACAAAAAAAGCTGAAAGTATTTTTTCAGTTTTAAAGCTGAAAAAAATGCTTTTTAAACAAAATACTCACATCAATCCGCCACTACAAGTACTAATGAAAACATAAGAGTCTTCAACATCACGAATTTTCCCATGGTAATAGCAATCATCTGGTATATGCTAATAAAGAAAATAAATATGTTGTAAACTTGACTTCTATTTAATTTTTCTCTCCTTCTTGCTTAAATTATGCACAAATCTGTTTACTTAATTACAAATTTTTAAATAACTAGTTTTGAAAAAATTAAAAGCAAAGTGTTATTAACTATTTTTAAATGACTTAATATAACAGTTTTTAAACATCTATTTACAAATCATTTAAATAAATCCTTGTAAAACTTACAATTAACCTTATCTGACTGGACTAAAAAATCCTTCTATAGAAGCATTTTATAAGATTTATGAGTACATTTGAAAATGTTTTAAAATCTTTTATATTGTCTGAGCCCGAAAATGTGTGTATTTAAATAAGTGGATTTAGTACTTTTTTGCTTTTAAGATGGCAATCATCCAGGCATAGTGCAAACAAACTTTTTTAATATTAATCAAGGTTTCTCAGGAAAAGCTAACGGCTGCACGCCTTATATAACCACGCATACAATATTTTGTTTTGACAGTTTAGCCATGGCTATTTGCAAGTTTTGCAAATTAGAGCATTTATAAAATGGACTGAATAGACTAATGTAAACTTAAACTAAAATTAATATAGAGATTTAATAATTAAAATTAAAACTTGAACTGAAAAAAGAAATAAAACTAAAAACACAAAAAAAATGATAAAATAAATTAAAGTTAACCAAAAAATTTATTTCAACTTAAAAGTATTTCACAACAGAATTTAGAATAGATCAAAGTTCAAAAGTAATTTAATTCAAGCTTAATTACTTCAAAACTTAATTATTAAAAAAATATATTTTGAAACTTTTATATTTTCTAATGTCTGCTTAGCAAACAAAACATAAAAAGGAATTATTCATTAAAAGGATTAGAAACCTCATCCAGCGTCAAACTAACAGTCAGACCTCTTAAATGTAACAATAAATCAAATAAGCGCTAAACTAGCATAGTAATATATAAAAAATTATCAACTTTAAAGCATTAATTGAGATAATTTTAAATTAATTTGTTTTAACTATTAATTGAGACAGTTCTAAATTAAAAAGTATAATTTAAATATAAATATAATATAAATTTATGCTTTTATTTTCTCTGGTTTATCCTTTATTTATTTTATCATTTGTTAAGTTTGTTTCTCTTTTTAGTTTATAGTTTGTTTATTTTTAATTTTCGATTTCGATTTGTTTTTTTAAACGCACATATTATCAAAATTTGCAAGAAACCATGGTCAAGTAGTTAAAAAAAAAATTGTATTCATGGTCATATAAGGCGACTGCACACCACTCCTGAGAAATCTTGATAATACTAGTGTCAAAAGGGTCATCCATAAATTACATAACACAGTTTTTGACCCCTACCACCTCCATAACACTTTATTGACCCCCTCCCCATTATTATACATTAATTTTTACCTCTTTCCCCCCTAAAAATCCACTTGGCCATGCTTCCCCCCTAAAAAAATCCCTAAAAAATCCCTAAAAAATCCCTAAAAAATTTTTTTATGGGGGTACAGAATTTTACAAAATACAAAACGATTTTAAAATATAATGTCTATAATTCTCTAAACTTCTTTGAGTTAATTAATTAGTACTTTTCAGTTTTTTTAATTTTTTTTTTTTTACCCAAATAGTTCCATGTAAAATTGTATAAATTAACAATATTAAAAATCTATTCTTCCAATATATAATACATGCAAAATACTATATATATAATATATAATACATAACAATATATTATACATGCAAAAATATTATTTTATAAATACAATTTTCTTCCAACTTTCAACATAAGCATGGCCAAGTGGATTTTGCTTCAGGCTAGTAATCCAAAGGCTCCAAGTTCGTCTCTTGGAATCAAAATTATTATTATTTTTTTTTATTTAGTGCACAAAGTTTGTTTTTTTGTTACTCCACACTTTTGTGCACCAACTAAATAAAGTTTTGCTCTTGGACCATATAAAGAAAAAGCACAGAACATTCACTGCACATAGCAAGAATGATTTACTTAAAACTATTTAATTGATTTCATAGTTGCTAAAACCAAATAAAAGGTAAAAAGTGACATAAAATATGCAAATGAACTATTTCAAGTCATATTTGCAACTCATGCCAAACTTTTTTATGAAAAAAAGATGTTGGTGACATGACATGTATTCATTGCCGTCTGTCTACAAATTTTCTAAAATTGTTATCAAAGCTTTGACATTAATGTACAGTGCATGTAACTATTTTATTTCATAAACTCAAATATCCTGAAAAAAAAATAACTGAAAAACATCCTTTAGGACCAAAGGCACAACAAAACTATAGAATATCTTTTAAGCCTAAAACTTTTTTAAATCCTTGCTTTCCATCAACAGAAAAAAAAATGCATATATTGTCCTTCAAATATAGCTTCAGGTTCCAATCATAAAAAGGTTCAAATACTGCATCATCAGAACAATATGCTAAAACTTGCATGAGTTGGTCCAAAGATTTTCAAGTTAGGATAAAGAAAAATTTTGCTTATTCAAGCAAAAGGAGGAAGAATATTTCCAGTTAAAGTCAATCAGCAGCTTACACTTGTCAGTTAACTGACAAAAATAAAAAAAACTGACAAGAGTAAAAAAACAAGTAGTAACAAGAAAAGCCCTGTATATATATATATATATATATATATATATATATATATATATATATATATATATATATATATATATATATATATATATATATATATATATATACAGGGCTTGTGATAAAGCGAGCCTGATCACGCTCCGCTCGTAAAACGCGTTCGTAATGATATTTTCAAATGTTCTAGGCGCAATAAACAACGCTTGTTCAGCTTATAACGAGCGTATAAAATAACGCTTGTCCAAGAGTTCGGAACAAAAAAATAATAAGTTTTTTTTTTTTTTCATAAAGATTTTTTTTCATAAAGATTAAAAAAAGAATTTTTAGTAAAGATTATATTATTGAAGCACTGATATAAAATATAAAAAGCACTACCTCATTCTTTTTTGCACCAATGTAATGAACGAGCAGTTGGAAGTCATTAAAAGTCACTAATTTCAATAATGGAATGTGCACGTGGAAACACAATGCGAATATAAAAATGCAAATAAAATAAGAATAGAAAATTAGAAAACTGTTATAAGAAAATTGAAACTGCAGAATATTTTTAATCTTGTGAAAATATAAAGTAAGATTTATTTGATTTATTGTTTGTAATATTCCATACATTGTTTATAATAAAAATAAATATTATTAACAGAGTAATTTTTAAAATTAGTTTTTATTCATAGTATAGGTTTTTTATTAACTATTATTTGTTTTAACTCAAATTTAAAATGATTCTGTTGTTTAGAATGTTCGAAATCAAGGACATTCCAAAAGGAAACAAAGTAATGATGTCAACATTTATTAAATGGAAAGTTGATGGTAATAAGCTTTAGAACTGAAATAACCAACTGAACTACATGCGTTATTGAAATTTACTGCAAAGTATGTACAAGAAAAAGAGAAGCGGTATTACAAGGTTGTAAAAATTTGTGACAGTGTGCTTTATGTTTTATCGATGGGATGAACTTTGTGTCGATCCACACAATTCAAAGACATTTTGAAACACAGTTGACAACAGTTGGGGGGGAATCTGTTATTTAACTTATAACGAATAGTTTTTCTTGTGTTATTTTTTTAAGATAAAAAAAATGCAATTTAAATAAGAAATTTTAGAAAAAAAATAATAATAATTAATTTGAACTAAAAATATCAAGAAATATAAAAACCATTAACCGTTAATTAAGTTTACAACAATATATATATATATATATATATATATATATATATATATATATATATATATATATATATATATATATATATATATATATATACATATATATATATATATATATATATATATATGTATATATATATATATATATATACATATATATATATATATATATATATATATATACATATATATATATTAGGGTGGTCCTTATTTTACAACTTTTGAATTTTAATACGGGCGCCCCCTAGGAGGGATCCAATTGTTCAAAAACAAAATACCCTGAAAGATTTTTACAATTAAATAATATTTAGGGTATGCTCAATGACCCGGAATTTTGGTGTATGTGCCCGAGCTGTCCAGCCACGCCATAATGCCAAAAGTATGAAATAAGGACCACCGTACCGACTGTGGCAGGGTTTGTTTTAGCCTGATCTCCTTTGTTGCTTACTTTAACGTGCTTTTGTCTACACTAGTTGCTTGTGAACATGTGTTTTTTATTTGTGTTATAGAAATTAATTAATAAAGTTGCCATGGCAGTATCGACAAGGAAGCAGTCTGAGATATATTTACTTGGGACAGTGAAAGAAGAGTTTACAGGCGCTAAATTGCCATCAATACAGGACGTCCTTGGTGTGTTTTTTTACCATCTGAAGGTCGTTGAAGAAACGAAGCATTCAGCTGCCAAAGAAACAATTCGACAACTCTTCACGTACTGGAGCCGTGCAAGAATACCAGTCCGGGATGAACAAAGAGCAATAAAGAAGTTGGAAGATTTGGTTCTGACTTGGGATAACCTTAAGAAAAACAAAAACAGAAAAACTGAAACACAGAAGAGGAATGAAGAAGCTTTTATTGCTGAGTTTCCGAATCTGTTTGATATTTCTCATGGCGATGCTCTGCAAATAATAAACATTGAAGAAGATAAGCAATTTTTGCTTGCTCAACGGGAACCTGGTAGGCGAGGATCTATGGCAGGATTGGACAAGAACTTGGAGAATAAGGAAAAGGAGAAAGAAAAACGAGATAACCAAATGAAGAAGAGAAAAGATGCTAGTGAGGAAGCGAAAAGGAAAATGTTTGACACGGCTGTGCTGGAAGACACCTCCTCCGACGAATCACAGGATGCAGATTTCTCAGGACCTTCGACATCAAGCCTTACCAGTCCAAATCCATGCCTTCGAAAACGCGGAGAAAAAACATCCTTACACCGGAAGTTCTTGGTTCCCTTGACAGAGCTGGGATCAGTGACAGGCATGCTGTTCACACTGTGGCATCCGTTATTTCTGCAACAGGCCAGAACGCGGCAGAATTTGCTGTGAACCGATCTTCCGTTCGCAGGTACCGGCTGAAGCATCGAGAACTGAGATCAAAGGAACTGAAAGTAGAGTTTCAAAGTCACGGAAAGCCTCTAACTATCCACTGGGATGGAAAGCTGATGAAGGATTTGACAGGAGATGAAAAAGTAGACAGATTGCCGATTGTTGTTTCTTCTGATGGTGTTGACCAGCTTCTAGCTGTTCCTAAGCTTTCATCGGGAACAAGACATGCCATATGCGACGCCATTGTCCAGATAATTGATGATTGGAAGATCAAAGACGATATTAAGGCCTTTAGTTTTGACACAACAGCGGCTAACACTGGGCGACGTAATGGAGCGTGTGTTCTTCTGGAAGGAAAACTTGGCCATGATGTACTGTACTTAGCATGCCGCCACCACATCCATGACATTATGCTCGAGGAAGTGTTTTCCTTATGCATCAGCCCTTCATCATCACCCGAGATACAATTATTCAAGAGGTTTAAACAGTTCTGGCCAAACATTCAAACTGTTGACTTTCATGCAGGGATCCAGGATGACGCTGTAATGGCTCAACTTGATTCGGAAACCAGGCAGAGGACTCTTTCCTATGCCACTGAGCAGCTACACACGGAACACCCCAGAGACGATTACAGAGAGCTCCTTGAAATAACAATTATTTTCTTGGGAGGCGTTCCTCCGAGAGGTGTCAGATTCATGAAACCAGGAGCGATGCACAGAGCCAGATTCATGTCACGTCTCATTTACAGCATGAAGATATTTATCTTCAGAAACAGTGGATTTCATCTTACTGACTGTGAGCTCAATGGACTCAAGGATCTCTGTGTGTTTGCAGTGAAGTTCTACATAAGAGGCTGGTTTTCTTCTCGTCTTGGAATCTCAGCTCCAAAGAACGACCTTCTGCTCTGTAAGGAATTGTTGGCTTCTGGAAACTGTACATCGCTTGCTGCCTTGAAGAAGTTAAAAGGACACCTTTGGTACTTGTCGGAAGTACTCGTAGGCTTTTCTTTTTTTGACGATTCCATTTCTGTTGAAGACAAGAGAAAGATGGTCAAGGCGTTGGACAACCCTGGAGTACAAGAACCAGCCAAACGCATCTCTCTATTAGACCAAGATATAAGAGAAAAGGAGATACCTGACTTCGTGACAACAAATACAAAGAAGTTCTTTAGTGCTCTGAACATTTCAACCAGCTTCTTCGATGAAGATCCTGCCATCTGGCGTGATCTGCCTGCCTTTACTGAAGCACAGACATTTGTTGGTAAACTTCCAGTTACTAACGACACTGCAGAGCGAGGTGTCGCCCTCATTCAGGAGTATAGCGGACTCCGGACAAAATCTGAAGAGCAGACGCAATTCATCCTTCAAGTAGTGGCTGAGCATAGAAAGAAGTTACCAGAAATAAGCAAAGTAGCAGTTGTGGAAAGCCTGAAGACATAATTTAGTTTGGAAGATGACTAAGTGAGTTGCTTTCAGAACATTATGTTATACAAATATCTTACATTTGAAAAACATTCATGTCACTTTACTGCGTTGAACACTGAGACTGAGTGACTGCTATATGCGAAAGTTTGTTTGAATTGAGCATACCCTAAATGTTAATAAAATTCAACAATAATTAAAAGCAAGTGTTTTTACACCGAATGGAAACATTTTGAGGGGCGCCCGCCAAATTTTTTCCAAAATAAATTTTCAACCTCCTATAAGGACCACCCTAATATATATATATATATATATAATATATATATATATATATATATATATATATATATATATATATATATATATATATATATATATATATATATATATATATATATATATATATATATATATATATATATATTGTTGTAAATATATATATCTATATGTTTCTGATGAGTCTTTATTGATGAAACACAGTGTTAAATGAGAAAAAATTTTGCTAAGTGATTTTCTACTAATTTGTAATTGCTCCGTTCTTTTAAGAACATTGAGCACTCTTTTTGTAGAATACATTTTAAATTGTTTAAACTATATATATATATATATATATATATATATATATATATATATATATATATATATATATATATATATATATATATATATATATATATATATATAAACGCAATATAACACGCTTGACAATTTTTTTCATCACAAACCCTGTATATATATATATATATATATATATATATATATATATATATATATATATATATATATATATATATATAAACGCAATATAACACGCTTGACAATTTTTTTCATCACAAACCCTGTATATATATATAAATATATATATATATATATATATATATATATATATATATATATATATATATATATATATATACATATATATACATATATATATGTATATATATACAAATAGTATTGCGTACTAAGGTAAGCAATCTGACGTCATACTGAAATAGCCTCCTGCTGGGGGCTTCAGTACATACATTGACTGACAAATAGCCTGACTCGCAGTGGAGTGCTGCTACATCAACTGAGGGTTTGGGATGGGGCAGCAATTGTTTCATTCATCATTCTTCGTTTTTTTCTGCTTTTTCAAAAAAAGCTGTATGGGTTCAGGTAAGCAAAAAAAGTGAGCAAATGCTTTCAAAAATACACTTTAGTAAGTGTGTATATATATACATATATATATATATATATATATATATATATATATATATATATATATATATATATATATATATATATATATATATATATATATATATATATATATATATATATATATATATATATATATATATATATATATATATATATATATATATATATGTATGTATATATATCAACATCCATATATGTGGATGTAATCTGAAGATATTTCTGAAGGTTTTAATACATCTAATTTAATCTTCATTATGCTTATCTTTGTTTATACAGAAAAACAGACATAGGTTTGCTTAAATTTCAATCATCTATCATTTTTAACAAGGAAAGTAAAAAAATAAAAAAACTTCAACCAATAGGACTAGACTTTTGTTTTAAAAAAAAAAAAAAAAAAAAAACGACTTAGATTTAGACTAGATTTTAAACAATTTATATTAATTTTATATTTAGAAAAAAAAAGATGTTAAAACCTTATTGACTGCTGTTTCAAAATTATGTTTATCAACCTTCATTTCTAGACAAATGATTTAAATAAAGTTTCTTGAATAGATAATCTACTTTGTAATTTTTCCACATTAACAATAGTTTTGGTTTATCGATTGTAAACAATTTTTGCTAAAATTAATATATAGATACTTTATTTAGTTATAAATTAATATATTGAAAAACTTCACTGGATTCTTAGACACTAAAAATTTCTAAAAAAATTTAAGTAATTTGATTATAAAATAATTAAAACTCTTTGGTAAAACATTAACAACATTGCTTTATATTAAATATTAATTTTAATTTTGGCTTTTTAATAAACAACTTGAAATTCAAAAAAAATCTTATAACAAAATAATTTTTTATTTGTTGTGCTTTTTGCCTCACCTCAAGATCCCTACAGTAATAAATTTTAATTTAAAAATTTTAATAAAAAGTACTTTCTGATTTTCTGAATTCTGATTTTAAAAAGTATTTTTATAATGGTCTTCAATAAAGTTTTCAATGTTAATGGTTAACTAAAAACTTAAATGAATATCAAATTAGACTATATAAAGGTTGAATGGTAGGCTGAGACTTAGCATACCTATCTTACAGGTCCTGAATGATTGATACAAATGTTGTGGAAACCTCTTTTCAGACTTGATTTATTGTATAAATTCAATAATAATTAGATTTTTGTATTTTTGCAACATAAACCATTATTAAATTTATTACATTGTTTTAAAGTTTTTGATTTTATTAAAACCAATATTTAAAAAGAAAATTTTAAAAAACCAAAAAACTATACTTTTAAAAAATTACTGAATTCCAATGCAATATTTAAAAAAATAAATAATTGAATTATAATTCAATTATTTTTCATTATTATTCAATTATAATTATAATTCAATTATAGTTCAAAAAAAATAATTGAATTATAAAATGAATTCCAATCCAATATTTAAAAAAATAAATAATTGAATAATAAAAAACTTTTTGCTAACTGTAATCAAGTTCATTTGTACTATAGTCATAAAATGAGAAGTTGAACTCATTTTTAACTAAATAAAATCATATAACAAAAATACCTTTGATATTAAAAGTTTGTTATGTTTTAAAGTTTTTGAACTAACATAATTTCCAACCCAAATTGATCTTTGATATACTTTTCTAAATAAATATTTAATGAATTCTCAAAAAACTATTTATATACATGGATTTATAAACAATTATAAAATAATGATTGTAATAAATAATTTTAAAAATTAAGTATACTAAAGTAAACAAAGTAAAACACATTTAAGTAAATAAATTAGACTTCAATTAGAGTTAAAAATTATTTAATTAGAATGAAAAATTCTAATTGAAAATAAATGTAAACAAGGTGGTGCCTAATATGTCTGCTTCATTATCAGTTTGTTAAATAACATAATTTTTTTATATTTTGAGTTCCCTTATAACTTTTTGATTATAAAACTTAAAAGAAAAAATGTTTTATAAATAATTTTGTAATAAAGATTCAATATTTTATTTAAATATTCAAGTTCTAATTAATATTCTAAATGTTCATGTTTTAATTATATGTGATGTTCAAATGAAAAAACCTTTTAAATATAAACAGATTCTATTTAACATGGTATCTATGGGCAGTATACAAACTAAATCTACTTGCAAGAGCCAAGAAAAAGCAGCATTGTATTTAATATAAATGCAACAATAAAGATTTGTAAATTTGAAAATGTAATTCAAATCTAAATTATCTTTAATCAATCAAAAAAATCAACCACAAATTTAAATTTATGACAACAACTTAATATATTCTATTCTTAACAACTTTTGATACATTTGATAAAAATTGATGTAAATATGAACATAATCTTGAAGCTTGAATAACTTAACTCACTTGAATAACTGGTATACATAAAAGTTTGGTATTTAGTAATTATACAATTATAATTTCTAGCTTTAAGGATTATAACTTACGTTTTAAGCAAGAAGAAACAACTTTAATCTCCACCACATCCCTGTTTATACTAGTAGCTTTGCTTGACAAGCTTTTTGTTTTTTAAATTGTTTATTATTATTATTAAATTTACCTCCCTAAGGCTCCACTACACTAGCCACTACACTAGGGTCCACTACACTAAGTGGTTAAGGAGATAACTCATGTATTTCATCATAATTTTTTGCTTCATTTGCAACTCACTTTCAAATTAAGTTTAACTTCAATGAGGCTGCTGCACAGAAAAACAGGTTGAGCACAGTACTAACACAAGCATGGGTTTGAAACCCATTCTACCACAAACCTCCTGATTTCCCAAGTGTTCTACCACAAGTCTACTAACACATAAATGTTTAAACAAATAGTACCAAACAATTATTTAAAAAATTTTAATCAGTAGCCACCAAGACTGAAATAGTTCCATTGCACTTGAGGAGTTAAATTACTGCAGTCTTAAAAACCTGAGAAGTTAAATTATTCCAGTCTTACAATCTTGAGGAGTTAAATTACTGCAATCTTAAAAACATCATTCATATTAAATTTAAAAACTAAAAAGTAAAAAAATGTAAAAAAATTAAAAATAAAAATAAAAAAATTTTTTCATTCCAAAAAGAAAATTTTTTCATTTAAATTCATGTTTTACCACATTACACTAACAGTTTTGAATACTAAAAATTAAAAAACATAAACCGCAAACTTACGCATCTTTTGTTATATCAAAAACAAATCCTCCATTCTTTGTATTAATTTCATATGTTGCAGAATTTTCATGGCTGTCCTATTGTTAAATGATTGATATACAATAAAAAACAATATCATTCAATTTAAATTTAGTTTAGAATGTAAAGGCCTGTTTTAAATAAATCTGAAACAGGGGTTCAAACACCAATTATTAAACTGTTGAAAAAAGTTAAATAAATTTTTTAATATCTGACTAAAGAGTATAAAAGATGAGTTATGATTTCATAGGTTATGAAGATTTGAAAGATGATTATGAATTCATGAGTTATGAAAATTCTTTATATATTGCTTTATTCATACACTGTTTGTTAATTTTTTTTTTTTTTAATCTTTATTGGGAACTTTTCTTATTTAAATTTGTGTAAAAATTGTAATAAAGAACAACAACAACAAATAATATATTTCAACAAATAGCTTGGGATACTATCTTTAGTTTAACAGTTTTTTACATATCATTAATTTCATTAAGTAATTACATGGAATTTCATACTTTCAAGTGCGACGGTTTAAATATTATATACTACAGTCAGGGCCAAAAATACAAGCCCAAAAATTTTGTCAGGTTTTTTTAAAAGACTTTTAAATAAAACTAAAAAAAAATTAGCAATTTCATTTAAAATTTCAATATAAATATCATGCTTATACATAAGTTTCAATTAAATAAATATTTATATTAAAAAAAGAAAAACACATTTACAATATTATATATTTATAACATATATAAATATTGCATAAACTAAAGTATTACCAGACAGATGTGATACAAAACAATTGCTGGCAGAAATATTATATTGTCATTATCTTATTGAGTCAATTTCTTTAAAATAAAATTTTCTAAATTAATACTAGTTATTGCATCTTTTGCAGCAAGGAATGCTCTGATTCTATGAGGCATACTATTAACAAGCCTTTTTAATAATGGTTCTAAGCAATTCCATAACACAATTGAAGCTAAAAACTTCATCATTGCACATTCGTTTTTAAGTTTTATCTTCAAGTATTGACCGTTAATTTTCAATTAGATTTCCTTAGGATCATTATTAAAATCTTATTACAATAAGTAGTTAGCATCTGCAAATAATTCCATGTAACTTGACTTTGCATGATGAACAAGGATCCCATGGTACTGGAATTAATCCATAGTGCTTTTAATCATGTGAATTCTTATAGCAAAAGCAGCAAAGCATCCCCATAGACTTATCTGCTTTTGATGCTCAACAATCACTTTCATACAATCAGGATGATACTTTTCATTACTACACTTCTAAACACAGAATCTTAGAGATTCTAATTCAAAAGGAAATTCACCAGACCAAACAACTTGTCTCAATAGGGCAATAGCCTAAAGACAGTTGTAGTTTTTTTTTTCGTGCAAATGACTAATTATTTCTACTTTTATCTTGTTTCTATAAATGCAGCACTTTTTAAGGGCAGCTTGAACAATGCATGTACCTTCTTTTGTAATTTGAATCTTTCTTACTGATCCAGATCAACAAGCTGTTTCTCCTGTGTCCTTATACTTCTTCAGAAAATCAGTTATAGTGCTTTTGCTTCATCCAATTTTGTTTGCAATATCTCTATGAATCATTCCAAATGATGATATTTCAATTATTTTTTCTTTATTGACATCATTCAGGACCATTATTATATTTATTTTATAAAATTTTATTATAGTATCATTGATTAAATTTAATTTGATTGAATATTTTATTATAGTATCATTGATTAAATTTAACATAATTAAATTTAAATTGATTGAAACTGACTCAACATTAAGAGATTAAATAGTAGTTTTAATCGTAAGCAGACTTGTTAACAAGGCCAAAAATAGCAAGGTAAAGGCATCATGTTTTAAGACCAAGGCCAAGATGAATGAATTAGGTGGAAATAGTGAGGTTACAGAAAGTTAATAAAAATGTTATAACTGAGAATTTTTGACTTTTGTTGGAAAATTTATGTGTGAAAAAAATATATAAGAGCACATTGTATTATTAAAAAAAAATTTTTGTGGAATTGTTGTATTAAATGAAACTTACACGGTTAATAAGTGCATAAAAACTTTTTTTGAAGTTACAGGATGTTTTTTGCAGTACTACATTATAGTATTAAATTTATGACTATCTCATTTACAAATTTATAGATTAAAGTAAAATTTACAGTTAAAGTAAAGCTGAGGTAAAGTAGTTTTATATATAACATCATAGCATTTTTCAATTTTTTTTTATTGCATAAAATAAAAAATAAAAAAAGTAACAATTTAAAGATTTATTACATAATAAAGTTTCTATATTATATTAAAATTTATATTTAGCAATTCTTTAAGAAGTATTTTTAACAACAGAAAGGAATCAAGATGATATTTATTTGATTTCACTAGACTGAAGGCTTTTAAAAGAAAATTTTAAAATATTGAAATAAAAAAAAACACGAAAACAAAACACGCGCTTTTTTCTAGACGGACAAAATAAACAAATAATTTTATACAAAATCCAGACGTTCAAATTAGAGCGTCTATATTTTGTTTAAAATTATGTAGGGGTCGTCCACAAATTGCGTCATGCAACTTTTGATCATTTTAAGATTGTCGATCTAGCAACACTCACTTGTAGCAGCGGGCTATAAGATAATGGATGTAGCAGCATTCTTTTGTAGCAGAAGACTATAAGGTAATTATTGAATGTACTAAAACCATAAATATTTTTATTTAGACCGCATATCTGTAGTTTTGCTTAATTTTTATTTGTAGTAATCACTTATGACTTAAGTTATGTAAAGATTTCTGAAATTTAGAAATATTGTTGTGCAAAAAGAGTTGCTATCCAGTTTTGGGCAATAAACAAGCTCTTTTTTCATCAAAAATGTTACCTGTCTCTGACCATAGTCTCATTTTTAATGTTTGTTAACTTTTAAATAGTTGAAAAGTATAGGATGCCTAATCAGTATATATATATATATATATATATATATATATATATATATATATATATATATATATATATATATATATATATATATATATATATATATATATATATATATATATATATTGATTTTTCAAATAACGAAGACCGAATATATTACTGGATTGGGGAGAAATGTAGGAGAGTGCTTCTACATGACTAATTTAGGGGTAACATGCAAGGGAATGCTGCTACATCGACTGAAGATTTGGGTTAAGATAGGTATAGTTCAATCGATGTAGCAGCACTCTCCTACATTTCTCTTCAAATTAGTAATATATCTGGTCTTCGTTTTAAAAAAAAAAGAAAACCTCATTTTGAGCCATAGTATCTTTTGCTTACCATATATATATTCCGGGTTAAGTACTTGTTGGCCTGCCGGCACTTTAATCTTCTGGCCTTTGATGACCTCCAAGTATTTAAATTTAAATTTAACGGCGATGTAACAAAAAAATCACTTTAATTGTTGCGCTATGACTATATAATATATTTTCTTTTTTTGAATTATATTTTTATAACGTTGCTCTAATTCTTTTTCATCTTTTGTTTCAACTATTTTTAATTTTCTTTCCATTATCTTTTTTAATTTCGCTACGTTTATCTTATTGCTATCCTCTCTTTGTTTTCTTTTTTTTTTTTTAATTATTATTTCGCTGATTGAACAATATTACAATTTTTCATATAAAAAAATGATGCATTTATCATCACAACCTTTTCAATGAGCCCATTTAGTCACTTATTAAAAAAAAAAACACTTTAATTTTTAAAGTAAAATAAATATTCAAATTCAATAAAACAAAACTTATTTTTTTTTTTTTAGTTTGAAAACAAAAAAATATTTAAAACAAATAAGAAGAAAAAAAAATTAAAAAAATTTAAAAATCTGAAAAAAAAATACTGTAGTTTGTTTGCTTTTTTCAAAATTATGTTCGAACTCGAAAGTTTTTTCAATTCGTTAAAAAAAACGTCCAGTTTGCGATACGTCTTATGCTCTGTTATTGCAAATAGTGCAGGCCACTATTGTACCTTTCGTGTGCACATACATGTAACAAGCAAACTTTTTGTAAATATGAGATCCTTGTAAGATAAGGATTTGAAAAATGACCGTGTGTCATTTTTCAAATTAATTTTATTTAAACCAATCAAAAGAGCATAAATCAGGTATTCAAAATAATATAAAAAACATATGTTGAAAGTTTTTACTTAAAAAGATAAAAGGGTAAATATGTTTTTATTACACAGGGGGTAGATCACTGCTTTGTGATTTTTAATTGTTTTTAAAATACTTTTTTGAACGCGGATTTTATGTTTTTTAAAATTTCTTTTTTTTTTTGTAATTTAAGAAATATTAGTTATTACATAATTTATATTATTTAAAATATATTTTAAACAAAAATCATTTTTTTAAACCTCCGGGTTTTTACAACATTTTTACAACCTGTTTTGATGAAATAGAATATTTCATGCTTGACGATTGTATTATTTCGAATGTTTTGATAATTTCATTTTATTTTTACATAATTCTACCAATAAGAATGCAACAACTCGAATGATTTGTTTTTGTTTTTGGCTTGTAAAAACGTTTTCATACTGTGTTATTGCTGTTTCACATATTAAATATTATTATCAAATGGAGGGCGAAAAACGAAAAAAAAGAAAACTTATTTTTGACTTTACTAAATGCATTGTGTGCCAGGAGGATGATGGTAAAAAAAAAGTATTTCTGTTTATTTGATTTAGATATTATTTCATATATCTACGTAATAATATATAAATCTACATATTTTTACATCTCTCATCCTTCAAAAATACGATTTAGTGCATTTTTTATATGTTCTTTAAGTAGTTTTTAAAAGTGTCTCCTAGCAATTACTAAATTTAATTTCAGATTGTAAAAACCAGTTCGCGTGACGCTTTGGAAAAACTAATGATATGTTTAAGCCAAATGTACTCCTATCATGATCCAGAGGCAACAGATTGTTACCAAAAGTTAAGAGAAATACCACGCGAGGAACTAGAAAAAGGTGTTTATCACTCAAAATGTTACAAAAAGTTCACCCATTAAAAAAGTTTGCAACTTTTGCTTGAACAACACAGTATAATTATAGCAAGCAATCCTGAAACTAAACCCATAGAAGACATAGATAATCAGAAGATTCAAGTTAAGTGCCAAAAGGTAAGGGAAAATTGCTTCGTTTAAAATCTCAAGTCTACAACAAAGAACTTTGTATAATTTGCCAATGTGAAGGCGGTGAACTTCGAAAAGTTGAGTTTACAAAGACTGGGGAAAAAATGTTAAAAGTTTCCAAGTCGCTTGATGATCAAGAATTCTTTCTTAGAATAAACACTATCCCAAATTCTGATGACGCCGTTGCAAATGATGTTAAATACCACTTAAAGTGTTGGGTAACAGTGCAGAAATCTGTTCAATTTTTAAAAAAATTGTAATTTTAAATTTTTATACTTTCTGTAATATTTGTCTTGATCATGCCATAGAACAAGAAAACAAAGTTTTGAAGGTAGCAGGAGGGGTGATTGGTGTTACACAAAATCCAACGTGGTTACACTGTTTTTGCCTTATTGCTTCTGCTTTAAACTCCGTATCGAAAAAAATAATACTGGATCACAATTTCGCAAACAAAACTACCAACTGGCGAAATCTACAAACGAAAGAAATTCAAAATGTAAAAAAAGTCATTGATGCATTTGATACATTTGGCATCAACTTCAACAAAAATCAGATAGCAGAAGTAGCAGATGAATTAGTTCATCATGGAAAGATTGGAGAAGAGCTCTATCGTTCTTTTGTTACTGAAAGGTTAAAAGGAGACATATCTATATGGTCGTCAATGAAGATGAGAAATCTGAAAAAACATTTCAAAATCAAGCCAAAGTTTCAAAAATAAAGATAGACAATAAAGTAATTCAACTATAAAGTAATTCAAATATCTCGTTTTTTACTTAGTGCAAGAAAACGCCCAGAGCTTGATGGTCACCCATTGATCACCTCTGATAAAGAAAAAATTTTGCATGAAGTTAAAGACTTGTCAAAAAGATTAGAGATTTCGACACAAGAACAAGAAATCTCAGGAAATGCATAAACTACCATTCTTGATGCCATGGCCTTCGTCAATAAAGTACATAAAGATAACAGTATTCTAACTTGGAAGATAATTCTTATATTATTTATTGTCTGTGGTAGTATTTTCATTTGATCACATTATGTGTATTGTTCACTGTAACAACTGTGTATTTTTAATTGATAAGTTAACTGACATCGGCTTATAACATTTAAAACGAATAGTAATATTGTAATATGTACCTTGATTATGCCTATACATATATACTTTACATATATATATCTTATGCAAAATAAATAATCATATTTGCTTAATTATTTAGGATTTTGCTGCAAAATTTATTAGCATATTTTGTAAAGTATCTCAAAACTGCGAAGAGATAAGATTGGTTTTTGACATATACATTGAAAATTCATTAAAGTCTAGAACAAAAAAAAAACGCACCTCTGGCAATGAAATCAAATATAAAGTAACTGATGACTATATAATTTGTAATAAGTCGCTAAAGCAGTTATTGGGGCACATTGAAACCAAGTAAGCTCTTACCGAATACCTTGCTGAATGTTCGAAAATTAATATAGGTAGTGCAGTTCGCTTCATTGTAACATATTCAAAAACAACAGAAGCAAATATGGAACATATATCGGCAGAAATGATGAATCATAATTACGAAGAGGTTGACACTCTGTTAATAAAACCCATTTAAAAAATGTAATGTGCATTCACAAGATACTGACGTTTTTCAACTTTTAGTTCATTTTAACTGGTAGAGGGGATAAGGAACGAGACATCTTGATTCAATAATGTTAAGAGCACAAGTTATTTTAGGTATTTTTGTTTATATTTTGTTGTTTCTCGTTTCTAATGAAAGTAAGGGTCTTCGTGAAAGTTTTAATTTCTTTAGGTTTTCACTTTTTCATTGGCTGTGATCATATTGGACGCTTTTCTAGAATCGCTAAAAAATCATGGTGGAAAGAATTTATAAAAGCTTACAATAGAACCCTAGCTGCACTATAAAATCTTGGTCAATCGGAAGCTTTATCTGATCTGTTAACAATAAATAACATTGAACGTTTTGTTGTTAGAGTCTACGGTAATAAAAAACGGACAGAAGATGTTTATACTCTTTCACAACTTCGTTGGTTCCGTTTCTCTAAATTTCATTATGACGCTGCACCACTTCCACCAGTAATGAATGTCCTTAAGTACCATATATTCCGTAGTCACTTTGTATGTTTAGTGCTTAAACGCTCTAACATTTACCCAAATTTAGACGGTTTTTAAGTTTAAGAATGAAATCTTAGAATATTTGAAGCTTTTCATTCAATAAATGTCTTTAATTCCATTTATATTACAAGACTATACTTTCCGGGGATCTTTTTTTTTTCATTAAACATTGTGAATTGTAAACACTATTTTGATTTACATACGATATTTTTTATATGTTTATACAATGCAAATATTAATACATATACCAGCTTAATCATTTCAGTTCTACTTAATTTATCTTTTATCTAGTGGTAATTTTTGTAAATGACCCCGGTTTGGTAACTTACATAAATAAGGTCCTATATCTTATGAAGTACCAATTTTAACATATGTTTTTTATATGATTTTGAAAGCTTGTTTAATGTTCTTTCTAATGGTATAAAATATTTCTAAAATAATAATTAAATTTTGTTTGGGGTCTATTACGTCATACAACCTGACGCAAACTATAATATTAAGAGACACCTGTCAATTTTCAAATCCTTT
The DNA here is from genome assembly GCF_022113875.1 of Hydra vulgaris. Classification (NCBI taxonomy): domain Eukaryota; kingdom Metazoa; phylum Cnidaria; class Hydrozoa; order Anthoathecata; family Hydridae; genus Hydra; species Hydra vulgaris. Next base: position 18,404,267 of record NC_061156.1, on the reverse strand, counting down.
TTCAAACAAGAATTTCATATCAACAAAAAGTTTGCTTGTAACACGTGTGTGCACACGAAAAGTTTTTTGAAACATAGTTCCCTAGTTCCCAGTTCCCTGCACTAAAAGATTAAAAATTTCTGGAAAATGAGAATAAATCAAGGATAGAGTCTAATAATATTTTTTCTTTGAAATTATTATATATATAAATTATATATATATATATATATATATATATATATATATATATATATATATATATATATATATATATATATATATATATATATATATATATATATATATATATATATATATATATATATATATATATATATATATATATATATATATATATATATAGATATATATATAGATATAGATATATATATATATATATATATATATATATATATATATATATATATATATATATATATATATATATATATATATATATATATATGTTTATATACATGTTTATGTTTATAGAAGTTTATTCCTACTTATTTTATTTATTGTTTTTATACTTTTTACTTTTTAATTTATATGTTGGTTTACTCTTGTATAAAAATCTGATAAGAAGATTGTCTTGATCTTTAGACACAGATTGTTTGCCTTACAATTTTGTAAAAGTTTATTAATTTTTTTTTAATCTTATCTTTGTTTAATGCTTTTTTAAGGTTCTGACGACAAGATCCTTGCGATCTTCTTTCAGATACCTTGTTTATGTTTGTTATGTTTTTATTATTATTTTTATTATGGGTTACTTAAAGCTGTATAGGGCTGTTCCACGCTGTACAAAAAGTTTAATATAAATTTCAAATCCTAGAAAATAAAAAAATAAATGTATCATTCAAAAGTTAAAGGTTTGTAGTCTCTAAAAACATGTAACATGTAGAACTGATTTTCGATGAATTTTTCTATTTGATGCTTAAACATTTCTTTAAACAATATTGATCATGGCTTTTTCTTCAAGTCCTCTTTTCATTTTTAAAGCTTTTTGTAAAACTTCTTTATCATATACAGGATTGCAGCTATCCCCATTAAATACATCTGTGTACTTTACATCAATTGGAAGACTGGATTGTGGGTTATGCATAAGGTAAAACGGTGAATAACCCATTGAATCGTGGACTTTAACACGTAAAGCAAAAAGGATTCCATCTAAAACTGAGGCCCAACTTTTAATATTTTTATTTAAGACCTTAGTAAATGCTTTCTTAATTGTCTGGTTGTGTCTCTTCACAAGGTCATTGGCTTGAGGATGGTAAGCAGAGGTTACACATTGCTGAACGCCTGTCATCATGTAGTGCAATAGATACTGAATTTACAAACTCACGACCTTGGTCAATAATTTGTATTTGAAAACAACCATGCCTGCAAATAGCTTTATAAAGAAAAGCTGATACTGCTGTTTTGTCGATAAGAGGTTCAGCTTCACTCCACTTTGAAAAATAATCTATAAGGGCAATTACATAATTGAATCCATTTGATTTAAATAATTTGATTAAGTCTACACCAACTTGTTTCATAACTTGTTATTCTACTTTAACAGGTTTTAAAGCAGAAGGCACTTTTAGGTTTCTGTTAGAGGTTTTTTGGCATCGTTCACATTGAGCCACATGTTTGATGATATCCTCCACAATCGAATGCCAAAAAAATCTTGAAGAAATTTGC
>NC_061156.1:18270108-18397608 GCF_022113875.1 Hydra vulgaris | reverse complement strand
AACTTAATGTTTTGAAAAAAAAAATTTGCAAATGGAGATATCCAATACATCACTTTTGTATACATGAGTTTCATCTTTAAAGTTTGTATGATATATATTATTACAATATTTATTTTAAATTGTCATAAACATTTTCAATGTTTCTTATACATTGTTTCTTTTTAGATAAAACAGTTATCATTAATTGGCGATAAAAATCTAGCTGATACAATTAAAAATATTTTGCTCTTGTAAGTAATTAGCAAAAGTTTGAGTTTTAACATTTATGATTGACAGTAGAGCATTTTTCTTCTTTTTTATATATGTAGACTGCCAACAGACACTATTTTTTCAGATTACAGCATGAATTGTCTAAAGAAGAAAAAAAGTTTAAAGAGTTGACAAGTCTATGTAACGCTGTCACTGGTATTCTTATTAGCTTATTGTGTTTGATTAATTAAAAATTAAAAATGATGTTTAAAAAAAAAAAAAATTTTTAGGCTCTGGAACATGACATGTATTCAAGTGTATGTATAACATATATATTTTATTTTATGATTTTATTGAAACATGTTTTGTTGTTTTTATTAGAAGCTGCTTTAAAGTCAAATAAAAACTTAACCAAAATGGATGCTATCCAACTTATTGGGAGAGTAGTTAGGCATTCTTCTGACCGAATAAAGAAAACATCGACTAATATGGATTTCGATCAATGTTGGCTTAATTAACTGTTGTATTTTTTTTCCATTTTTAAGCAATTTTCTTCTATTTATAATGCACTATCGATTATATTCTACAGTACCTATTAGTTTTTAATTTGAAAAGTTTAACTTTTTTGTTTGAAAAATTATTCTTAATTTTTATAAAGTTATTAATTTATTTTAAATATATCAAATTACACTTTATTTACATTGATTTCCTTTTATAACTTCCCTTGCCTAGATTAAGGCAAATCTAAGGTGTGTGTTGTAAATCATTGCATTTTTATATAACTTTTAAAAGAATGTCTTAGTAAAATTCAAACGTCTCTAGGACGTCTGAAAAAGACGTCCTTAAGTCATTCATATGAGACCAGCCAGAGACGTCTCTAGAACGTCTGCAAAAAACGTCTCTAGGACGTCTTTAAAAAACGTCTTTTGGACGTCCGGAATGGACGTCCTCAAGCCTTTCATTTGAGACCAACTAAGGATGTCTTACGGACGAGACTTAAGACGTCTTACGGACGTTCTTAGGACGTCAAAATGCCCGCTGGGTTGCTGCCTCAGTATTATTATTTTACCGCAAAAGAAGTTTGAAGGTTGAAAACTTTCGCGCAGTAATATTTTAACGCAGTAATTTAAAAACGTTACACCAGCAAATCCGGCCCCGGCCGGAATTCAAAATTTCCAATCCAGTGCACCCCTAATCATTTTAGACCCCCCTCCCTCCTTTTAAGTAACAAATTGAATCGTCACAAAACCACGTGACTAATTTATAGACCTAATCTTTTGAACTTTTGATTTTATTTTCCTTTTTTTTATTGAAAATACTTGTAAATATTTATACGCAAACAACTTTAATGAAATCTGCGAGAATATTATTGATAGTCTTAGAATTCTTCTCACATTCTATCAATAATAGTAGTCAATTTATTTTAAGTTACTTTTTTAAATCATAACTTACCCAATGTTACCATAAGTTACACACAAGTTACGCACAAGTTATGGGTAACTAAAAGTAACTGTTTTAGAAGTTACCGAAATCGTCGAATCCTTATTGATGTATTGGCATTTAAAACTTTTGTAGCAAACCTTTTTTATTTTCTTGATCGTAATTTATTATATCTTTTTTCAGAACCCATTACGAGTAATTATAACTTTCTTAATTGAAAATACTCTGGTTTTTTGAACTGAAGGAAATAAGAATCAATAACATAATCTTTATTTAGAAGCTCTGAATTTAGAACGGTTTAGAAGCTGTAGTGTATAGCTCATAGACTGAATTAAGAAAAAATGTTCAAAAAAATAAAAAGAAGCCTTAAGGTGATAACTAGATCAGGTTTAAATGCTGAGATATTTAAAAAAAGTCGTTGCTAAGGCGGTTGCTATGGCCCTAGAACTCAAACAGCTTTACCTAGAAAAGCAAATTTTGCTTGAATACATAAGACTTTTTATATCACACCAAGTTTCTATTTAAAAAATTTCAAAAATGCTTCTTTTTTTCCCTGCTACCATCTCAATTATTTTTTGAAAGTTCTAACAAAACGTAGTAATACAAATGCATCATAATAAAGATAACATTAATGTTGTCTTTATTATAATGCATTTTTTTTTTTTACTCCTTTTTATTATAAATTGTAAAAAAATGATGACAAAAACTCGGTATTTGAATATAATATGATGGTGACGTTTTTTAATTAGTTTTTTTTATTTTCTATTATTATTATTGTTTGTTTGTAGTTGATGTGTTCTATGATAAATTCTAATCTCGGATGTAAAAATCTGAAATCAGCATTTCTGAAAAGCTCAATTCCGTGCAAACTAATTTTAAAGAATAAATTATGACAATAAGACGAGAAAGAGAGAGAAAAAACGGGGATATGCTTAAACTTGACGCTTTTATGTTATAATTATTATTGTTATAATTTTTTTTTCAACAAGCTGTTATGAAAAAACTGATATTTATTAAAACTCTGTTTCCATCTACAAAATGAAAGCCACACGAAAAACATCTGTAGGCCACATGAAAAACATATTGCACACCAGCTGAAATCATAATCTGATATTTTTATTTTTATTTTTATAAAACTAGCTTAAAATACCTTTTAATCGCGTTAATTCCTTAATCACGTTAGTTCTTTAAACACGTTAATTCTTTAAACACGTAAATTCTTTAAGCACGTTAATTCTTTAAACACGTTAATTCTTTAATCACGTTAATTCTTTAAACACGTTAATTCTTTTAATCGCGTTAATATTTTATTCTTTATTAAACTGAATTAATTTTTTAGTATTAATTTCTATTATTGTTATTATTAATTTTATTATAAGTAGTTGTAGTAATTTGATTATTACTATTATTTTTTAATGTTTTTGTTAATGAATATCAAAAGTTCATACGGTCATATTACATGTCTTTTTAACTAACATTTAAGATGTTATTTAATGAATACTGTTTAGAAGTAAGACGTAGTAAATACTTTGTCAAGCATTTTTGAAATGTGGAGCTAAAAATCATATTAAGACGTAAAACCAAATAATTACTGAAAGTTGTCATTATTTATGTAATAATAGTTACAAGAGCGGATTCAGCATTTTTTGATTTTAGATATGGAGCCAACTCCAAAATTTTATGTTTATATTGTCAAATAAGGATGCTTTGCAAAAAATTGCGATAATTGTAGTCTTGAAACGAAAAAGCCTTAAAATTTTGGCCACAAATACCTCAACTCATTAACTAACAATAAAATTTAAAAAAAACTGCGACACCATACTTTCAAATTATCTTCAAAATATTATTTATACAAACTTTAAAGATAAAAAAAACGTTAACTGACATTAAGAGACAAAAACCTTAAAGGGATCCCTAAGTGCTATAAAGATATGATCTCGTATGAAAGAGCATAAAAAAAAAATGTTTGATGTATATTACTTTTTCTAAAACGTAATAATGAACACACACTAACAAATTTAATTTTTAAAAAAACGCTTTTCTTCGATTAAAAAAAAATGCGTCTTGTCCAAAGTTTATTGACTCTACTGCCTCAAAAAACTAACGTTAGTACGTCAAATTAAACAAAGTAGACAAAATGTCATTATTGCAAACTTATTAGTTGGTAATTAAATTTAAAAGTAAAGTCGTTTTTTTTCAACTAACACATAATTACTTACAAGAATAAGTTTTGTAGCATTTTGTGAAAATATATTTGTATATTAAAATTTTTTTTATAATACTAATTTATATATTTGTGTTATAAGGGCAATTCCACGGCTAAAAATGAATAGAAGTCAAATTTTAAACTCTTTTTAGTCAGTTAAAAACAAATGAATATTGACCTATGACATATGAAAGTTTATTTAAAATATTGCCTTAGTAAAAAAATAAATTTATTTCAGTAGTTTTTATGGTTTCAAAAGTGACGGTTACTCTCATTTTTGCTTGATAAAAAAAATAATGATTGTAAAATGTTTTAGTTAAATTAACATTTATGTTAAATTGCTATATTTTTTTTGGTTCAAATTGATAAGGTTGAATAGACATTTTATTAGAAATTAAACTAAGACAGGGCTCGAATTAACGCAAAAAAATCTAATCGCGAAAAAAAAAATTTTTTTTTTGCTCCCCCCCCCCCCCTTCTCTCTCTTATAGCTCGCGCCGATGTGCGGTAATGGGGGGAAAAAATTATCGTCAATAAATCAAAAAACATCGTCATAAAAAATTAGATACCACGTTTTTTTTAATTTATTGTTTCTTGAATAAAGGACTAATAAAAGTTTAAATATAATTAAGTTTTTCATTTAAATGGTTGATGTTTTTATTCAATTTTTCTATTTCAAGTTTTCCAATAAAAGATAAAACAAAAAAATTTGGTTTAATAAATCGAATTATACTTCATGTTTAAAATAAGGCTTAAAAACGTTAAAGTAAAAAAAATGCTGGTTTTTATTAGCATTTTTATACTGTTAGAAAAAAAAACTAATAAAAAAGAATTAACTAATAATATATTAATTGATAATTATATATTAATTCTTTTATATTCGTTTTTTTTTTTCAAACAGTATAAAAATGCAAATAAAAGTCAGTTATTTTTTTGCTCTAACGTTTTTAAGCCTTATTTTAAACATGAGGTTTTGATAAACAAAGATAAAAACCAACTTTTCAACTTTTCGCTTTAACGACCTTGTAAAAATATTCCACGCAGAGATTTAAAGTAATTTAAATTCAAAAATGTTTTACGTTGAAAAAAAATCTCCGCGCGAAAGAGCAAATCATCTATTCATCTGCCTATTCAGAATAATAAATTTTGTGTGACGTTCTTTATGATAAAAACATTACTTTTAAGAATTGCTAAAAAAAATGCTAGGCTAGAAAAAAAGTAATTAATCAACCAAAAAAAAAACGAGTCGCGAAAAGATTTTTTTTAAGAGAAAACTAATCACAAAAGTGTGTGTTGCAATCGCGATCGCGATACGCTTAATACGAGCCCTGTAAGACTTTTTTATAAGTTCTAAACTATTTAAACCTATTACTTAATAACTTTTTTTTAACGACGTCTTTCAACCGAATGCTATTATACTGTTTTTGCAAAACTAATTAAAAAAACTTGATTAAAACTTAACTATTTAATCACGACTTTTTTTTACTTGAAAATCGAAGTAGATATTCTAAAGTTGTTGTGACGTACTAACGTGATTTCAACGACTAACAATCGAGTTTCAATGGTGAAAAAATAAAATCAAAATGGAGTTGTTTTTTAGTGATTTCGGCAATTGCTTTTTGTTAGCATGTATTTATTATTACAATTTAGTGAAAAAGAAAAAAACTTACATATTTTTTTTATATGCTTTTTCATATGTGATATGTTAGAAGCACTTAGGGATCCCTTTAACGCGTTAGTTAGTGATAGTACGTAGGAATCATTAATAAATATTTACGAACAGTTATTTTCGTAGAAGTACCGTTAAAAAAACCATATTCTTTAATTTCAAATAAAAAATAGGTTTCCATAATTTTTTCCCCATAAAATATGGAAGTTTCTAAAAAAAATGATTTATAAAAATTCTTATGATTTTCTTTCATTTTGACTTTCTAGAAAGTCAAAAAAGCCAGAAATTGTAAACAGGATTGTTACGAGCATCTTTCAGTTTAAAAAAAAAAAAATCATCGTAATATTTTCAAAAAAATTTATAATCAATAAAATTAAATCCTTTACAAATTTATAATTAATAAAATTAAATCTTTTACAAATTAACTTTTGTGATCGTTAAAAAACTGTTTGCAAATAATGTATTTAGATTTGGTGCAATTCTACTTATAAATAAACAAATTAAAAGAAATTTAGCTGAATCAGCAGATGATATACTGACAAAATATTTTATTTTAAGTTTCATAAAAAAAAGGAGTAACTGCAACAATATTTGATCACTTTCCATTATTTATCTCAACAAACACATCAAATAAAATAAAAAACTATCCTATATAACATTAAAAAAACATAAGTTTTCTTTGGACAATAAAGTTTATTTAAAAATTAAGTTATGGAATATTGACTAGTCAAATATAGAATCCTTAAATGATACAAATTTTGAACTTTTAAATGATACGAATCTAATATACAACGTGTTTTTTGATATTTGTATTTTGATAAAGAAAGAAAAAAAAAAGCTCAACTTAAACACATAAATGTATTAAGTATAGGAATTGAAATGCCATATAAATAGAAGCCGCATTTTTGTTTATTATTATTTTTTTTATTTTAGGTGCCGCAAGAAGTACTTACGGTCTTATTACAGAGCACCGCGAAAGAGCATTTGAAAGGAAGTTATATATATATATATATATAACTTCCTTTCAAATGCTCTTTCGCGGAAGTTATATATATATATATTATATATATATATATATATATATATATATATATATATATATATATATATATATATATATATATATATATATATATATATATATATATATATATATATATATATATATATATATATATATATATATATATAGTACTTACGCGATAAAAAAAACTTTTTTGTTTATGTCTATAATTTGACATAATGTCTAAATGAATATATATATTATTTTTCTTATACTACAGCTTCTAGCTAATTTTAGTGTTTTCAAGTGTTTTTATGGATAAAGTTTAAAATCTGAGAGGATTTTTAAAATTCTAAAATAAAATGAAGCACCAGAATAATATCAACAAGTAATTAACTCCTTAATTGAGCTTAAAGTTTCTTTACTTAAAATCTTTAAATGGTTACTTTTTATAAAAACTGAAAGATGCTAAATTCAGGGCCGTTCCAAGGTGGGGGGGGGGGGGGGAAGGGGCGTAGGAAAGTGTCTAGTCCCCCTACGAATTTTATTAGTCGGCAAATTGGAGACTGGAGTTGGCAAAATTTGATCTTTCGTTGGCAGCCAGAAAATGTCGGCTAACTATGATCTTTTAACCCAGTAAGCACAAGACGCATTTTAGACACTTATAGACGTCTAAAACTAGTCTAGGTAAAGACGCACTTTTATAGACGTTTTGAAGACATTTTTTAGACGTCTTTTATGAATGCGTTTTTAAAATGACGTTTAAAAGGCGTCTTTTTAAAAGATAAAAAGACGTCTAGAAGACGTCAATTTCTAAGACATCTTCTAGACGTCTTTTATAAAGGCGTTTTTAAAATGACGTTTGAAAGGCGTCTATTTAAGCGTTAAAAAAACGTCTAGAAGATATCTTTTTTTAAGACATCTTATAGACGTCTTTAATAAATGCGATTTTAAAATAACGTTTAGAATGCGTTTTTTTAAAATACGTCTAAAACGCGTTATAAAGACGTCTTCATTTAAACGTCTTTTAGCCTTATGATCTAGACGTCTACAAGTGCGCTTTTTAGACCTCCTTAAAGACATCTTTAAAACGTCTTTTAAACGTCTTTGTGCTTACTGGGATAAGTCATAATAACATATTTATAAACAGGTCTCAGAAAAGACGTCTTTTAGCCTTCATCTAGACGTCTTTTAATGCGTCTTTTAGACTATTTATTATGCGTCTTTTAAACGTCTTTTTAAACTTTAAAAAGACGCATTTTAAACGTTATTTTAAAATCGCATTTATTAAAGAAGATGTCTTAAAAAATGTATTAAAGAAGATGTCTTAAAAACGTTTTTTTAACGCTTAAATAGACGTCTTTCAAACGTCATTTTAAAAACGCCTTTATAAAAGACGTCTAGAAGATGTCTTAGAAATTGACGTCTTCTAGACGTCTTTTTATCTTTTAAAAAGACGCCTTTTAAACGTCATTTCAAAAACGCATTTATAAAAGACGTCTAAAAGATGTCTTCAAAACGTCTATAAAAGTGCGTCTTTACTTAGACTAGTTTTAGACGTCTATAAGTGTCTAAAATGCGTCTTGTGCTTACTGGGATTTTTGACGGCTTTGTCATTACGCGTTAAGTAGATGTCGTATATTCAAAGTAAAAACATAGTTTTTATTATTTTCAATAATTTGTTTAAGTTTTAAGTGTAAATTACTTTAAATTAAATTACTTTTTTACACAATTCCTAAAATTGTTGTCACAGGAATCACTAAAATAATTGCTATAATATTAATATATCTTTTTTTTATTAATAATTATTTTGCTTTTTTAATAGATAGTTGACTGATTATGATAATAAGTGAAAATGGCAAGAATAATATATAAGCTAAATATCAGTATTTTTAGTTTTTATACACCCACAAGCCATATAATAATTCAAGTATGCGGTCAAAAATTAGCCAGCAGAATGTCAAATGTTATTATAACAAAAAGTAAGTTCTAAAGGTTTTAAATACCTGTGTTGATATGTATTTGTTTTTATAAATCAATTTTATAAATCATCGGAAAAAAACACATACTGAAACTTTTTAGTCCTTGTGTAATAAGTAGAATTTGAAGCCATGGCTAGTTATGCTGGTGCCCTTATTAGGCAGAATAATAGAATGGATTGTGTATTGGACATGAATGTTTACATGGATCCAACAAACGGATATAAACGTGATTATCAAGAAAATCGTGCAGAAGAGTTATACAAAAAGATTACAGACATCGTTGGAAAAAACAAGGTAAACTCCATTACATATAACGCAAGAGGGAACTGGGTTCTCGAAATGAAATCAGCGGAAGACGCTCTACGTATTAGTGAAACAAACTTTCAAATATCTGACTGTAAAAACTATATTAACACCAACATTCGAAGCGATATAGGTTTGCTAATAACCGTCAAATGTGATCCGCTTGTCGAAGACGACGAAATTCTAAACAGAATGAAACCCTTTATTGGCGAGCTTTATTCTGTTAAACACACGACATATCGTTTTGACCGAAACCTAAAAGATGGTCGCAGACTTTTTCGAATAAAGCCTTCAGTAAAGTTAGATGAAATACCACATTCGATTGAAATTGATGGAATTAACATTGCTCTACATTTTGCAGGGAAATCCTTTCTCTGCAAAACGTGCGGCAACTCGCACCCTCCCCAACAAAGATGCATCTCACAAAAGGAACCATCAAAAACTACAAAAAACGCAATGGAAAAACCAAAAGAAAGAAAAAGACCTCTCGAAACAAATAGCGATATATTAGTAGAGAAAGATAGTGAAAATATTACATCTGCTAAAAAACTAACTGAAAGTAAAATACCTATTAGTGTCGCTGTTGAACCTAGCTTTCAAGTCGTAAAAAGCCGAAACCAAAAAAAAGAAGAAAAAAATAAATCAAAAAGAAACAGCGAAAGTCAAAGCGACGTGGAAGATGGCGAGCTAATCGAAATAACAAAAAATATTTGTAGCAGAAATGCACCATCACCGACTCCCCAAAAAGAAGTCTCAAAAAGAGTTGCTCGACAAAGGGCGGTATGAATAAATATTTTGTTTATAAAGTTTATATCTAGAATTTTTATTTATTTTTTATATATCAATAAAATGTACTCTAAAACCATCTGAAATTTTTTTCCTACACATTTCCTCGCTCATTTTCGTCATGTCATTAAAAACCGCACCAAAACAAAAATGGAGTCATTAAAAATTTTTTCTGTTAATATTTGCGGCCTTGGTGACGCAAAAAAGCAAAAAATTATTATTAAAAAACTAAAAAAAATGAACTTTGATTTTTACCTTTTACAAGAAACCCATTTAAATACGCAAGACGCAGAAAACTTTATTAGACAATGGAATAATCCAGGCTTTTTCTCGAGTGGTACGTCACACACAGGAGGTACTTTAATTTTAACTAACCAAACTAATTATAACTTTAAAATAAGTGAACATACCGATGACGAAAACGGTCGTTTTAATTATATCGTTGTAGAAAAAGATAACCACACTTTTCTTTTAATAAGCATATACGCAAAATCTGGATCAAGCCAAGCTGACCAGTTAGAAAGAAAAAAACTATTTAAAAAAATTACAAAAAAAATAAAAATAAACAATTCGAGATCCCATTTTATAATCCTTGGGGGCGATTTTAACATGGTTCTAAAAGAAATAGATCGACACCCACAAATAAATCGGAGAGAATGTCTCTCAATTGAAGCTTTTAAAGTATTATTAAAAGAGCTTAACTTAGAAGACACGTGGAAAAAATTTAACCCTCGCGCAAAAGAATATACATATAAATCCACTAATAACACCACATTCTCCCGTCTAGATCGCTTATATATCAGCAAACACATGCGACAGTTAATAAATATAGAGCACGAGCCGATGACATTTTCCGACCACCATAATTCAATATGCGCCACCATTACTCTCAAAAATTTAGACAGGAAAAGAACTATGGATCCTGAACAATAAAATCCTAAATAACGAAAATTACAACGAAAAACTAACAAAAATTATAAATATAGCTAGCCAAAAAATCAATCAGTCCGAAAATAAAACATCTGAGTGGGATTCTCTTAAGGAAGAAATCAAAAATTTTTCTAAAAACTTTAGTAAAACGGAGGCAAAAAAGAGCCGTCAAGAAGAATACAAACTTAAAAAACAGCTAAAAAACTCTCTTAAAAAAGCGCCATTCAATCCAAAGATGAAACATCTTAGCGAGAACCTTATAATAAAGCTACAAAAATTCGAGATAAACAAATTAAACGGCGCAAAAATAAGGGCTAAAATAAAATGGAGGACGCACGGCGAAAAATGCAGCAATTTCTTTTTTCAACTTGAAAAAGCAAAAATATCAAAACAAGTAATAATCAATATCAAAGATAAGAACGGAAACGATAAAAATAATACTGCTGACATCACTAAAACTTTTGAAATATTTTACAAAAACCTTTACAAAAACTGCGCAAACGACGTCACGCAGCAAAAATATCTACTCGAACACACAGACATAAATAAAATTTCCGAACAACAAAAACAATCACTCGATAAACCAATTGATTTAAGCGAAGTAAAAAATGCTATAAAAACAATGAAAAATAACAAATCACCCGGCAAAGACGGACTATCCGTAGAATTCTATAAATCTAACATTAATATTTTAGGAGAAAGTTTAGTTAATGTCCTAAACAATATAATAAAGAAAAACGAAATGTCGGAAACCCAAAAACAAGCCATAATAACTTGCCTCTACAAAAAAGGGGATAAAGCAGACATCTCAAACTGGCGACCCATATCACTTCTTAACACCGACTACAAAATACTTACCAAAATAATCTCAAACCGACTAACAAATATCCTACCGTCCATCATCAAAGAAGATCAAACCGCGTGCATCCCCCACAGATCCATATACGAAAACTTAGCATACACAAGAGACATTATTTACATCGCCAACAAAAACAACTTGGATGCCTCCATCGTATCCATCGATCAAACCAAAGCCTTCGATCGCGTTGACAGGAATTTTTTATATGAGTGCCTATTTCATTTCGGTTTTAGCGTGCAATTTATAAACATTATAAAAACACTATACTATGACATAAGCTCACATCTAAAAATAAACGGTTTTCTGTCGGAAAAAATTGACATACATAGGGGAGTACGACAAGGATGTCCTCTTTCAATGACGCTGTACATTCTCCAAGCCGAGATTTTTGCGGGATACATCCGTAAAAATCCCGAAATAAGGGGAATAACTCTCAACAACAAAGAAACAAAGCTCCAACAATACGCTGACGATACAAATTTCTACCTCTCATCAGACAACTCTCTAAAAGCTCTAGACAACGCCCTAAATGTATACAAACTAGCCACAGGAGCCAAACTAAACACTACAAAATGCCAAGGCCTGTGGCTCGGAATGAACAGATCTCGAATAAAAGAAAATTTCCTCAATTTTTCCTGGGACAACAACACTCTACAGAGCCTAGGTATAACCTTCTCAAATACTAGTAAATACATAAACCGTCAATGGGATGAAAACATTAAGACCATTAGTAAAAAAATAGATAGCTGGAAACGTTTCAACTTATCCATAAAAGGAAAAGCTATCATTATAAACCAAACCCTATTAAGCAGTTTGTGGCACTTAGCCTTCACAATACCGATTCCCTCTGACAAAAAAATCAAAACAATTGAACGTAAAATAGAAAGTTTTCTCTGGAACAACAGCACCGTGAGAACCCCTAGACAAATTTCAAAACTTGCGGTAGACCAGGGAGGTTTAAATATTATTGATGTAAAAAAAAAACTAGAATCTTTACAGATGAGGTGGATATCAAAGCTACATAATGAAAACAAAAACGGCGCCTGGAAAGACTCGGCCTCCTACATCCTAAACCAATACCGAAACGCAAACCAAGGAAACCTTGTCTTCCTCACTTCACACTCACATGAATCTCTGAAAACTCTACCTCCATACTACCAACAAACAATGAAAAATTGGAACAACTTTTACCTAAAACACAACAACCATAAGAACCTCACTATCGAAGAAACACTAATCCAACCAATATTTTTCAACCCTTACATTCACAACAGAAATCAAACTATGAAACCCACCTCAGAATCCATAAACAACAATATAATTAAGCCAGGAGACATAGCAAAAGTCTTTGTCCAGGGCTTTCTAGAAAGCCAAGATATCGGAATCAAACAACACCTACTAACAACAATAATAAAGTCGCTACCACCCCAATGGAAAAACATAATAAACTCCCAAAGTCAAAGCTTCAACCACAACAAAACACTGCTGTACATAACTAACAAAAATAACACTCGAATACCATTCATCGACCTAACCCCAAAAACAATCTACCAAACCTCTCTAACCAATAACCATATAAACACACCCAACAAATTTTACAGATGGAAAGACATCTTCAGCAGCATGAATGAGACCTCGACAAAAGAATGGTCGCAACTGTTTATAAACATTCACAAAAACAATAGCAACAACAAAGCTGACGAAATAAAGTACAAACTAATACACTTTGCACTACCCACTAATACATTTTTTAAAAAAAGAGGCTATATAGTAGTAGATCTCTGCCCACAATGCATGAAAAACCAAGAAAACATACAACACATGATATTTAAATGTGAAAAGGTTCAACCTTTAATCAAATACACCCTAGCTCTCGTTAACAAAATATACCCACACCAACCACCTCTTAAAAACTCTTTCAAATCACTTCTTTTTTTTTCGTCAACTTTTGTAAATAAATTTTATATCGGAAAACTAATTATTAACGAACTTATATATAAAATATATTGCAACCGAATGAGGTCGTTCCACGAAAAAAAAATTTACCCCAGAAGGACGCTCATGTTAGAATTCAAAGGCAAAATTAAAAGAATTTTGTCTGAAGAATTCCAGATTTCTATAAGTAATAATAAAAAGATCTCTTTTCTACAAGAATGCAAAAATATCTGGAGCGGAGAAAATAATTTTAACATAGAAATTAATAATAAAGCTCTTATAATTTGAAATGCCCAGATATATCTTTTAAAAAAAATTATTAATTTTTTAGTTTTTCGTTTTCAATTCTTCGATTTTTTAAGTTTTCGCTTTTTTCGTTTTCGTTTTTTCGATTTTTTAATTAGTGGGTTTTATATTTATTTAAAACGTGAGCCCCCTGGGAGTCTGTCTTTATGTGTTTTAATAGTGGAACAGTAGACCGCCTTGTAATTTTTTAACTGCTGTAAACATTATTAATACTCTGCAGGGCAAACGCCCGAGGAGAATAAACTTCAATACAATATGTATTTGTTTTTGTTATATATTATTTTCATCCTTGATGCATCGACCGTTTGTGGTGATCACAGCAATATTATTTTGATTGCTGGTTCCTATGTATGTTTTGTATATACGAAAGTATAACAATATATGATTTTATAAATACAATGAATAAATACCACATACTACGCGAAAATGTTACGTCATGTACTTAAATTCATCTTGAAAAAAACGTCTAAAATACGTCTAAAACTCGTTATAAAGACGTCTTCATTTAGACGTCTTTTAGCCTTATGATCTGGACGTCTACAAGTGCGCTTTTTAGACCTCCTTAAAGACATCTTTAAAACGTCTTTTAAACGTCTTTGTGCTTACTGGGAAGCTAGTCGGATAAAAAAATTTTTACTCAAGTTGGCAAAACACTTGTACGTCATTCCCCCTTCCCCTAATAAAAATCTCTTCGGGACGGCCTTGGCTATAGTAAGATCTGTATTTAAATCAAGAGAAGCAAGTGAAGTAGACAGATAAAGACCATGGTCTTTATCTGTCTACTTCACTTGCAATATCAATACTTTCTATATAAAAAAAAATGTATACATAAACAATTTTTGTATACATACTTTATAATGTATATAAAATTATATATATATATATATATATATATATATATATATATATATATATATATATATATATATATATATATATATATATATATATATATATATATATATATTTATATATATATGTATATATATATATATATATATATATATATATATATATATATATATATATATATATATATATATATATATATATATATAATTTTATTGGTCTTTATAAACGAAAGCCAGAGTATAAATATTTATTGAGCACGAACAGTACCTTATTTGAGACTTTATACGAAACTATTGTTGACCGTTTTAAAATTGCTCTATTTTAAATGGTCAACAATTTGCTCAGGAATTTACTTGCTAACTTTATCTAAATTAATTTTTTACGCTCTTTTTGTAAAACTATTCTTTGTGAACAATTTTTCCCTATTTTTCTTCATATACAAATAAATTTTAAATACTTTTGATCTTTTAATATATTAATGATAAAAAAATTTGGTATTCTGCAAGTTTTCTGCATTTTAATAGTGTTACTCAAGTTTGTTTGCTTTTTATCTAAGTGATCAAGAAAGTGTTTTTTTTTTTTTTTTTTATCTATGTGATCAAGAAAGTGCTTTTTTTTTTTTATTTGTATAAATACATTGTTAACAAATCTTCTTTATGTAATCAGAAAGTTGTAATATAGTTGTAATAGTTGTAATAAAGGACAAAAAGTAAAATAAAATAAAAGGATACTACTATATTAAACTTGTTACCCCGTTTAAAGTCTTTAAATCATTCTTCAATCGAGTTTTATGATGGCGAATTGGAAAGACCACCTCTTCAGGCGTGTCTGTTGAATCAGTGACTGTAAACAATAAAAGAGTTTTTACTTTTTTTGTAAACTGTAAGAAATTTTCCAGAGAGTAAAATTCATAAAAAAAAAATTTTTACCTAGTGCGAATAATTTGCAAAACGCGAGTAAGAGTATTATTACAGATTTTAAGATGAACATGTTAATCGCAAATTAATCATTACCTAAATAATAAATATAAAATTTTATACTTTTACATACATACATACATACATACATACATACATACATACATACATACATACATACATACATACATACATACATATATACATGCACGTTTTTATTATTAATTTTTACCTATTCAGGAAACAAGTTATGGTCTTAAAGTCTTAAGCTTATTGGCTTATTGTCATATGCTTTTAAATAGCTTGAACTTTTAGACTAGACTTTAAACCATGCAATGGGACAGCTGATAAAACTTATGTTCATAAAAATAAAAAAATGTAAAAATATTTATGAGTTTGTGGCAAAAAAAAAAAAAAAGGTGCATTAAAAGGATACAAAAAATGTGTTAACTACCGTTTTATAGAGTGTAAGTTATACACCTTTAAACAAATAACACATTAACTGTTAACTAGTGATAACACCATTGACTATTTAAAGTTATATCAAATTTGAGCATAATTGTCAACCAGGGATGGTTGACAATTACGCTCAAATTTGAAGTGTCAACGGCATGGGTTTTGAAGTGGGGGACACATTTTTCAGAGTAAAAAAAATTCTCTATAATAATTTTTTTTAATGTTCTATCGAAATAAAGTAGGCCGTGCTCCCCCTGCCCCCTCCCCAGTGGCGTCATTTTTATTGCATTAATGCGATTTCTATTATATAAGTATTGGAACTATATTCTTTTTTAATTTGTCAAATTTTAATTTCAAATTAAGTATTCCGGCAACTAACATGCTATTTCCTTTTTTAAGTAGGTTCTAGTTTCTTTGATTTACTCATTAAAAAGATGAAAAAAACTATGATTGCCTATATCTTACGCTAAAAGCAGCATTAAAGCTTGGAAGTAGCAATTTTTGGTCATTTTCAGTTTTTTACACTAAAGAATAGTATTAAAGTATTTAATAGAAATTTACTTACTTTAAATAGTAAAAAAGTATATATCTTTTAGTTAAACTATATACCATGAATTCGGAACTGAGATATTTTTTGAATTAAATTTAGCATACGAAGATTTTCTTTTAAATTAAAAGTCTATAAATATAAATTAAAAAAAGTAATACCTTAAACAAGCAAATAAATATTTGAACTTATTATTTAACTATTTAAAGCTGTTAAGGTTTTAAAAACAGTTCGCAAGAATTTGGTTAGAAACACAGTACACGAGAGAAATAAAACAATGCAATAAAGATAAGTTAGGAGCTATGCAAAATAGCGGCAAATTAACTTAACAACTGAGGAAGTCAGGGGGAAAGTAATCAATAAAGTTTCTTCAAACTTGAGGTGCTAAAGAACCCCTCTATATCTGTTTTAGAAATAGATGGGCGTGGCGTCTAAATAGTATTGCGTATTGACACAAAAAAATTAAAACTTTAAAGTCAATATTTTTGTTTGGGAGTCGTGGCTATCAGTTCACACAACAGAACAAAATATTTATTTTTAAAATCTCTAAAAAAAAAAAGTTATAAAACTCTTATATTTATCTTTTTTTGATTACTAATAATTAGGACGACAATCGAACTTAATTTTTATTCATTATAAGAATAATTATTAATAACTAGAAATAAAAACAATTTTTGTTTTAGCTATTTGTTTGCTCTATTAAAAATCATAGTTAATTAAAAAAACCAACACTTATTATATGATTTAAATAATTTAGTATAATACAATAAAATACTATTTAAGACTCGTTTTATTTAAGACTCGTTTTATTATAAGAATGAGGCAAAATCAGCAACCTGAAAGAGTTGAGTTATTAAATTTTTAAAAAATGTCAGGGATATCTTTAAATTGTTTAATAAAAAAATCCCGAATATTTGAGACTAAAATTCATACCGGTTCAAAAGTTACTGTGATTTGAAATTTCACTATTTACGTACTTTATGGATGCTCTCTAATAATATATTGTGATCTAGATCACAATTTTTTTTTTTTTTTTTTTTTTTTTGTAATTCACCTCCCCAAGGCTCAGAAGGCCACGACAGATGAAAAGGCTACTTGTGATAAAACAACTTGCGAACTAAAAGAAACTTCATATTAGCTCAAAAAAAATAGATTGTCTTTAAATACCGGTAAAACAAAATAGATACTTTTTTATCTAACTTCTCAAAAAAATGAAAATTTAAAATATCTTGACCTATTTATTGACAGCACATTCTTAAAAAGAAAAAAAGTTACACATTTTTAGGAGTCAGGATAGATGAAAACTTATCTTGGAGGCAACAAATTGAAATGGTCCTTTTCTTTGTAAAAAGTAGTTTTACCTAATTTTAATTTTTCTTTTAGGTGGTCAAACATAACAGGAATTTATTTAAATGTCGACATTTAGATATTATTTTGTCTTTTTTATTAAGCCGGTTGTTTCCATTAAAAGATAAAATATCTAATTTCTTATGAAGACAAAGGTTGCATGCTATTGTTTCTGGTTTGTAAGGTTTATATTTTATAACTTTCCACTTTATTATAGGTATTGCACCTTTTTCTTTTAAACTCCAAATTTCACTTATTATATGATTTAAATATGCCAAGAAAAAAACCTCTATTAGATGTCAATACAAAAGAGGAAGCATTTTCTAAATCTTTTATATGTTTAAATATAGGAGAATAATTTATAAAACGTTGTTATTGTTCAACAGAATATTTTTTTATATCTGTTTTTTTTGAGCGAGCTCTGTTTCTTGGAGTTGTTGAATAAAATTAACTATATCACGTCAAGAAATCCGTTTATACGAGCTGGTTACGACTTCTAAAAAACGAGTGAACATAAAAAACAGTTTATTGTTTGAATGAAATACAAAAAAGTAAACGAAACTTGATTAGCTGAGTAGAACACATGAGACTTACCGACTATTAATTCAAAAAGGGCTGATCCTTTTAACTCCCTCATGTTTCTAGCACAGCCCTTTCTTTTTGAACCCACTAGGTTAGATTAGAACATGAGTCAACCGGTAAACAGTCTAAAAATGTATATGACTCTACAATGATGTATTTTATTATGTAGTACTTAAATAAAGCTAAACATTTGCACCTCTCAGATTTGTTATGAAAGCCAAGTTATTGAAAGCAGATATTGATATTTTTCTGTCTTCTATGACGACTTTTTAATTGAATTTTGATGAAATGGTGTTGGAGACTCATAACAATTTAAAAATCCGTTATTGACTAAAGACTATCAAAACAAAAAAATAATTCAGCTAATACACCTTGAGAGTTGTTATTCATTTGAACTGGATAAAAGTATTAATCAAAGCTCTATTTTAGCCTGAATGATGCTTTACTTAACAACATAAAATCATAAAAACTGGCGATATCATTGCAACACACAACACTATACTATATATATATATATATATATATATATATATATATATATATATATATATATATATATATGCATATATATTATGTATATTTTACATAATATATTACTTTATTATATAAATTATAAAATAAACCCGCGTACTGAAAATAGTTAATTTTTAATTAAATTGTAAATTTTTAATTAAATTAATTCAAAAACGTTTCACATAAAAAAAAGTTTTATAAAAGTATTTTGCAAACAAAAAACAGGCCAATCAGAACGTAACAAAGATATCGTAATTACGATACTGTGGGTTAAAACCCATCTTTGGTAGGTTCTATTGACAATAATTATTTTTGATTTTTTTAAGCAAATAATGATTTCCTTATTAACAACGAAAGTTGTTAATGAGCAAATAATAATTTTTTATTATAATAATATTAATCAAATAATCAAAGTTGTTTCCCAGTTGGAAACGTTAGTGAATTTTTCTCCCCATCCTAAAAGAAAATAAATTTTTACTGGGTGTTGTTTAATTTAACATTTAAATAAAAAAAATTTCATTTCTTTTTTTAAAAGTCATCGATATAAAAGACGTATTTTATACGTCTTAATAAAGACGTACAACCAATTGACGTCTTTTCGACCTCTTTTTTGAAGACAGCTTTTTAAAAGACGTCTTTTCCACGTCTTTATTTAGGCTGATTATAAAAAGACATAACAAGTCATAAAAAAGACGTCTTTTATTCGTCTAAAGATATCTTTTTTCCCACTGGGATGTAGCAGTTTTACAAATTTAACATTAAAAATTATGAAAACTAATTTTCTAATGTTAATAATTTTCAAAATTCAAAATCATTTAATTCAATATTTTTTTTTTAATTGACAACTTTGATAATAAAAATTTATTAAATATGTAAATTATAAAAATGTATATTACTAAAAAGCAAAAAATATTTTTAGCAAACATATTTATTTAGATGACTCTTGAATATACTAATGTTAAATTTTATCTTAAACTAAATTGCTTTCAGAGTTCGCTTCTTTAGAGTTTTAATAATATTGAACATTTTTGAAATTTTCATACGCAGGCGAAATATTTCAGCGTGGTTCTTAGGGATGGGAGTTAAGGTTAGTTTTAGTCTAAAAAACTTAACTAAATTTTTAGTCTAACTAAAATTAGTCGACTAACTTTTTAGTTAACTAAAAATTGTCGATTAACTTTTTAGTTAACTAAAATTACCCAACTAAATTTTTAGTTACTAATGTTTTAGTTAACTAAAAATGACTAATGTTTTAGTTAAATAAAAATAGTCGACTAACGTTTTAGCTAACTAAAATTAACCGACTAACTTTTTAGCAAACTAAAATTACCCGACTAACTTTTTAGTTAACTCAAATTAATCGACTAAATATTTAGTGTAACTAAACTTAGTCGACTAAAGCAATAAAAGTTTTACACACGAGGAAGCTTTATTAAGGCGATAGATATTATTATATCGAAATTAAACAGTTTACTAATTGTGAATCCTAGAGCCCCGTCGAATTGTTATTCAAAAAAAACGTTTTAAGCAAAATTCGATTATTTTTAATTTTTATAGCTCGGAGATAACTGCCTACGAGGTTGTTGCATTTGTTTATAAACACCCAATCAGCATGGAATGTAAAAATAATGCCCTTTAGTCAATTAAATCAAATTTGGTACGCTTATTGAACGTTTAACTTATATTTCTTATGTACTGCATCCTATAGGTAGTGTGCAATAATAATCGCACATCAAAAATAATCTCCCCCGCCGAGGCCGTACCGACGGGGTATTATTATATTAATAATAAAAGGTTATCAAGATACCATTGCAAAGTATTTTAAGAAAAAAGGACTTATGCAGTTGACATATCTATATAGTTTTTACTTCGATTTATGAAATTTTTATGCTTATGTTAAATGTTAAATTTTTATATGTTAACGTAAAAAGATATTACAATATTTCCCTAAAATACCAGAAAAATTTAGGAGAGAGAAACAAATTTTCACTAATTCCCGACAAAGTTGATTTTGTCAGAATTCAAATAACTGAGCATTTGAAGCAACTTCTGAACGAGTACTGGTAAAAAGTGCCACATGAGATGTGCATAAAATTGGTCGAATCAATGCTGAGACGAGTTCTTCCCTGCTATCGAGCCAAAGGAGGACACTTTAAATATTAAATTTGTAATTTTTTTTAAATTTTTGTGTTCTAAGCCTTAACTCGATTAAACTTTTATGCAACTAATTTTATGATTATATAATTATTTATTTAATGTTTTTGAATTATTTTTTTTTAACTATCTTGTCTAATTAATGTTACTTGTACAGCTAACAGATTACTTTTTTTAATTAAAAAATTATTTAAATCCATTTTCCTGATTTTCTTTTAGTTAAAAAAACCCTGAAAAGTTTGATTAAAATTACGAGTTTAAATAAACTTTTGTGCATAGCTTTAGCATATTTTAATGACCACTACGGTTATGATATTTAAAAACTGCTCATAATTTTTTTTAATTTAAACTAAATATAGTGTAATTTGATATATTTTATTTAAATTAGATTGTATTTCTTTTAAACTAAATATAATTTATGTTTCTGCTTGAAGTCCATAAAATATATAGTAAAATAAACAATTTAACGGTAAACGGAAATAAAAACTATTACATCATTAACAACCAATAGAACTATGGTTTGGAAAAAAGTTCCTGTATAGGTGTATATATATATATATATATATATATATATATATATATATATATATATATATATATATATATATATATATATATATATATATATATATATATATATATATATAAACAACTATGTTTTTGTGTTTTTTTTTATCATTTATTGACAAAAGGTCAATGCAAAAACTCTTAAATAACTTTAGGGTATCGTTGAATAAAATACCTTCACTATCTTCAACTATGCAACTTTTTTTTGTAACAGCTCTATCTAGAGAGAGTTTTTTGCAATTAAAATTTTTTTTTGATTTAAGAATCATGAGTACTCTTTCTATCAATTTTTATTTTGATTTACTAATGGTTTATAATTTACTTCTTAATGTTTCCTATGAAGTCAGACCATAACCACGGTGGTACTATTTTAAGGAAATTGCATCAATAAATAACACAAACTTTTACTATCTTCAATTGTGCAAATTTTTTTTGTAACAGCTAGGGGAAAGCGGGGCAACATGGCGAATGGGGCAAGATGGGTTTTCATATAACAACTCAACAAAAAATCTTAAAATTGATTAAAAACGAAACTGTATTTGCAACTTGTATTTTAAAACACTAATTGGTTTTTTGAAATATTATCAACGCAATTTTAACGCATAAGTTTACTTTTTGCGCTTAAAAAAAATTCCTCACTTTCGGTTTCTCATAATGGATGGTGTCCTTCAAGTTTAACTTCATTAGAAGTAGTTTTTTGCGATTTGTGTTTATTTTGTGTTACTTTAGTTAGATTTTTTGGTGATTTTTAAAATTTTATAAAATTGGAGGTAAAAATTGCATAATAAGTCATCTTGCCCCGGTCACGTGATCAGGTAACAAATTTATGAACTTTTTATTTTAATATTTATTTCAAATTGTTATATTTGCCAACTCAAAATTCATGCAGACAATGAAGTATTTTGATAACATAAACATACTGAGAAAGTATTATTGCTTCACGGCTGATAGTTTTGCAATAACTCAGGGCTTTCAAAACGTTCGCTATGTTGCCCCGCTTTCCCCTATATCTTGAATAGAAAACATTAATTTTTATTTCAATTTAGTATCATTGTATAAATAGGTTTTTCAAGTTTCATACGGATTTATTTACCGTTTTTAATGTTTTATAATAGATATTTTAAGGTAATTGTATTGAAAGTATGAATTTTTAGTTAACTTACGTGTATGGAATGTTTTTATTGTATAGAGAACTTTCCTGGCTGAGCAAACCAATGACAATACAGTTAAATGACAATACAGTCTTCTAAAAAGATAAAAATCATTTGTGAAGCAATTGTTACAAAAATAGTTGCAGTTACTTGCAAAAGTGAAGCTTCTGTCAAAAAAAAAAAAAGGCAACTAACTAATAAGGTCCTTTAAACCACGGCTTAAAAGCAGCTCCTTTATTTCTTCTTCAAGCAGCAAAACTTTATTGCCAACTTTAATAGATTCTTCTTTTACTTTACTATTTTTTAAAGCTCTTTTATCACTGTTTTTTTTTTTTTTGCTCGATTTGAGCTTATTCATATCCATATTCTAAAATTGATATAGATTAAAACTTATAAGTATAATTATAGCTTTTCTTCAAATAATGCTAACTACTGCAAATTAAATCGAAGAATTGAAGTG
Organism: Hydra vulgaris; assembly: GCF_022113875.1. Lineage (NCBI taxonomy): Eukaryota > Metazoa > Cnidaria > Hydrozoa > Anthoathecata > Hydridae > Hydra > Hydra vulgaris. Next base: position 18,374,454 of record NC_061156.1, on the reverse strand, counting down.
CCTTACCTAAGTAACCAAGTTAGTATAGTTTTCGATATTTACTCTTTTCTACTTCTACATTTACTTCTTCATCAACTCCAATAAAGCCTATCTCTTAAATGATAAATCTCTTTTGATTTTTATAACTGAATTATTAATGATATCTTATAATTTTGAATATAAAACTATGTTTAATTACTGGGAGACTCCCAAACATTAACTCAAAGGGTGACACTTTTGTTGACGTTTGCCTTTCTATCTGTAGTGGGTACTACAGATAGAAAGGCAAACTGTTTGGTTATCGTCAACTAGTTTCGGATTTTTCTAATAAGAGAAAATGTCAAATAAATTTTTAATAAAGTCATTGTTTAAAATAGTTTTTAAATGATTTTAAGTAATCGCTTTATATAGGAGAGGAAGGCAAGTTAGGAAACCTTGCGCATCTTTTTAAATCTTAATTTAATTTTTTTTGACAATAAGTTTGTTATGCTGAGTACAATATCAAGTTTTTATATGCCGCATTAAAAAGTGGTTCCTCAACACAGAACACATCTCTTTCACCAATAATAATCTTTAACTGCTTCCTCCTCCTCTACTTTAAACATTAGGAAAAATCAAAACTGTATCTAAAAGTATCAAATCAAAAATTACTCTTTTATATTTATTTGTATTTTTATCCTGCCCACTTGTTTGCGGATGATAGACAGCAGTTTTTTTGAGTTCCGAGATCCAAGATTTTATACATTTCATCATTTAACTAAAAATTACCAAAAGAATTTTTTAGAAGCTTAAGTTATTTAATTTTTTTAAATTTATTCCTTTTTAAACATAAGTTTACAAATAAAAAATAGCTAACTTGTTACAAAATTTGGTTCCATTATCTGTAATTATTTCTGAGGGAAACCCAAATGTTGTCACTAAATTAATAACTGCTTTAGCAACCGTTATAGTGTCCTTGTTAGGTAATACATAGGCAACAGGCCATTTGGAAAACAAATCCGTGCAGCTCATAAAATATTTGTTCTCCATTTTTGTTTGAGCAAACTGTCTAGCAAAATCTATATCAACTATTTCCCATACACGTGTAGTCTAAAGAGAAACTGTTAATTTTTAAAATTTAAAAACAGGAATTATTATTATAATGTCATTATAAATATTATTAAAATAAATGTAATTTTTATAAATAAACATAAATAAAAAAATAATTGTATAATAAATATAATTAATTTTTATAAATGCAATTATTTTATAAATAAGGTAATTCATTGTAAATAAAATTTCAATATCTTCGAAATAATAATGTGATACATTTCATTTCATACTGTTTCCTTTTTATGGCATTTTTTTCAAATTTATTTCATTTTTAAATCACTTGACTAGACTATTTTAACCTTTGACAGATAAACTTTTTAGACAAACATTAAATAAAATGCTACATCAAGTAGCATTATCATACATTTCAAGTAAATTAATTTTTTATACATTTAATTATTTTATTTTTTTAATTATTATTTTAATAATTATTTAAAAATTAATTCATTACACATTTTTATGTTAAGATTACTATTCAAGTTTACCTTTAATGTGAGTTTCCACTCATCCGTTTTTTCACGGGAACGGGATAGGAAAGGGAAAAATAATCACGTGAGCATGCGTAGTTTTCCTTCGGACATATTAAAACTTATACTACGCGTGCCCAAGTGATTATTTTTCCCGTCCCTTTCCCGTTCCCGTAAAAAAATGGATGAGTGGAAACTCGCCTTTATGTAAAGGTTTGGATATTGAAAGTATTTGACCAGATTTTTGACAACGGCTACACTCTTTTACAGTTAAATAACAATACTAAAAGAATATAAAATAAACATAATAAACAAGAAAAATTTTTATCATGAAAATGTCTCTTTTTCACAGTATCAAAGTTCATGTTGCTTTTGCTAACTCAAATGTGATTGCAGAAAAAATTAATAGCCGTTATTTTTAGGCCAAATCCCGTAACCAAAGCTTAAATAGCTGTCCACGACCAAATTTTGATATTTAAAGAGGGTGGGGGCAGCTGGGACACCCTACCCAACTACTATTGGTTTTATCATCAGCAATACTTTTGCATTCGTTTATAAAGCTCTGCATTAAAAAACGCATCAAAATGAATTAGATCCTGTATTACAATAAAAGATTATACTGTTTTTGAGCAAATTAAAATAACTCAACAGAAAAAAGTTACGTCATTGCAATATTTTGTTGTCATTGTTGGTTCAGCAGTATTATTTTCTCAAGTAAAAAGAGTTATTAATTTATCACATTTAATTTATTAAGATATTTTATCACTTGATAAAATGATTTAAAAATCTTTTTTAAATTAAATACTTTGACAGCGCTTTTTAAAAAATTTAGAATCTCAACGCTTTTTTGTCTATTTTGAAGGTGATGAAAAAATCATAATGTATTGCGAATTTTTTCGAATGAAGGAGCAATCAAGTTGTGTCTATATTTTACTTGCGCTACAAAGCGTACATCTTGAGTATTGACAAATTTTTTCAATTTATTGTGTTTAAAAATGGCAAACGTGTTAATGGCAAAATCTATCAGCGAAAAAACATATGTTTCAAAAGTTGCAGCAGCAAAAATCAAAGAAAAAGTGGAACAAATAGTAAATTCAAGTGAAAACAACTTATTCAAAATTGATCGTCTAAAACAGATAGAGAAAGAACAATATAAGAACTTAATTCACGAACTTGCTTATAAGAAATCTGCAGAAGAATTAAAGGACTTAGCAATAATTATGAATGATATGGGGCATTTAACTTCTTTTTTAGGAGATTTTAGCAGCGAGCTAAAATATTACACCGAGGCTGCAGTATTTCACCAATATGTCATTACAATACTAGATGAGAAACTTAATGAGAAAGTAATAAGTATTGAAGATAAAAACAAATTTATAAAACAACATCATATAAATCCATATCATCAGTTAGCCCATATACAAAAGCTGTTATTTTTAGCGATTGGTGGCGACCAACAAAAAATGCAAAATATACAAGTGGAAGCAGAGAATAATAAAAATCTATTATCGATATTTAGAGGCAAAACTACACAAGTAATAAAAGAGTTAGAGTCTAAACGTGAACAGATTAATATGAATAATGAAGAAGAAAAACTAAAATATCAAAAGCTCTATGTAGATGTTGTTAGAGCATGTTATGAAAACATAGCTGAGGCAATGAAAAGGTTTTTAAAAAAATTATTTTACGATAGTGAACAACAAATGGCAGTAACAAGGCCGTGTGAATATGCAGTAATAGGACTTGGTTCAATGGCACTTAAGCAAATGACACCATATTCAGATTTTGAATTCGCTATTTTGACAGAGAATGATGACTATAAACAAAGTGACGATCTCAAAAAAAAAGAGTATTTTAAGAACTTAAGCCACTTAGTAAACTTCAAGATTATCAATTTAGGAGAAAGCATTATTCCTACAAGTAAATATGGTTTAGATCTTAGTCATCTTGTAAATGTAGCAGTTAATTTAGATTTAGGAGGGAAAACACCACTCGGAAGAATAGAGGGCGATAAAATTTATCATTTAATACAACCAATTGATATGATGCTGAGTTATGTATATGATATAAAAAATTGGGCAAGTCATATTGATAAAAACTTGCCATACATATTGCAAAATGTATGTTATGTTTATGGAGATAATAAACTTGTAGAAACTTATAAAAATAAAGTTACAGAGTTTTTGCATAGCCGTGAAAACGAAAAAAATAGTTTAAACTGTGAGTTAAGAGCCATTAAAATACTCAATGAAGGTATGTTAGAGATAGATTATCTTCATAAAACTCAATATCTAAAACCAAAAGAAACTAACTTTGAAGGTGATATACATAAGTTTCAACCTAACTTTTTTGATACAGAAGGTCAATTATTTGACGTAAAACAAGAAGTCTATCGGTTACCTGATCGCATGATATATAATCTTGGTTTGTATTATGGTATTGAAGGAGATAGTGCATGGGAAATTTTAGATAAATTAGGTGCTAAAAAAGTTATTAATTCACAGGCAACACTTAATCTAAAATATACTATATCTTTTGCTACTTCCATCAGATTAAAAACTTATTCTCATCACAAAGCACAGAAAGACGATATGTCAATATTTGTCAGACCAGCTAAAACTGAATCTGAACTTAAAGAGAGATCTAAACAGATATTTTGTTTAGCTAAAGCAGATTTAGAAGAACACGGCGAGTTGTTTCAATATTTTTATACAGCGTTGCCCTTTCATGAAATGATAAAAGATTTTTGCAACAAATATCAAACATTAGACGAAACATGCAAACAATCTTTTTTTAAGAACAACAATTTTTACAAAGATGATTGTACTACAAAAGGTTTTATTTACTTTAGATTAGCGCAATATAAGAATGCCGAGAGCAATTTAAAGAAAGCGTTAGATGATCCATATAGTCAAAATAAATGGGAAATATGGGAAATCTTAGGACGTTTATATCTAAGTATTGGTAATTACGATCAGGCTATTAAGCATTTTGAGAATTGTTCTAAAAGCGTAAAATTGGTATACCAAGATGAACCTCATATTTCTTTATTTAGCGGAGAGTCTATAAATAATTTAGGGGTGGCATATTATTTTAAAAACCTTTATAATGAGGCAATTGAATGTTACAGCAAGAGTCTGAAAATTTACAAATTCATATACAAAAATGAACCTCACCAAAGTGTTGGCTTTTGTTTAAATAACTTAGGAGAAGCGTATAGAAAAAAAGGTCAATACGATCAGGCATTAGAAAAATTTAAAGAAAGTTTGAAGATTATGAAGTTAGTTTATCAAAATAAACCTCACCAAGGTATTGCTGTTTCTTTAAATAATGTAGGATTAGTATGTAAACAAAAACAAAATTTTGATAAAGCAATTAAATATTTTGAGAAAAGTGTAAAGATTTACAAGCTTATTTACAAAGATGAACCACACCCTCGTGTTGCTGATTGTTTAAACAATTTAGGAATAACTTATCGTGCCAAAGGACAATATGATCAGACCATCAAGTGTTATGAAAAAAGTCTTAAAATTTATAAATATGTTTATCAAAACGAATTTCACCCAATTGTTGCTGATACACTAAATAACTTAGGAGTAGTTTGTGCGGCAAAGTTGCAATATGATCAGGCAGTTAAGTATTATGATGAAAGCATACAAATTTACAAACACTTTTACCAAGATGAACCCCGCCAAGATGTTGCTTTAACTTTCAAAAATAAAGCCTTAGCTTTTAGTGCTATGGGACAATATGACAAGGCAATTGAGTGTTATCAGGAGAGTCTTAAAGTTTACAAATTATTTTTTCAAGATAAACCTCACCCTATTGTTGCTACTATTTTAACGTCTTTAGGAAATATATATCAAAATGAAACCAAATATGAGCAAGCTATTAAGTACAACGAGGAAAGTTTAATGATGGAAAAATTGATACTTCAAGATAAACCTGATTTTTGTGTTGCTAATAAATTGCAAACTCTAGGGGTATTGTATAAACTTGTTGGAAAATATGATTTGTCAATTAAGTATGGCGAGGAAAGTCTAAAAATGAAAAAAATTATTTATCAGGATGAAAATCATCCTAGTTATGCAGATTCTTTATCTTTACTTGGGTTAGCTTACGCTGACACAAAAGATTTTGATCAAGCGATAAACTGCTTTATGAAGAATCTAAATATAAGCAAACTAATTTACCAAAGCGAGTCTCATCCTAATATTGCTGATTCTTTAAACAATCTTGCATTAATATTTACTAATAAAGGGGAATATGATCAAGCAATTAACTACTATGAGCAGAATCTAACAATGAATAAACTTATCTATCATAGTCAACCTCACCCTAGTGTTGCATATGTTTATAAAAGCCTTGGCTTACTTTATGCTGCAACAGCACAATATGATCAGGGCATTAAATTCTGTGAGGAGAGTCTCAAGATTTATAAACTATACTATCAAAATGAACCTCATTTAGATGTTGCTTATTCTTTGTACAACCTAGGAATAGCTTATTCTACTAAAGAAAAATTTGATCAGGCCATTAACTGCTATGAGCAAAGTCTACAAATGCAAAAAATCATCTATCAAAATCAACCTGATCCTGGTGTTGCTGATATTTTAGACAACCTTGGTTTAGTCTATGCTAATAAAAAGCAATATGATAAAGCAATTAATTACTATGAGCAAAGTATAGAAATGAAAAAACATATCTACAATGATCAACCTCATGCAAGTGTTGCTTTATCTTTAAACAGTCTTGGGTTGGTTTATGATAATATAGAGCAGTATGAACAAGCAATTAAATATCATCATCAAGCTTGGCAAATTATTCAAGTTTTTAAAGATCATCCCTATACAGCTGAAATAAAAAGTAGTTTTGAAAAAACAACAACGTCATTAGCTGAAAAATGTTCTTCAAATCCGAATGAGATTATCTTATCACTTCTGCATCAACAATAATTGAGCTATTATGTTACATTTTTAACTATGGTATTCAAATAATAGTGTTAAGAGCACCACAAAATTTATTGATATATATATATATATAAATATATAAATATTTGAATATATATATATATATATATATATATATATATATATATATATATATATATATATATATATATATATATATATGTATATATATGTATATATATATATATATATATATATATATATATATATACATATATATATATATATATACATATATATATATATATATATATATATATATATATATATATATATATATATATATATATATGTATATATATGTATATATATATATATTATATATATATATATATATACATTTATATACATTTATATATATATATATATATATATATAGATATATATATATATATATATATATATATATATATATATATATATATATATATATATATACATTTATATACATTTATATACATTTATATATATATATATATATATATATATATATATATATATATATATATATATATAGTATATATATATATATATATATATATATATATATATATATATATATATATATATATATATATATATATATATATATATATATATATATATATATATATATATATATATATATATATATATATATATATATTGTTGTTTTGATTATGTGATAATAATTAACTTTTTTCGATTTGAGAATGATTAATATAAAGTGAAATAATCACAAAAAGATCAATAAATAAAAAAATGATTAGATTAAAAAAAAAAAAACTTTTTTTATGGTATTTTAACTTTTACGGTAAGTTAACTGTTATTATAATTTCAAATAATTTTGTAATGAACAAAAATAAAAATTTATTAAAAATAAATTTTCATCTGGTTATTGATCCCCCCCCCCCCCTATCGTTTCTAATAATACCTTTGTCGTAAGATTTTTTTCTGCCTAAATACGGAACTTTATAAATTATCATGTTTAATTAAAACAAAAAACTTGATAAATACTTAAACAAAGAAGCAAAGAATGATTGGTATAAGTTAATAATATTAAAGCACAATGGGAACAAGTATTTAGAAATTCAATTTTTTTTTTTTTATTATAATAAAAAAATAATAAATTTTTTAAAGATATAATGAAAAAGAGATTGTTTAAAGCATATTTTCAAAAATTAAGTTTTTTAATTATTGTTTTATTTATATGAGGAAGAACTTTTCGTTGGTGTTTTACTGCACGTAAAAGAGATTCTTTCATCATCTTTCGTAAAAGATGATGCATAGAATTAGTTATCTGGAATTAGTTTAACAGCTCGTTCCACTGTATCGTTTACAGTGGTTTGATATGCTCAATCATGTGATTAAAGTTTGTGTTAGCTTTCCAAAACTTTGGGGTTTTTAACGAACCAACCACTGTCTTTATTTGAATATTCGAATAACTTTAGAATGCTGCTTGATTTTGCTTCAAATAAATCAGTCAAACAAGTACTGTGCTTCAGAGAGGAATTTGTTGAAAGCCTATATCATGTTCACAGTTTTCTTTTATATTTTTCAGAATTGTTTTTGCAATTTTAATTTTATTGCGACCTTATCAGAAATTGATGAAAGAGGGGACATTTTTTTGGTTAAGTACCAAAGATGCCGATTAAATGTTTCCAGGGCAGCAACAGCAACGTCATTGACAATTTTTTTATAAATAAGCATTTCTTTGTAGAATTCCAAGTCATTAAATGGGGCATTGATTGTGCTTGTGCACGTAAGCCATATTTTCACATAAAATAGTAAAGTAAATTTACAAAATTGTGACAATTTTTGTATAAAACTTTCTTCATACTCTGCCAGGTCAGCAAAAGCAAATATCTTTTATGTGTACAAGATTTTATACATCCATATAGCATGATGGAAGGCTCCAGGTTAGTGCCAATGCAAAGAAATGGACAACATTCTCAATAATTATCTCTTAATATTTTTTCGAGATTACCGGTTAAGTAAACCAGACAAAAAAATTATTACTTCTGCTTGTTTGGACTTTAAAACTGGTTCTTCGATTTTCATTTTTTTTAAAGTATCTGAAGTTAATAAAAAGCAATACCTCATTTTTAAAGTGTCTAAATGGCTCATAATTTGGAGATCTACATTCTCCAAAAAATTTTAACTAAACAGAAGACTCTTTCAAAAATATGGTGTCGGCAAGCGCACCAAAGTAACTTTTTGTTAAAGTGTTCTTCAAGTAACTTTGCAGAACCATTTATCTAACCTCAATTTGATGTAGTTGTTTAAAAAATCATTGCCACAAGTGTTTTTTCTAGTTAGCATCATGGTAGCTGTTGCCTGACTTTGTCCAGTTGTATCAGGAATCCTGGATACACACAACAATTTCCCTTCAGGTGTACTTGGTTTTCCTGTTACAACAATAGCCAAACGTTCCACTCTACCATCGACCTCAGATACCAGCTTTAAATCCAAGTGAATGGAAGAGTACATGGGTAAAACGAATGTTTTCTTAAGATCATCTGAAACTTGCTGTCGAATTAAATTACCTGATCTGTTCGCTGTGCTTTTTGAGATGTTTCATCTAAATTGTGACCTAATGCTTCAACTACAACTAAAATGGTTCCAGATCTTTCTTTGTTGGATAGATTCAACCTATCAGCCATAAAGGAAACTTTAGGTTTTTCTAATATCTTGGCTTTTTTTTCTGTCTAGCAATAGTATTTTCTTCATTTTTATTACGAGTTTTGTCTTTTTTATCAAATGCTGCCGACACATTGAAAATTTTTTTTTTTTTATGTTTTCTGTTCTAGATTTCTCTTTGTCAATAGCCTTGATTTTATGTTTCTCTTTTTCCTACTTTCTTTTCATTTTTATAGCATAACTCTTGTCTAATGGGCCCAAAGTTGCTTTTTCAAGTGACGCTGATCTGAGAGAAAGTCTATATCGGAGATCTGACTATTGATACTGTGCGAGGTATCTTTTCTTATAAAATTTTTTGCATTTGTTGCTGCAATACTAAACAACGATGATAGTTTATAAGTAAAACTCAGAAGTTGAGCTGCATAACACATTTGTTTTTTTGCATTTTAATCAAGTTCTTTCTAAGATGAATCAGATGCAAAATCATTCTAACAATATTTTTATTCTGTTTTATTGGATGTCCTGCCTTTTTCCAAGAAACATTATTTTTTTCTCAAACTACAGATGCAACTTCTTTTTTACCAGTTAATTTCAAGTCAAATCTTGTAAAATAAAGATAATGGCGCGCAACACCTCCATTTGTTGGTAGTTGACTATACATCTTTGCTTCAAGGGTATGTAATAATTTACCAACAATATCATTAAACTTCTCATCATTTTTCCTCAACTTACTATTGCTCATAACTGATCAAATATTTTTTATATATGCTATTATATCTATAGATAAAAAGTAACTATAAGTTATAAGATTATTTGAATAATGTATGTAACATTATTATTCATCATAAATAATTTTCTCATCTCAAACATTGCGAATAATATTATTTATTATTAGACAATATAAATAAGTTTAATAACAAATTAAGATGCATAATGGCCTACTTAAATTAGACGGCCTGATTTGTTGCATTTTCCGTAAAAAATTAAGAGGCCAGTTTTTTTACGGCTCAAGTATAAAAACTTAATTTTTGTTATGGTTAAGAGTCTTGTTTGCGCCATAATTGTTTTATTTTTATTTTATTAAAATGGTTTAATAATAGTTAGATTTTCTTTGAGTACTTACATTAATTTGTTGCTAGATTTTCTGTTAACTGATTGCCTGATTCAGTTTATTCCATCAACACAGAATACTGAAATAGGCTCCCAGATAACTATATCAACCCATACCAACATGCTACTAAAAATAATCTCTCATGTTGCTTAAATTGCCTAAAACTCTCCATTGAGCAAAAAAAAGGTTTGTAGTTTTGTATTTTTTATAATTGAAATAAAAAGATAAAATACATTAGTATTTATGTAGACAACTAAGCAATATCTTGCATAATATTTTTTAAGGATTATCAAAATTCTGGTAAATATTTTCTAGGAAAATCTGAAAAAATCTTTTTACTTATGCACATTTCTAAAAGGCTCACAAAAATTCTACTATTGGGCATTTAACTGTACTTAATAAAACCTAGCTCCAAAGGATCTTTTTGTAAATTAACTATAAACAAATGTAAAGCCTTCTTCAAGGAAATCATGCATAAGAAATACAAATGCGCGTAGTGTTGTAATTAGAGCACAAGAAGTTTGTTTGGTTAATGTCAGCTATTTATCAAATTTTATTTTGATCAAATTTCAGTACAATTTGCAATTTCTCTATAAAGTGTGGGTTTGTTATCACTTTTCATAGCAGCATTGCTGAGTTTGATTAGATGAATTAAGTTTCTGCTTTGAATTAAGTATGATAAATAACTTATAAAACAATGATAATTGTGCTGCGTTATTTCTTTCAGAAAAATAACTCTAAATTAGCAGTTGTAGCTGCAGTTGTTTTGTCAAATATTGTCGATGTTGACAACTTGTTTGTTGTTACCAAAATATGTGATTTGATAACTAATTTTTCTTGCTTTTTCTTGCTTGTTTAATAAGTGATCTTTTAATAAACTTTAAGAAATATATTCCCTGCAATGTAATCAGCAGTAACTTCAACAAGAAGAAAAAAACAAAAACCGAGTTTATCAAATAACAAGTATATTTTAAACACTCCCTTTCTAAGCTAAATGATAAATTAATAATTTTCCATCTCCAGTATATGCTTTATGAAACTATATAGATGCATTAACATTTGTAAAATGGTTATCGGTAACTATCAGTAGTTCTTATCTTAAATTCAGATTGGTGCATTGAGGTAATACACTCATCAATTTCTTATTTCAAACATATACCTGTTATGTAAACTTTAGGTTATGATTTCAAAACATAAGAATAAATTTATGAAGCCCTACAATCATAAAAACAAAAACCAATTCTTTATAAAGATTGCTTTCTCAATCTTCATCAAAATGTTTACCACTTTGGGCTGCTTTTTGAAAGTTCACCTTACCCACAAGAAGCAAATAATCTCTTAATACCAAACTTTTGTCAATGTTTTTTCTAATATATTATAGTTTTTCAATTTGTATTTTTTACCACTGCGAAACCATTTAAATAAAGAAGAATGATAACCATTTATTTGGCAATAAAAAAAAATAGAATTTTATTAACAGCTTTTGACTCCAAAACAGTTGGTATGCCTGATATTTCTTGGCTAATGTAAATAAATAGCCTGATTTGTTACATTTTAATTGCTGTATGTTTGAGACATGCAGCATAATAAAGTATTTACAATGTAAAACCTTGTTTTGCAGTGTAAATAATTTAAAGAAAAGTTTATGTTTTCTACTTAATAATTGCAATTATAATAAATACAAAATTACAAACCTTTAAAATTATTTCCAATGGAGAGTTGTGGGTAGTTTTAGCAATATGTAAGATTATTTTTAGTAGCATTTTAATATGTGTTGATATAGCTATCTGAAAGCCTATTTCAGTATTCTTTTTTATTGGAATAAATTGAAGCAGGCAATCAGTTAACAGAAAATCTAGCACAAAATAATTTAAGTAATCAAAGAAAATCTAACTAATATTAAACTATTTTAATAAAATAAAAATAAAACAATTATAGTGCAAACAAGACTCTTAACCATAACAAAATTTAAGTTTTTATACTTAAGCCGTAAAAAAAACTGGCCTCTTAATTTTTTACGGAAAATGCAACAAATCAGGCCGTGTAATTTAAGTAGGCCATGGATGCATATTTTTCAAAATTTCTAACTGAAAAAATTTTAAAATTTTTTCTTCAACATCTGTAATGTTCTTAATCTTATAGTTGATTATTTTTTGGTTCTTGCTTAAATTTAAGTTCGGCTGAAAATTATATTTTTATTATTTGAGTAGTTTGGTGCTAAGATTTTTTTTTTAAACTGTTGTATTTTACATGATCATGTTATAAAGATAAAAAAATAAATTTATTTATTAATGTTATATTTGCTAATAGAAAAGTAATGTTTTTTTTTACTTACTTAACATTGCAGGTATTTGGAAACTTTTCATTGCTAAAACAAAATGCTTGGGATATAACATATAAATTAGAGGAAAATGGAATAATCAAATCACAGGCTGCACTTAGTGTAAAAAGTACTATATCTTTTGCTACTATTATTAGGTTAAAAACTTATTCTCATCGTAAAGCACAAAGGGAAAACTTGTCAGTATTCAATAGACTAGCTAAAACTGAATCTGAATTCAAAGAGAGGTTTAAACAAATATTTTATTTAACTGTAAAAGATTTAGGAGAACAAGGGGAGTTGTTTCAATATTTTTATACAGCGTTGCCATTTCATGAAACGATTAACGATTTTTGCAGCAAATGCCAGACATTAAACAAAACATGCAGACAATCTTTTTTTAAGAACAACAATTTTTACAAAAATGATTGTGCTACAAAAGGTTTTAATTACTTTAGATTAGCGCAATATAAGATTGCCCAGAGCAATTTCAAGAAAGCGTTAGATGATCCATATAATAAAAATAAATGACTAATAGGGGAAGCATTAGGACGTTTATATCTTATTATTGGTAATTACGATCAGGCTATTTAGCTGTTTGAGTATTGTACTAAAACGATAAAACTGGTTTCTTGTGAGGACCCTCATATAGTATCTATAGCGGAGAGTCTTTAAACAACTTAGGGGTTGCTTATAGTTCTAAAAATTGTGATGATGAGGCAGTTGAATGCTACAAAAATAGTCTAAAAATTTACAAGGTTATATACAATGATGAACCTAACCCAAACGTTGCTTTTTGTTTAAACAACTTATGAGATGCGTATAGAAATAAAGGCCAACAAGATCAGACAATAGAAAAATTCAAAGAGAGCTTAAAGATTATAAGAAAAATTTACCGAAGCAAATCTCATTCAGGTTTTGCTGCTTGTTTAAATAATTTAGGGTTAGCAAATAACCGCAAACAAAATTATGATAAAGCAATTAAATTTTATAAAAAAAGTGTAAAAATTTACAAGCTTATTTACAGAGATGAACCACACCCTCGAGTTGCAGATTGTTTAAACAATATAGCAATAACATATCGCGCCAAAGGACAATATGATCAGACCATCAAGTATTACAAAAGAAATCTTAAGATTAATAAATTTTTCTACAAAGATGAACTTCACCTGTTGCTCATACTCTTTATAATTTAGGGATAGCTTCTGTGGTTAAGTTGCAGCATTAGGGATAGCCTGTGCGGCAAAGTTGCAGCATGATGAAGCTATTAAGTATTATGATGAGTGCATACGAATTTACAAGCACGTTTACCATGATGAACCTCACGAAAATATTGCTTTATCTTTCAGAAATGTAAGATTGGTTTATAACGCTACAGGGCAATACGACAAGGCGATTGAGTGTTATGAGGAGAGTCTCAAAGTGTACAAACTAATTTATCAAGATAGACCAAACCCTAATGTTGTTACTATATTCAATTCTCTCGGAAATGTGTACAAAAATAAAACCAAATATGATCAGGCAGCAAAGTATTATGAGGAAAGCCTAATGATAGAAAAATTGATTTCTATAGATAAACTTACCCTAGTGTTATTAATTCATTAAATAACCTTGGATTAATTTATTGTCATAGAGAGCAATATGATCAAGCAATTAACTGCTATGAGCAGAGTCTAGCAATAAGTAAAGTTATCTATAATGATAAACCTCACCCCAGCGTTGTTGTCATTTTAAATTCTCTAGGAAGTGTGTTTAAAAATAAAACAAAATATGATCAGGCAATAAGGTATTATGAGGAAAGCCTAACGATGGAAAAATTGATTCATCAAGGTGAACCTTACCTTAGTGTTGCTGATACTTTACAAAATCTAGGAGGTTTATATAAACTTGTTGGAAAATATGGTTTGGCAATTAAATATTGCGAGGAGAGTCTAAAAATGAAAAAGTTCATTTATAAAGATGAGCATAATCCATGTTATTCTAGTTCTTTAATGTTTCTTGGATTAATTTACGCTGATGCAGGTGATTATGATCAAGCAATTAACTTCTCTATTCAAAATCTAAATTTAAACAAAATAATTAATCATAACCAACCGCATCCTGATATTGTTGATTGTTTAAACAATCTTGCATTAGTTTATTGCGAAAAAGGGCAATATGATCAAGCAATTATTTGCTATGAGCAGAGTCTAACAATGAATAGACTTATCTACAAGGATAAACCTCACCCTAGTGTTGCATATTCTTTTAATAGTCTTGGATTATTTTATGTTAGTACAGAACAGTATGATCAGGCAGTTACTGCGAGGAAAGCCTCAAAATTTACAAACTAATCTATCAAAATAGGCAACATCCAGATGATGCTCATTCCTTATATAGTCTTGGTATAGCTTATTATTCTAAGGAGGACTATGATCAGGCAATTCACTACTATGAGCAAAGTATACAGATGAAAAAGTTCATCCTTCAAAATCAACCTCATCCTAGTATTGCTGATATTTTAAATAATCTTGGATTAGTTTATGCTGCTAAAACACAATACGTGGAGGCAATTTATCACTATGAGCAAAGCCTAGAAATGAAAAAACTTATCTACAATGATCAACCTCATCCTAGTTTTGCTTTTTCTTTAAACAATCTTGGGTTGGTATATGTTAACATAGAGCAATATGAACGAGAAACTAAATATATTAAGCAAGCTTTGGAAATCATTCAAGTTTTTGAAGACCATCCTTATGCAGCTGGTATAAAAAGTAGTTTTCAAAAAATAGCCACGACATATGCTGAAAAATCTTCTTCAAATTCGCAGGAAATACTCTCAGCAATGCTACAACAACAATCATCAAGCTAGCCTGTTATACTTTAGTTAATCACATTTTAGTTACTTTATCATGTTTTTAAAACACAAGTTTAAGATTTTTTTATATAAAGATTTTATTAAAATAAGTGCAAACTAAAAACTGAAGAGACCTTGCATATTAACAAAGACATGGTTTAAATAAAAAATTAAAAAAATAATTTTTATTTATTTATTTTATTTTTTTTAATTTTTTAATTTTCATATGATCAATATTTTTAGCATTATGATTGACTTTTTTCATTGCTTTTTTTTTTTTTTTTTTTGATGCATCGAATTTTAAAACTTTAAGTATTTGTGATTTACTTTAAAATTCATTATATTTTAATTATCGTATTTAGTAAAGAGTGATGGCAACAACAAAGATTTAGTACGAAGTAGAATAGTTGAGAAATAGAGAATAGTTGAATGAAAAGAGATAAATAGATAGATAAATAAAGATTGCCAACCCATTGGTACTAAAATTAATAATATTAGTATGGATAGTTTAAGAATAAAGTTTGAAAATGGCAGATAGAAAACCAGAGGAATTAGATGTAGATAGATAAGTAGAGAATTTCAAAGTGTTAAAAATATCAAATTAAAAACTGAAGGATTACGAATTGACATATATAGTAAAGAATGTAAATATTAGTTGGTAGAAATATTTAATTGTATTTTTTTAACAGATAATTATAACAATATAATAAATAACAAAAAGTGTTTCTTATTAAAAGAGTATATAACTTTAGATTTTTCTATACCTCTTTGGCTTAACATTATAAAATAATAAATACATAAACAAACAACTGTTTGTTTATGTATTTATTATTTTATAATAAATACACAATATACATAATATACATAAGATCGCACAGACCTTGGTACTTCTATAGGTGGTAAATTAATGCTCAAAGAGCATACTGTATTATCATTATAATATACATAAGATCGCACAGAACTTGGTACTTCTATAGGTGGTAAATTAATGCTCAAAGAGCATACTGTATTATCATTATAAAAAAAAATCCTGATTATAAAAATTTTTTGAATAAAAAATTTTTATAATCAGGATTTTTTATCATATAAAACATATTAGTAGGTGGCAGCATATATTTTTTTTAAATATTTTTTATTGGCATAGCCTTATAAGTATGAAGTATTTATAATCAAAACACAGTATGAAAAATTTTATTTTTATGTTCTGAAATAAAAAATATAACATATAGTTAATTAAATTTAAAAAATATCTAAATAATAAATAAGTTGATAATAATACAGTGCACTTTCGATTCCAATCATATTTTGAATTAAATAATATTTAAAAAGCCACACAAAATACAATGTATTTTGTATTTTGTGTGGCTTTTTAAATATTATTTAATTCAAAATATTGGAATCGAAATTGCACTGTGTTATTATCAATTTAGTTATTATTTAAATTATCTTTAGTACAGATTCATTATTTTTACGAGAAAAAAAACATATTTACACCTGATGATTGTATTTAGCATGAAACTAATAGTTTTGAAAAATATGCAGTTATATATATATATATATATATATAATAATATATATATATATATATATATATATATATATATATATATATATATATATATATATATATATATATATATATATATATATATATATATATATATATATATATATATATATATATATATATATATATATATAGGGGAGAGCGGGTCAACATAGCGAATGGGGCAAGATGGGTTTTCATATTACAACTCAACAAAAAATTTTAAAATTGGGTAAAAATGAAACTGTATTTGTATTTTGTATTTTAAAACAATATTTGGTTTTTTAAAATATTATTAACGCAATTTTATACGCATAAGTTTACTTTTTGCGTTTAAAAAAAAATCCTCACTTTCGGTTTCTCATAATGTATGGTATCCTTCAAGTTTAACTTCTTTAAAAGTAGTTTTTGGCAATTTGTGTATATTTTGTGATACTTTAGTTAGAGTTATTAGTAGTTTTTAAAATTTTATAAAACTGGAGTTAAAAATTGCATTATAAGTCATTTTGCCCCGGTCACGTGACCAAACTTATGAACTTTTTATTTTAATAATTATTTCAAATTGTTATATTTGCAAACGGAAAATTCATGCTGGCAATGAATCATTTTAATAACATAAACATACTTAGAAAGTAGTATTGCTTCGCGACAGATAGTTTCGCAATAACTCAGGGCTTTCAAAGCGTTCTTCGTGTTGCCCCGCTTTCCCCTATATATATATATATATATATATATATATATATATATATATATATATATATATATATATATATATATATATATATATATATATATATATATATATATATATATATATATATATATATATATATATATATATATATATATATATATATATCACATGCTTAATACATGTAAAGATTGTTTAATATTTATTTGAAAATGTTGCCATCCTCAAACTCATCAAAATTAAAACTTTCAATGAAATTATGACTAAAAGCAACAAAACCAGGAAACAAACATTCAAAAACCTATTTAGAACTTGTATTAAAAAATATTTTATATATGAAGAAAAATAGTCTTCTCTTATATTCATTTGAGATTATATATATATATATACATGACCGCTCCGAGCTCAATTGGGTCACGATTAAATTATGGCACCATACACCAAATTGAATAGGTATCAAATAAAGGTTTTTGATTTCTTACTTTACAGATAATGTAAATATGCAAAGAGCAGGCATTGAACCAATAATCTATTGCTTCTAATGCAAGCGATCCTACCACTACACATACAAAGGCACCCCCATGCACCCAATAAGAGGTAGGGACAGTAAATTTAGGGATATTTTTTTAAATTATACAAGCCCTTAAACAAAATTTGAGGAACTAATAATCTAATACCTAATAATGAAATGTTTTTTAAAATTATGGTGTCCTAATGACAGGTTTTAAAAATACATTTTTTATATCTAGTGGTACCTATGAAAAATAGATTAGCTTTAAGAAAGTCACCCAGTTTCACACCTGATTACGCGCTAGGACTCATATACAATTTTACTGTTATTAGAGGTTCTATCAAAAATCCTAATATTTTAATATCATTATTAGAGTTTCTATAAAAAGCAGCTTAGGTGCTTGTTTACATTGTGACAAAAGTAAAAAAAAATAAGACTGCAAAATAAACTTTTTTATTTATTATTTTAGCAATGAATTTCCCAATTAACTAATCAATATTTTATGCCATTTAATGTTTTTAAAAAGATTTGTGGCTATGAAAATAGCCGTTTTAATGCAAAATCATTTATTTGTTTTCAGCAGTACAAGGAGACATAAGAGAGTTTTTTTTTATTAAATCACTTAAAAAGTCAACTTTTTTTATCAACATATTTTTCAGAGTAAGTCCATTTCCTGCGTGGTATTCGTGTCATACTCTCCTTCATTGATATTTTGTTTGATTCATTAAGATTCAGACAGTTACCTGCAATTGGGTGAAATATATGTTGATTTTGAATAGTATTATCATTGAATCCAAAATCAAACAAGGAAAGATTATCTTTTCTTCTACCAATTGACCGGTGTTGTCCGAAATAGTTTTTTAAAGAATCCTGACAAAACCTTTCAGTTAATACATAACTTACATTGTTATTAATTAAAAATTTGACAAGTTCAATAACAGAATTAACTGTGATCTTCATACCTTCATGGGTTTGCCAAGTAATAAACATATTACTTCTATCACTTTTTGAAAAATTTCTAGGTCTTGATTCAATAGAAAAAAGCCAATCAGTAAGGTATTATAAAAATTTTCTTTCAGCCATGTAAACCGAATATCATTAGTATTAGAAAATGGTTTCAAAAATGAGTTGCGTTTTAATATATAATCATTTGTATTAAGAACATTTAAGCAATCAAAAAAATCATTAAAACATTTGCAAAACTGTGCAGTTTCAGCTGATTCCAGTGCATAGATTTCTAATGCAGTACTACATGAATTACTTAAAACTTCTACAGCTAAACGAACATTCATTGCTGAAAATGGAGTTATTTTGATGTGCTCAAAGGTTAGCTTTAGACATGCATGCAATTGATATTTTAAATCTTCATAAAATAAATCACTTATATGAGACCATAAAATATGTTGACCCTGATTCCACATATAACAATTGCTTTTACCAGCTCCAGAATAAGAAAGGCTGTTCCTTGCTGTTTTAATTAAATGAGGGACATCAGAAATAAAATATATAAACTTTATTGTCATCATCAGAAAATAAATTATCAGTACTGTCACATCAACATGACCATTATTATTTTCTTTCTCAGTTAGATTAAAATGCATTTTAAAAAATTTTCTATTCGATTATGCTCCATCACAAGTAACTACTACTTTTAAACCAACTGAGATTTCTAAAATGCCTACAGCTTTCCAAAGTAGAGAAAATAATTGCACTGATGTAATATTTATTGTGGCAAAGTTTGCAAAACTGTATTTGAAAGAATTTACAATACTTCTTATTATAAAAACTGATACACGAGAAGCAAGTTTCTTAGCCTGTTGTAATGTTGCAAAATTAACAACAGGATTGCCCAAATCAGCATAATCAAATAATTCTCCAGAATGCTTGTCCCAAACAAGATTTTTTTGAATTTTCATTTCATCAAGAACTAGAATAATAAACTTTTTTTGAGCTGAAAAATGTTCAACTTTACATTTTGATTCTTTGATTATATTTTTATTAAATTCTAATTTTGGCTTCCCATAATTTTTATAGTCACGCAACTGCCTACGACTTGGTAAAACTAAGAAACCAGAATTATTTTCCTCATTTAATCGTACTGCTTCATAAGCAGCTGGTGATTTTGCAGCTAATCCCAAACAGAAACATATTATTGCTTGATGATAGCGAATCCTTTGCTTTGAGCTTTTTAAATATTTTTGCTGCTCTTTACAAAACAGACTCATGAATAAAGAAATCTTGCTTTTATCAGCTCTTGTCATTATTTGAACTAAATCAATTTCAATACCTTTACTTATAGATAGTGATCAATTTTTAATCTCATGCTTCATCAAAGCTAATTCCTTTTTTTAATTTTTAATTTTTCAGACGAACACTCAGTAATGTAAGCTTTAGATAATCTGGAGATGTAAATTTAATCAGTGTTCTTAATTTAGTAGAGATACAAGCATTGGCAGGATTTTTTTTCAAACTTATGATTCCATTTTTTTTTTAATGCTTTTGCATTGAGAACAGCATAACACTAACTCAATAAGCATAATACATGACTCAGAACAAAAATACTCTGGTTGGTTTAAAGGAAACTTAGATGAAAGTAAATCAAAATTTTTTGAAATACAATGTTTAATATGTAGATTTGACTTTAATGCGAATACATCAGTTATTCCAGAACACAGGCTAAACAAAGTAACAACAGAGATAAGATTTGAATCTGAAATATGTCGTATTAATCTTTTATATTTTGTACATATTAAATGATCATCTGGAATAAACCAAGAATGTACACAAATGGTAAAGCAAGACTATCATCAACATATATTTAGGTACGCCGATATCCGCGTTTTACGGAACCGATAAATGTGCTAAAATTCTGTGCCACGTTTTTTGAACTTCGCATTTAGAGAGGTAGGTTGTGCTGTGTTTTGTCGCCTTATTTTTTATAATTTCATATTAACATAGATATTTTTTAGAAACTAGAATGATTATACTTTAAGAATTTATGTTCTATGATTACTATTACGTACTTTATAAGTTGATTTTTTGACATGCAAAACTTTGTTAACTTTGCACATCCAGCAAATATCGAAGATATGAACAGCAATTGAGATTGTTTCGCAGCCATTTAAGTTTACCTATTTTTTATTTGTCTGCCAAATTTCGTTGAAAAAAAATGGGGCCCAAGCAGTCTATTTTGGGTCCCACTTTTGGTACCTATTTTCCTTAATCTGAAATTTTTTGCGGGCGATCGGGGGGTACAAAAAAATCGAATTCTTTAACTTTAAAAAAAAATAAAACTTTTTTGTAAATTTTTTATTTTTACTAAATTTTACTTTTTTTAGATAAAATGAGTGAAGAGATAAATTGTAAGATTACCAAAATTTTTATTTTCATTTTCCAATTAATTTATTAGTTATCTTTTATGCAAATAGTATCACTATTTACTTAGATATAATAATACTTAGTAATGCCAAGACTTTCTAATCTTTGTCTAATCTAATAACAGTATTTCTGAGTAATTGTATTGTTTATTTAGTAAGAAGTACATAATGGTAGAAATTTATGTTTCTGTGTATGATTCTATGTATCAAAGTCAGAATCTATATCAATAAATATTGATATAATAATACTATTAGTACTATTACTAATAGTATTATTATTATTATTATTATTATTGTTATTATTATTATTATTATTATTATTATTATTATTATTATTATTATTATTATTATTATTATTATTATTATTATTATTATTATTATTATTATATATATATATATATATATATATATATATATATATATATATATATATATATATATATATATATATATATATATATATATATATATATATATATATATATATATATATATAACTTTTGTTTAAATAAAACTGCTATAAATTGTTTGAAATAGTTCCTTTGTTATGATTGTTTAGATGCACAAGCTATTGAAAGCTTATATGAAAAATTAAGTTAGTAATTCTATTTTGTTATTTAGTTATTATTTATTTAATTATTTAGTTAGTAATTCTCATTTATTGAATCTATTTTATTCTTAATTCTATTTATATTAAAACTGTTTTGTTATTTTATTTATTATGTTTTTATATAATCTTATAATAATATAAAATTCTAACAATGTAAATCACAATGAAAATAAAATATAACTGGAATGAACTAACAAAAATAAAAATAAAAACCATTATTATAGTTAAAACTTTTTTTTTAAGTTATTTGTTCGCAATTGGTTATTTTTGTTTTTTTAGACACTATGGAGAATACAATAAGTATGCAATAAGTATATATTTTTATTGTATCGTCTAACACTTTGTTAAAAATAAATTATTGTTTTTCAATCTCAGATTTATTTACTATTAGTTACTTATTTATTTTTTAGACAAATTAGTTAACGCTTGTAAGTAAATTTTGTTTTTGGATTTTAAAAATTTAATATGCAATTTATGTATAAGACCAATTTTGAATATATAGTTTGTGTATATGAAGCAAAAACTTGAAAATTGTATTATTACTAATTTTTTTTATAAATAGGTTTATAATAGTTATTCTTTAGTGAAACCTTCATCAAGTTCCTCAAGTAAGTTTTTCATGGTAAAATGCTAGTTCAGTGGTCTATGCAGGCAGCACGTAGAAAACAAATAAAAACTCGACTACAACATTCTGAAATTAGAGCTGAGATTTCTAAAAGACAGACTATAAAACGCCAAAAAATCGATGAAAAAGAAAAAAGAAAGTTAGAGCAACAATTAACATTATTAACTATTAGTGAAATTCTGAATTTATTTAAAAACTTATCTACTAAGCAAATTGATGATTTAAATGATGTTATGTGTGAAAGAATTGTTGGGAGAAATTTTTGCCATGAATGGTATGATTCCGATATGCATATTCTTGTATATTGGCAGAGTAGAAAAACTTAAGAAAGCACAGAAAGGCATTATATACACTATTTCTTATTGGACTAGAGAAGAAAATGATACTGAAGCAGTTGATTATTATATGAAAAAATTCCAGCTAGTTGCTGACATTG
Organism: Hydra vulgaris; assembly: GCF_022113875.1. Taxonomy (NCBI): domain Eukaryota; kingdom Metazoa; phylum Cnidaria; class Hydrozoa; order Anthoathecata; family Hydridae; genus Hydra; species Hydra vulgaris. Next base: position 18,351,264 of record NC_061156.1, on the reverse strand, counting down.
TATCCGGTGAGTTGATGTTTTCCTAATGTAAATATGTTGCATTTATTTTTTTATTATTGGAAATGCATTTGATAATCTTGCTACTTTATTTTACTATGGTTGACTCTCTATTTCTCAATCTCTCTCTCTCTCTCTCTCTCTCTCTATATATATATATTATATATATATATATATATAGATATATATATATATATATATATATATATATATATATATATATATATATATATATATATATATGTATATATATATATATATATATATATATATATATATATATATATATATATATATCAATATCAATAATATGCAAATGTACAGCGAGAAGTGGTACTTGCACAAAAACTTTATAGCGAGTAGTGGAACTTGCAAAAAAAAAATATAGCGAGTAGTGGAACTTGCAAAAAAAAAAAAAAAATAGCAAGTAGTGGTACTTGCAAAAAAAAAATATAGCCAGTAGTGGAACTTGCAATAAAAAAATATAGCAAGTAGTGGAACTTGCAAAAAAAAAATATAGCAAGTAGTGGAACTTGCAAAAAAAAAATATAGCAAGTAGTGGAACTTGCAAAAAAAAAATATATCGAGTAGTGGAACTTTGCATAAAATATATATAGCGAGTAGTGGAACTTGCAAATTTTTTTGATAGAGGGCTCTGGCTTACGTTCACGCCATGTCTATTGTTAACAATGATTAATATATAGTTTCATTAATGGAATTTAATATCTTAATCATTAACTAAAAGCCAAGACGCAAACTAATTAGAATAATATTATAAAACATTTTTTGTTTTTGAAATTCTTTTTTAGGTCAGAGGGGGAACCATCTATAACTATCACAAAGCATTGTGTGATGTATTTTGAGTTTTGGTAAAAGATGTTTTTAAAATAAAGTTTATTATTTTAATTGAATTTAAATATTTTTATGAATCTCAATAAAAATATATATATTTTTTTTTAGGTTGTCAAAAAAAAAAGGGGGGGGGACAACACGCCCCCTCCCCCATTTACACCCCTTGAAACAAGGGGTGCGCTGCTAGTGATTTTGAAAAGTAGTAAAATATAATTTTTGATTTGAATACTAGATTTCTTTTTAATTATAAAGATAAATATTTATATAAAGAGTCACTTTTGATAATAGGGTGTTTGAAACCATCACCCTTACATCCACCCAAAGGCAATGATGAATATTCTATATTTGATTGTGGTCTGATAGCTAATAACAAAAACATCTTGCATATAAAAAAATTTACATTTTCATTAAAAAAAAACACTTTTTTATAAATATATTTTTTTATATCTTTTATATATCTTTATTGCCGGTAAGGATGGTGGTTTTGTGCCCCCTCTTACTCCCCGGATGCGCCCGTAATCTAGAAATCTTTGTAAATTTGTAGATGACTCTTGTATCTATCTTTTGATACCAAGATATAAACATTTGGATAAGAATTGGTTAAGTTATAATAGTTTTAGTTAATAAAAAGTTTATTTTGACCACAGTTTCTTGAACAAATCCTAATATCAAAAAATCGGTACTTAAAACGTCATAACTTTTTGTAGGGTGGTTCGATTTTGAAAATTTTTTCACTTTTAGAATATTGACATTAAGCTCTTTTTAATGATATATAACAACCTATAATTTGATGAATTTAAAAATTTCATGTAACATACCTACATATATTTCATATCGAGGACATAAGTAGATTGCGTCATAAAGTTTAAATTCTGCCACAACAAGATTCACAATCACTGTCCAGTCTCAAATCTTTAACTTGCTAATACAATTTAGGAATTTAATGACGTATTTCGTTTAAACCGTATTTCGTTTCGTATTTCTATTTAAAAATTAAACTTTAAGTGGAAGAAATTTATTTCGTACCTATAAGGAGATATTTTCAAAAGCTTAAATGCTTAGCTTGATGAAAATAAATTGAAAATAAAATTACTTGGATTATTAAAAAATTATATTTTAATTTAAATAATGGCACCAAAAATCACAAAAAACTTATCTGCTACACACTTAAGTAGATATGTTCGAAAACGAAAAACTCTTTTCCTATCTGAGCTCCTTACTGTAAGGGACATTTTATGATATGGAATATTTTTGAGAGAGATCAGTGACCTTAATAAAAGAAACTAAACTGTCGATAAACTCGTTAATGATATGACTTTAGCTTTATCTGCTCAATAGAAAAAAGCTAATTGCAAGTTTGAACATCCAGTAGTGATAAAAGAATGTAGTATTAAAGTTAAACTAAAGTATCTGTGGGAAACTGCAGTTAAAGTTAGCCTTGGAAATGCAAAAAATTCAATAAAGGATACTTTCATTCCAAAAATTGACAAACTTGTTGATATTTTCCCAGTGAGCACAGGACCAAAAAAAGACGTCTTTTGAACGTTTAAAAAACGTCCAAACGTTCAAAAGACGTCCAAAACGTGTATAAGACGTTTAAAAGACGTCTTTTTTACGTTCGTGACCACTGGGTTATCCTGTAAATGTTTAACAATATTTTGTTCAGAGTATGGTTGTGATCAAGGCTGTAAAAAGCAGGTACATATTAAATGTATGTGAAGTGCCGGTCTTCTTGCCACCCTCGTGCGAAATTTTTTCTGCCGCCCCTGACAACTTATAAACTTGCTGGTAAATTACACAGAAAATAATAAAAAATTGATTTCAAAACTAATACTTTGCAATGAAATGCTACATACAAAGAAACGTTTTTTGCTTATGTTTAATACAAAATACATTTGATTTTTTATATTAATCTTTCGGGCCTTTTTCTTACCAAAATCTTTGATTAGCGTAGAAAAATCAGAATTTTCAGCAATAACGTTTTCAATTGATAGGGTTCCTAAACCTGAAAATTTATCCTGCAACAATGTTGCAGGATAAATTTTCAGGTTTAGGAACGGTTTAGGAAAAAGGCCCGAAAGATTAATATAAAAAATCAAATGTATTTTGTATAAAACATAAGCAAAAAACGTTTCTTTGTATGTAGCATTTCATTGCAAAGTATTATTTTTGAAATCAATTTTTTATTTCTAATTCTTTTTCAAAGAAAAAAAATTAGAAATCAAATAAAAAATTAGAAAATGAATAAATCCCATCTTGGGCTGATTCGTCAAAATGGTGTTTTACTTGTATTTTTCTTTTAAGTAGTTTAAAACAGGCTCCACCTGTACTTCACTACGGCCAAATTCTTTGCTTTTATGATTGCAGCTTTAAAACCATATTTTCTGTAGTTTTCTAAAAATGAGCAACAGCTTTTCACTTGCACATTGAGTGATGTCCATGTCTTTTTCTTGAAGAGTTTTACTAACAATATTTACTTTTTTACTAACAATATTGACTATTGAAAAAGAACTTCATACCAGACAGTTAAAGAGACAAGAAAGCTAAAATCTTTCAAGTGCTCTTCTAGGGTTATCGCTTCATGCGCAGTTTTAGGATCACATCCTTCAATTTCTGACAATGCTATCAAAGCATCATCTATATCACCAACTTGAAAACAAATGGCTTTGACACTACTTATTTTTGCTTTCCACCACGTGTCACAGAGTTTCTTTAAATGTAAAATTTTAACGTGATCAATTAAAAATTTCCATCGGCTCACTGAAGCTGAAAATAGAGTAAAAAATCTCTGGAGAATACCGAATAAAGTTATAGATTTTACTAAAGACCGTTACTTATTACCAAATTTAAACTATGTCTGACGCAGGGAACATATAAGGCTAAAGGATTAAGATTTAAAATCCTTTTTTGTACCCCATTAATCTTTTCTAAGAAGAATTCACATCTAATAAAATGTTAAAAAAAAAAAAATTTATAAATGCTGTATGTAGTACACATAAATATATTAGGCATAAATATAATTATTACTGATTTATATTGACTTTTTTTATATAAACATATATTATTGAAGTTTTTTGGGATTTTGTTTTGAACGCTAATTTTGTTTCTAGTTTCAGTTTTAGTTTAGTGTAAGTTCAAATAATTGTTTATATTTAGAACGAATTTTTTTAGTAAGATTTTCAAACAGTTTATGTTATCTAATTTTGTAGTTATAACATTTTTGGATATCAGTTTATTATAGAGATAGGGACCGCGATATGAAATTTAGTGTACTAAAGACTTTTAACAAAGGTTCAGCATGAGTGAGTTTATCTGTTTTATAGACAATTCTAACGACATGATTTTGATGTTGATAAAGTGATTTCAAATTGGGTTTATGGGTACTTGCCCATGCTATATTACCATATGTATAATAGGTATGTATAAAGGAGAAATAAAGATGTTTTAGATTTTCTTGGGATAACATTGGTCTAGCTTTGTATAGCCCACCAATGTTTTTGGTTATTTTAGTTTTTAAATAGTCAATATGTGCTTTCCATGAAATATTTTCATCAATAAGTAAACCTAGAAATCTAGTTGTGGTTCTTTCAATATTTTTGTTTTCTATTTTAAGCGATGGCAATATATTTGGTAGTTTTTTTCTTTTTTGTTTGGGATGGAATAAAATGTAATTAGTTTTTTCTGTGTTTAAACATAGTTTATTAGATCTTAGCCTAGTTTTAAGTGTTTTGAGTTCAATACTCGTTGTTTCAAAATGTTCTATAATTGGCGGGGATGAGTAAAATAAGTTAGTATAATCTGCAAACATAATGACATTAAGTTTGTTTGAAGCTTTTGGAAGATCCTTAAAGTATATTAAAAACAGTAAGGGAGCTAGAATGGAACCTTGGGCAACGCCACATTTGATCTTTGGCATTTTTGAATATTTTTACCGCAGTAATGATCTGAACCTTTTATTGAACCTGCCACCTTTGGATCTGGACCTGATGATGATCTGAACCTGCCACCTTTTATTGCAAATGCTAAATGTTTTTGCATCACAGGATCAAATTTTGCAAACATCTGTATTAGTCCTAAGAATTTGCCGTTTTGAGGTGTAAACAGTTTATCTGAGCTCTCTTGAAAAAACATATTATTTTCAGCTAGGTAAGAGTGACATTCATCAAGCGAAGATGAGCATTTTGCCATCATAAACTGACTTTTTCTATAATTTTAAGTTCTTCATTATCTATAGTTTTCCAGTTTTTAATCTTATTTTAGTTTCCATCCTCTGTTGATAACATTTTATATGGAAGACGCTATTTTCATGAATTCCAAATGCTTCAGTTAAATGTCTCCATTTATTGAACCCATCATAGACTAAGTTTGACTTTGAATTATTATCAAAAAGTAGACAGCAAAAACAAAATACGGAATTTTTAGAATCTAAGTAAACCAAGCATCTACGGAAAAAGGTTTCTCAATTTGCAAGTTTTCTATTGTAATAAATGCTAGAAAAATGTCGATCGTTTCTATCTAAAAAAATTCAATTAGATCCTCTATATCGGCAACAGAAGCATATAGCACGTCTAATACCCAGCCGGCACAACTCAGAAAATAGTTACGCTTGGTTTCTGTTGCGTATTTTAAACCTTCTAAAACAAAAAGAATAACACGTATCCTAAATGGTTTTTATTCCGTGAAATTAACTATTACTATTTACCATAAATACCAGTTAAAGTATTAATGGTTTCACCGTTATGGAAACGTAGTATTATATTTTAATAACTTTCCGTAAGGAATGTGAAACCACTGATAAAAACATGCAACATTTAAATTTGACTTTAAAACCTCAAAAAACACGTGTTAAACTCTAGTAAAACTGCCCGTAATAAACACGTGCTTTTGGTTTACGCCTGGATCGTGAAAAACACGTGCCTATATAGGTTTTATTTCCGAAAAAGAAACTAGATGTGCCGATAGGGTAAACTTTAAAGATCGTTATACTAATGCCAGACCTCTTTTATTAAAAATGAATATTCTTAATATATACCAGTAAAATGTTTTTAATTTTCTTTTATTTACGTACAAATGTAAGATAAACCTAACCCCTAACCCCTCTTCTGTAGAACAAAATAGTTTTGAAAAATTTGGATTTTTCTAAAAGTTGGAGTTTTCTTACTTTTAAAAATAAGCTGAAAAAAGTTATCTTGTCAATTGATAATATCTTTGATTCTTTTGAGTTTATACCTTCTTAAAAAGTGTGTGATTCCTAAATATATTGTTTTATTTTGAAATATTCAGTTTTTATATATTCTTTATGTTGCTAAACGTTGCTTTATGTTTTGAAATATCTGGTTAGATTGAAATTTTATTTCTAAACGTCAGTTATTGTAATTATTTAACTGGTTATATTTTCACAGCATTGTTAAACGGTTCTCAGTGACAAGGTCTTACAATCCTCTTTGAGGCTCAGTGTTCTGATATTTAATTTACAACGATAATAATACCATAATATATTGTAAAAAGAACAAAAAAAAATCTTCAGGGTATTTTTACTTTGTAATTTGAAAAGGACCATGTTTAGTTAAATGGTCCACACTGTTGCTAGATCGAACAATTGGCCACTTTCCACAATCCAATAAATCAGATGTTTCTTCTACAAAATCTTCTGACGATAAATCATTTGATTCTTTTAAAATAACTGGTTCATTTTCTACTTTGATATCCAATAAAGTTATACAATTATTTTTGAGTATTGTTGAAGGTTTTCCAACTTTATTGGACATAGTCGTAGAGATAGTTGAAGCATCAGAGTTGAAATCTTCACGACCTTTGTCAGGTTTTTTATAAGCATCAATGCTCATGAATTTTTTAATTTTTTTAAGTTTTTGACCTTTTTTGGATTTTCTTTTCTGTTCTCATACCCAGACAACTTTTTTCTCGAATTTGAAATATTATGTGACATGAGACAGATTATTTTTTATTCGTAAGATAAAATTATTTCTGTAATTGAAAAAATTAAATAAAAAAAGTTCTCAAGAAACATTGATAAAATTCTTAAAAAAGATAAAACAAAACAAAACTTATTGATTTATAAAATCGAGTCAATTTAGCATTTAATAATAAAAAGTATGAACTCTTGAACTTTTTTATAAAAAAAAACGTTTAACTTTTCAAAATAACTCCTAGGAGAAATAACGCACAAATGATACTATAAAATACAATAGAAATCCATTAGTTATACTTTTTAAGTAATTTTTGTTCAAAAATCAAAAATTTTGTTTAAAAATCGTTCAACTTTAAAATCGCGTTTTTTATTTTTTTTATTTTTGCAAAGATCAGGCGTTTAATCTTACATTTTTAATTTACTATTAGAAAATTAAAACATATAACTAATAAAATTTTCTGCCCCTACTTACTAGCCGCCCTCGTGCGGAGTACGAACTCACCCCCCCCCCTTCCTCCTAAAAGCCGGTCCTGTGTATGTGTTATATGTGTACGTCAAAATAAAACTCCTGTTATAGAACTCAACTTTATCAAGTTACAGTGATACAAAGTTGGAAATTTTTCCCATTACTATATTGGTGGAGTTGACACAATAGAATCAACAAAAATAAAACAAGTTGTAAAGAGAAAAGAGGAGTATCAGCAGCAATTAAAAATGAGAGTTAAAAAATTTAAAAATGAAGAAAAACTCAACCAAATGATTTTAGAATATTATAACTGCTTTGCACAGATTAATCAAGTAATAATAAAATATATTTGTTGGTAAATAATTCAAACATAACTATTTTTGGAGAAACTAAATATTGATTTAGTGATTTATAAAAATAACTCAATATCTTTTTTTTAATTTTTTAGATTTTTTATAAACCATTAACTTAATGATAATAAAAAAAGTTTAATTCTTGTATTAATATTTTTTTAAGGTTGAAAAAACAAACAAAGTTAACTCAGAACAAAATATTTCTTGAGAACCAGAACCTTTCAATAATATTGTAAAAGTTTATAACAGAATGGACATAAAAAACATTGCACTTGCTAGTATGAGGCATTACACTAGCTTATGAGAAACCGCAGAAGTAGCGACAGCAGCATTTATAGATGCAAAAGTTATAACAAAGAATGATACATCGATTATTATTGATCACAGCAAGATTAAAAGGGTGCAAGAGAAGTTAGCAATCGAATTAGATAATAAACTTTGTAAAAATCTTGAAAATAATGTGGTTTCATGTATTTTTTTTTTTTTTTTTGATGGCAGGAAAGATAATACAAAAGTATTAACAGAATTTGATGGTAGATATTTCCCTTGTCTTCTTAGGAAGAACATTATTCTGTAGTTACTGAATCAAGTGGTAGATATCTAATTCATTTTGTTCCTGATAAGGCTGATTACAGAAAAAATGCTGAGGTAGTTGCAGACCACTTGGTTAAGTGGTTGGTGGAAAGAAATTTAGGTATACAACTAAAAGCTATACGAGGACACAGTACAAAATTAAATACTGGTTGGGAAAGTGGTGTGATGCAATGGGTGGAAAGAAAATTGAGAAAGAAATTAGTATGGATTGTGTGCGATCTTCACACAAAAGAGTTAGGGTTAAGACATTTAATTATAAGCTTAGATGGCCCAACAAAATATGAAAATAAGTGGTCAAGACTACTGGGAAAGATGTTAAATACAGCAACAAGTCTTGAAATTAATCCCAGATTTACAAAAATTGATGTTGGGCCAGCATTAATTTTTCTTAGTCCTGAAGTAATAAAAGGTTTAAGTTCTGATCAGAGCTATGCTAACAGAATAACAAAAGTAATAATGTCTGGTGATTTACCTCAGAAGTTAGCAATGCTAGAAATAGGACCTGTTTGCCATAGCAGGTGGTTCACAACAGCGTTAAGAATTTGTAGGGTATGGATTTAGGATTAGGGCATGATAATAAAATTTAGGATTTAGGATTAGGGCATGGCCTATATGGTACCAATCCTCAAAATTTTACCCGGATTGTCGAATTTATTGTTGGTGTTTATATTCCAAACTGGCTTAACATAAAAGTTAAATCAGGTTGGGTTGAAGACACGTTTTATAACAATTAGAACTCCTCAGAAGCCAGAGGAAATCAGTTCTTGATATTTTAATGCCCACAATTAAAAGATCAGCTTGGTGTGCGCGTTCAGAAGCTGGTTTAAAAGCTATCATATGCAGTGAGAGTAAAGTAGTAAGAGTTCAAGCTGTGGAAATTATTCTTAAGCTTTGTAAAAAATATCAGGAGCAAACTAATACTAGTGTTTATAGCCATAGACATCGAAGAACACCTGATATTAACATTAATGCTAAAAATCTTTCTAGTTTGATAGACTGGGGCAATAATATAACAGAACCACCTTTGACATGCAATTTTAAATCTTCCGATATTAAAGATTAATTTAATAACCCGATGGTTGTTACCCAATGGAGTTCACATACACAATCAGTTGAGAGGTGTGTACAGCTTGTCACAGAAGCTGCAGGACATATCTACACATTAGAAAAAAGAGAAACTTACATAAGAGCCCAATTCATTAGCAGAGAGTTGATGTCTGCTAATAGGAGCAAGAAAGACATGATGGAGCTTCTAAACTATACTTAAATAATAAAGTGATTTTTCAATTATTTATTTTTGTTGAGCTCAAAAAGTATAACATTCTGTTGTTGTTTTAATATTCAATCTATATGTTTTATATTATTATATTTAACAAACACCTAATGTTTAATAGATTACTTAATATTTTAATAAAATAGCAGTGTTTTTTTTTTAATACTATTAGTTGTCATAGCATAACAAATTTTATTTTTATAGACAAAAATATGTGCCTAAAATGAATTTATTTTATGAGAAAGCTCGTATTATAAAAATTACAAAAATATAGGGCTATCTAACAATATGGTGCCAAACCGCTCTAAGTGTAAAAAGCCCTAAAATGTATTTAGTAAAAAATACTATGTAAATAATAATAAAAAATAATGTATTTGGTACAAAATATAAGGGTTCTTAATAGGATATTGTTACATATTTTACACATATAAGCAGAATTTTTCAAGTTTTTTAAAACAGCTAACCATTTTTCTGTGGTGGCGCATCAAGTAGTTTGTAGAATAGCCATAAAGAGTAAAATTAAAGATTAAAAAAAATGTAGCTAGCGCTAGAATTCAAAAAAACTTAAAGTTACGTTTCTTAGTTGTTAATAAAATCCTAATACTATTTTAATGTAACTTTTTTGAAATCAATTTTTTTTTAAATGATTCACCCTATTCGATAGTAAAGAGAATGCTTGATTAAAATATAAACTTATTTTTGAATATTTGTGCGATCTTGAATATTTTGTGCTATCTTGTGAAATGGGTGAATAAGAGTTAATAGGTAGTTAAAATAAAAAGTAGTAACTTGCAATATGGGCGGTACATAGCATTGCTACAAAAATTTTTTATTATTTTTCATTAATAACACATTGTTTTGAACTAAATAATATGAATGAAGTTCATATGAAATATAAACCAAGAACTTCATTTATTTATTTCATATAATATGAAATAAATAAATGAAGTTCTTGGCTTAGCTTCAGTAACATTTTGCTCATGAGCTATTTTTAGAGCTTGTTCATAGCACATTTGATTCAAATTTCTTGTTATACATAAAGCAACAATAAAGTCAAAACCTGTTATTAGAAGCAATGATACACTAGAAGACGTTGAGTGATTAAAACTCTTATTAACATTTAAAGACATTTCTTCAAGACAAGAAACTAAAGGAATAAAAAGTTCTTGAAAAGTATCTAAACCATTAATTTTTTTTACCCAATGTGTTCGGTAAACATCTTTCAATTTTTTACCAGCAACTGGAGCAGTTCTTCCAATGTGCTCCTCTAAATTTTGTTGCCTTGTAGGTGAAAGATTAAAAAAGTATGATAAAACTTTAACATGTGCCAGAAGATTTTTGACATATTGAATATTGCTTGATGCACAAATGGCTAAATTAAGTTTTTGACTGTAACAATGAACATATATAGCTTTTTCATTAAGATTTAAAACACGAGACGATAACTCTTCGGTGTGTTCAGACATTGCCCTAGCACCAACATATGGCTGATTTCTACAATTCATGATATCCAACCAAAAATCTAAATAATTTTTAATAAAAGACTAAATAATCCTTGAACAATAACACCGTTAGTGCAATGTAAGAAACTAATAAATTCTTCTCTTATATTGAACCTAAAATCAAGAAATCGTATTACTAATAATAGGTGTTCTTTATTATTACTGTCTGAGGCTATAATAGAAAATACTTAGAGTTTTTTAATTTCTCCAATTATTGCGCCAGTAACAACTTCCCCACAACACTTTATTAGTTGATTTTGTGATGTCTTGGATATGTAGGAAGCATTTTGTTGATAATATTTTAGATAATCTTCGAGAATTTTATCACCAGCTTGAACACGGAAATGTAGCAATTCAATAAAATTTTCTGCAGTGTGATTAGAAAGTTCACCATTTTCAGGATGAAACTTAGAGTCGTCTCTATGTCCACGTAAAGAAAGCCCAAGACGCCCACAAAGAATAATTGTTTTAATAATAGGTTGCAATAACTGTCAATTTTTGAAAATCTGTGATTAATCTATTTTTTGAGATATTTTGAGATTAATATCAATTGATTCTGTTTTACAAGACCAAATCGATGATAATGAAAACAAAACTTGAACAGTTTTTACATGTAAACCTTTATTTCTGTAGACAGACTTATTGTTTTTGCCAAACACATGTTTCTGAAAGTAACGAGAAGCATTATTCCAGGAATCATAAGGTTTACTAAATAATCTTTCAACTAAACAACATTCAGATGGAAAATTGTGCCCAAAAAGTACACATGGTAAACAGAAAGCTCCATCAAATATATTTGAGTATGTAAGCCATGGAAGTTTTTCTATCCGTATAAATTGAAAACTTCGTCCATTTTTATTTTTAGGAAAAATAAATTTCTTACTAGGAATTATTTAAGATTTTTGCAACATTTGAATAACTATATAACTGTATAGTTAGAAATCAAATAACCAATATCTTAATTATTGGAAGGTAAAGAAAATGGTTCACAAAAAGTAATTTTACTAAAATTGGATAAAGATGTAGATGATTGACTAGAAACTAACATAGCTTTATTTTTTATTTTTTCTTGGAAAAGATTACAATCTTGATGTTTAGATTCAACATAGAAATTTATTTTAGTCTGTAACTTTTTGCCAATTCCATCGCAAATTTTGCGTTTTAAATTCTCTCTCATTAATAAACGAATATAATGGTTGTGTTGGAAAGGAGAAAAAAAGTTTAAAATACGTTCGTAACAAAAAAGGAGATAAAAAGATTTAATATTGTTTAATGAATTTATACGAGTTAAAATGGTATGGCTAAATAAACTTTTATACTTTGGTAGACCAAAGTCTGCGTATAAACATTCAATTTTTTTTGCTCCAAACACTTGACAATGCAAGAATACAAAGGAAAGAAGACCAGTTTTTATCATTACAATTATTAACAGCTTTCTCTTGTACCAGTTCTTCACATTTTTTCCTGTATCCAAAGAACTTAGGGATTCGGACAAAGAAAGAATGTTATCAAAACATAAAAAAGAACTTGGATTATTATTAAAAATATATTGAAAAGTTATAACAAAAATCAGTGTTCAGGAAAAGTTTAATTGAGGTCAGTAATCTTAAATCATTAACTATACAGTTATTTCCAGATAGACATAAGGAGATAGAACTGTATATACAGTTTCCAGTTGTTTGAGACCTAAGATATACGTAAAATATAACAATTAAATAATTTTCATTAAATTTATTATGTGTATTTTTAAGTTTTATATTTATTGGTTTTATATTTATTAGTTTTATATTACTTAAAAAAATCAATACATTGTATCAATAACATAATAAAACAAAAATATCAGTACCTTAAAACAAGAAATTGCCATTATATTTTTCTTTGAAAATCTTTGGAAACTTTGGATCTCATAACTATCAAGTGTCTCATCTTTAAAAGAGTCGACAATATTGGCATCTTTAAAAAACTGACATTTGTTTCCAACTTTTCTTTCCAGGAGATTATTTTTATTTTGTCATTTTGCAGCATAGCTGTTTTGACTTCGTTATTAACCTTCGTGATTTCAATTTCGAGCGACATTTTGAATATTTGGTAATTTGATGATTTTATAAGTTTATGATTCCATTTAATAGTTTTGTATATTTTAGAGCATATGTCTTATGGGACGTCCGACAATTTTTTTTTTATCAAATAAATCATATATATAAATTTTTACATACTTTTAGCCATTTTTTTTTCAAACAAAAGAGCGTCTTATCTCGACGAAAGCTTCACGCTAAAAATATATGTATATATATTATAGTTATTATTAATTTATTATAACAATTATTACTATATTATAATTATTATTTTATTTTAGTAATATTATAACATAAAACTATAATAAATGTTATCGAAAACGAACAGAATGTTATAAGAAACTTATGTAATGTCAAGCTATAATATATAGTTTAACTTTATAAAATTAAATTTAACAACATAGTCTTTTTTTACTGTATATTTTCGTACTCCACTTTAATTTACAAATCATTTTCCACATCTTTTATATGTTTTAAATTACTAAACAAGTTGAATATGTTGCGGACCGGAAAAATTATATGCTTGTAATCACTGAGAACAAGCAAGGCAAAAAAAAATATTATAATTTGCATTCAGTGCGTTGAGTAGTAAAAAATATTTTAAATTTTTAAAAAAAAAATTGTCAAAAGAAATGCAATAAAATTGTACGCAATCTTCTACGATTTGTGACCCAATTGTTTGTATTATGGTTCCTTATTTTTTTTTTCTTTTTCTTTTTATTAAATTTAATGAGTTTTAAATTATGCAGATCGCAGTAACTCGGCGTAGTTAAGGCGATTTACTAATTATTCAAATTCTTTTATTTGGAATTAGTATGGATTTGTCATCATAATGTCCAAACAAGATCTTTAAATGTTATAATTTTTTTTTGCTTCAGGTTTTTATAACATTTAAAGAAACTTTTCTTTTTTTTAAAATAATATTCAAAACCTTTTTACTTCCCATAATAGTGAATCTAAAGAACACCATTTTGGAGTCTTTAGATCAATACCGCTCATCGGCATTAACATGAGTTTAGTTAAAAATCTTTTGAAAAAGTTTCTTAATATACTATTGATCCTAGTTCTAATCGGTTCTGACGTATATTAACTATATATAGTTGTCAAAACACAATATCTCTATCAATTTTCACAAAAAAATACAAGAATTCCGACTAAAAAAGAGCTTATAATTAAGAAAAATTGCCACTAAACAATCAGAACAGATCATATTATTAAACTATAATGTCATTTCACCTAAAAAACGTATTTATTTAAAATATTATTAAAATTTGGACAACCGATTATGATTTTAAGAAGATTTTTTTTTAAAAAAAAAACAACCTTTGGTCTGGGTTTTTTCGCTATAAACATTTATATTTTACGATACCGCAAAATTTATCATTTTAATTTTTTTCGTCTTTTCATAATTGACACACTTGACCATTTAATGGAAATATGTCGTAGTCAACAAAATATCTATATTATTTTAAAATTGCCTTAACTACACCGAGAATCTAAAATCTTTTTTATAAACGTGCATTTGCAGTTGTTAAGTTTATTCTTAGAGACGCAAATAGACAAATACAAATACTTTTAAGAAATTTTTCTGTTTTATACAATAAAAAGTTTGTTTTTGTATTCTGAAGACTTTTGTTTTTGTATTCTGAAGACTTCATTTTATACAGTTCGTAAAATAGATTTAAATGTTAAGAATTTACCATATAATTAGGATAAATAGACTTTTTTGAAAATAATATTGGTTTTCAATTTTATTACAATCCCCAGTTAAAAATTAAAAAAATTTGCGCGTTTGTTTTCTAAAAAAAATAGTTGTTTAACTTTTTGTTTTTTATTATCACATCTTCGTCATTACATAGTAAAGATTTGTTATCAATGAATACATATAAAAATAAAAAATCACAAGACGATATTCACATAAATAATAAACAAACCTTTGTAACAGTTTAAAAAAGGTTGATGGCTCCGTAAAATTTAAAATTTATGGACCCTAAATTTTTTTAAACCAAAATGCCGATCTTTAAATAATAGGTTCTAAGTTTGTGAAAATTTTTCAGCCAACAAACTTTCATATGAAACTCTATAAACTACGCAAAAGTTAGTAATAAATTTTTTTTTTCAAAATATAACTATATAATAGAGTTTTAAGTCACGCAGGAAGTGTTTTTTTTTTTGTTTGTATTTGATTTTTTACACTGAAAGTTTTTTACCTTAACTACTAATTAATCTGAATAGCATTAGTCCAGGACATTTTATTTAGCAAACTTATTAACACGTAATTTTTTTATTAGAAAAAACCTCCAATGGTGTTTTTTTTCTTATTTTCAATAAGTAAACTCGTTAGCGTATAAGTTATTCTTACATCCAAAACGTATAACGAAATACGTAACATAGACATATCAGAGTATATGTCCATGCCAATCCAGAGAGTCTTTAGTTATTGAAGAACGTAGTTAGGTTGTAATGATCTTAGATTTTGAGAATGATTGCTCACGCGATGCAACTGTCACTAGAAGTGTTACAAAAAACACACGAAAACACTGGAAGTGTTACAAAGAGAAAAAAAGCAGTTTTTAATTCTGTCATCGAAGTAATTAGTTTCACTTTGATTAGATATTGCAAAGTATCTTGAACATGAGGATGCAAAAATGTAAACAAATCAGACACCTTATTTTGGCCCTGAAAACGTGATTGCAGTTGATATATTGCAGTGTCAATATTAAAATGAAAAACATTCACCGTAAAAATATATTCATCTTAAATCCTTTGAATTTTGTCATCATAAAATAATTTGGTATTACACTTACGGATATTGGCAAACGTGTTAGTCGTGTTCCTGTTTCTTGCTACTGCGTTTGAAATTAAAAATATGCCCGCCCAAGAATTAAGGGTAAACTAAAAAGTAAATCCTGCATGGGCCATTGCGAGTAAAATAGTTGCACGAGAAAAATCTACTTGTTTTCATTCTCAATGCACAATGTAATAACAAAAACAACTATGAATTCAAAGACTGGTGTGTCCCTCTCCGTCTTATTTTGATTTTTTAGGTAAATTCTGTTAAGTACTTCAAGAATCTCAACAAGTCTATTTTTTTAAGCACATTTTTTAAAGTACTGCATCTACTCGAGAAGACCAACTTGTAGGATCCACTTGTCGGTCTTTTTAACTTTAATTCCATTACTTGCTTAGATGAGAAAGATCTGATCACCGCACAGTGATTCAAAAACTGGTAAATGAAATTCTAAATAAAGTAATTGCAATGAACTTTAAATTAAATTATAATCTTATTAATTCCACTAAAAGACCAAATTCAATTGTTTTTTGATTAAAATCCAATGATTCCTTAGTTTTCGTACCGTTTCAGACATTTGAGATATTTCTCAAAGGCCTCATGAAACGGACTGTTTAAGATATTTGAATTAATGAGATTATTTTATTTTTTTTCATCGCCAAACATGCACACAAAAAGGTTGCTTTAGTGTCACCCTTTTAAGCTTGGTATAGGTAAAAACAGTTATAAATTTAATGGCACATGTATTTGGAAACTAAAAAAAATATTTTTGACACTGCATTTTAATTTAAGGTTTTCGCTGCTTGAAAAAAATATCCTAAATTGATTTATCTTTTTTCGTGATAATGAGTTCAGTTGCAAAACGAAGAGATTAAGTTTTGTTAAGAGTTAATAAATTTCGTAATTTCAACATTTTCTTATTGATAGGTTTTTATGAAAGCAGAAAGAAAAAAATTCCCGCTACAATTTATGTATATATAATATATACATATATCGTTTACATTTTTGACGTTGTTTACAAAAACAAACAAACGAGGCTTCTTAAACAAGATCATATTGATCTTATCATCAGAACCTTTTATAAGTTTTTTACATCAATACATAAACAAGACTAAAAAATTACAACAAATCGTGATATAAATTGAAAATATCAATTGAACCACTAACGTTATATATAATAAAAAATCTGATCTTATCGTTAGAACCTATAAAAATGCAAATATATAAATACATATATAAATATATATACAAAGTAAATACAGTAAAACATCTCTTTATATTAGGAAAGAGAAAATACAGCAGCCTTACGATTAAAAAGATAAATACGTGGTTTTTATAAAAAGTATTTAAATATATCATCAATAGATAGAATATAATTTTTTAATTTACTTTTAAAGATCGGTAAAGTATTGGATATATCAAAATTAGGTATAACAATTTTATTCCAAAGATATGGTGCTCAAAATGTAATGAAAAATTTGTTAAACTTTGTTAGGCAAATTGATTCATATACAAAAAATTTATTTCTAAGTAAATATTTATTAATTGGGTTTAGAGAAAAAAGGTATTTTTTTTATTTTTTAAAAGATTTATTTTAGTAAGATTATTAGATGAAACAAAAAAGTAGTAAGATTATTAGATGAAACAAAAAAAAGTTTGAATATAATTTGCTTAACTGAAACATAGATAAACTCAAATGACCTTAATAATACTACACGTTTTTATATTTTAAATTGATTTTGCTTAAAAGGACAGGGTTGAAAAGTATTGACATATAATATGAAAAAAAAAATGTTCTAACTGTTCCAACTGTTCCAACTGTTCCAACATACACTTTTCATTAACAGAATAGTTAACTTTACAATTTTAACCTTAAAGATAAATATAGGACTGTTAGTTACATTAACCCTTTAATGTCAACCTATAATCTTATTCATTGTCACGAAAGAACAAACAGAATAAATTAAACTTGGAAGATATAGAATGCATCTAACTTTTTTGAAGGACTTTACTATTTTTTTAGAAATACCCAAGTATGGTGTATTTCTAAAAAAGATTTACATTTTCTTAGCATTGATAACAATGTTAGAAAACGCATTACATGAGCATTACATAAGTTTTTTCTTATCGGACGTATAAGTGATGATTTTCTTAAATTCTACAGAGTTTTGGATTTTAACAAACTCTACTAAGATTTAATTGCGGATTAAGCCAAATTCATCGGAAACATTTTTTATAGGGGTTGAATTTGGTGTCTTTCCGTGACAATGAATGTGTGTCCTTTCGTGACAATTGGATTACTTTTTGGTTAAGCTTATCTTATACTTGTGTAACTATATTTTATGTTAGGATTTTTTGTTCCTTTTTACTTTCAGACTATAACTATTTAAAAAACATAGGGAAAGCCTCATTCACAAAGACAGATTATATTTATTTAGATTGAAGGAAACTAATAATGAGAAATACCTTAAAAAAAAAAAAAGAGCGAAAAAAGGCAAAGTTAGAACTTTTAAAGCAAAACACAAAAGAAGATGAGTCTAAGTTGAATGACAGAGAAAGAAAAAAGTTAGATAGAGCTTTGAAAAAGAAACAAGTAAAAATGTTAAGGTATTATTTCATATGTAATTAGCACTTTTTAATTGCAAATAATTTTGCTTTTATTGTAAAACTACGCCATTTATTTTGATTTGTGTATGTTATTCATTATTATTACATGATTCATTATAATTCCTCGTGACATAAGGAATCGAAATAAATCATATAATAAAAATGAAATGAAAATAAGATAATGCTTATCCAAAGAGAAAAAATAAGTAATGTATTAATAGAATGCATAAGTTATATATTTTGTTAATACGTTTATTTTTACTCATTTTAACTTTTTGGATAAGCATTATCTTATTTTCAGATGGAAACAGTACACAAAGATGGAACAACTAATCAAGTGGTATATCGTTCATTAGCTAAATTAAAAGAGCCAAAAAAAGGTCCACTTTAAGTTAAAGTTTCATCTGCTCTTGGGCAAAGTTTATCACCCAAAAAAAAAGCATTATTTTTTTAAATTCTAGAAGAATGCTATTTTTTAAAATTGGAACGCCATCAATAATTCAGGCAAACAAAGAAAAAGTAGTTCAATTTTTGAACAATCAGATGTAAGCTATCGTTCCCCAGGCAGGAAAGATACTGTTTACTGTG
Organism: Hydra vulgaris; assembly: GCF_022113875.1. Lineage (NCBI taxonomy): Eukaryota > Metazoa > Cnidaria > Hydrozoa > Anthoathecata > Hydridae > Hydra > Hydra vulgaris. The sequence continues at coordinate 18,332,237 of NC_061156.1, read as the reverse complement.
GGAAATCTAATGGTGTTAAAGTCTATTGTTCAAAGCATTACATGCTATATACATACAGAGAACTTGTTTACTCATTTAATAAAGAGAATGACATTAAAATCGCTTATCATCAGTTACGAGAAGTTATCAATGCTGAAAATAACCTGATTATACTTAGTAAAACACCAGAAGAGGATTGTCAACGTGAAACTTGTGAAAATAGTCAACCTTTGCTACAGGCAATAAAAAAATGGAATTGTTGAAAATCTGCCAGCTGAACCACTGGATCTTGTGGAACTTGATGTATGCTCTGTCAAGTCACTTATATGCATGAAAGGCAATTTGTCAAAATATCCTGAAAGAACCATAATATCTGATTTGTGTCAAGAATTTAAAAAAACTGGTGTTTTTTTAAATTCTTGACACAAGAGGGTATAATTCCCTTGGATAACCTCAAAAAAGGTTGTTTGCAAAGTTTAATAAAAAGCTACTTGTGAAGCTGTAATGCTTTTATGTGAAATGGTTGATGATAGAAAAATGAGAATGCATACCCAGTGGGCACCCGACGTCAATCCGACGTCGGATTTACGTTTGATTTTCATCAGCGACGTCAAAAGACCTATTCCGACGTTGTTCCGATGTCAGTAAAATGACGTCGGGCGATGTCTTTATCTCAACATCCCCTGACGTCGTTTCGATGTATTTTGACGTTGTTCCGACATCTTATAAAAGACGTCCAAAAAACGTCGCAGTACTGACATCGATCCAACGTCGATAAAAAGACGTCGGGCAACGTCATAATATTAACGTACTCCGATGTCTTTTGACGTCTTCCGACGTCAATCCAACGTCCTTAAAACGACGTCGGAACAACGTCGTAAGACATCGCTGATGAAAATTTAATCCTAACCCAACAATATGTGTGCAATTGCGCTCTTCAATAATTATGTGAACTAAGCGTGTTTTTTTATTAATGGAAAAAAGTTTGAATAAAGGTTGATAAAACATCATGAGGTTTTGTATGATGCACTAGCATAGTTTTTTAACTATTAACATTTTTGAGTATACATTTTTTATAATATATAACTATTCGTTTTAATATTTATATAATATTTAAACAAAATTATTTCTTATCAAAGTAATAATTCCCAAATAGCTACAAGTATAAATTACTAAATAAAAGCATCATTTGATATGTCCTTGTGGTGTAGAGGTAAGCGCATAGGATTTAGTATCTAATAGGCCGAGGTTCGATTCCTGCCTAAGGCAACGTTTTTTAGTTTTCAAAAAACACGTTGGATTTACATCGGAATGCCGACGTCGCGCGATGTCAGTTTATCCGACGTCAAATAACATTTCCATTTCCAACGTAAACCCAACGTCGATCCGACGTCGAGATCCGACGTCGCTCGACGTTCGTTCGACGTCGAAATGCCCACTGGGTAAGTATAATATTTACGGTCAGTTTTCAGAGTTTTCTATAATATTTTCTATAATATTATAATATTTTCTATAATAATATTTCAGAGTTTTCTATAATATTACGGTCAGTTTTCACATAACCAGTGTCAATTTTTCCAAGAACTTCGAAAATAGCTCTACGAGATTCAGAGTTCTCATTTTGAGGATGAACATTTTACCATATTTACAGCAGTTTGTTATTTTCATAAAAGTATTACAATTCAAAATTCAAATCTTGATAAAAATTTTAATTTGGTGTAGTTTCTAGTAGCAATCATATCATATGAAACGAAACATGATCGCAATGTTGAATTTACAAACAAAAACCGGTTTATAAGCATGATTAAGGGTATAACTCCATCAGTTTCCACTTTCCATTTCTGGAGTGACGGATGTGCTGGTCAGTTCCGATAAATGATAGCATTTATACTCATGGAACTTGAACCATGCTAGAAGATTAAATCTAAATTTAATTGAATTATACTTAAACAGTACTTTTAAAAAATCATCAGATGTTTTTAAATCGTTGACATGGGAAAAAAATAATAGAGAAGCTGAAGGAGAAAAAAAAATTATTAACAATGATAAAAAAATCTATAAAGTCTATGAAAACCTTGTTTTTGTTTGCTTAAGAAAGAACTTATTATGGTGTACCTTTTGTCCTTCCGTGACATGTCCTTCCATGACATTTAATGAATTTAATTGATTTGGAATAAAAAAAATTTAATATTTGCCAAGGACACTTTCGTAAATTTAACTTAAAGGTTTTATACCTTTTTAAAGGTACTTTTTTTTTTTTGCTGTATATCTATAAAGTTTAAAAAAATTTAAACCCTAACTAAAAAGTTAATTTTACAGCCTTTCTATCATTTCTTCTGTGACACAAGTTTTAGCAGAAACTTTAGTACTCTACAAATAATATCTTTAATCCCAATTACTATTGTTTTATAGGTAGTGTCTAAAATATCATCAGAACCGTTGATTAACCTGAAACAATAAATTTTTAAAAAACTCTAATAATATTTAAATGCAAATTTCCATTTAAATTGAGGAAAAATTTAAGAACTTTCTTAAAACTTCTGGAACATGAGTGTTGTTGCCAGAACATCGTTCATATTCAACATGAGCGAGCATAAACATTGGCAGAAGAGACGTTGCAGCAGGTAGAAAAATTGAAAAGACCTAAAGAACTGAAAGATTTAAGCAATAGAAACAGAAAATTTGAGGCAAAAATCAATCGAATTTAAAGCAACTAAAATACTTTATAGGTTTAAATATACAATATTATCTTATTTAAGGTTATATATTTGCCTAAACATTATTCTGAAGCACTGGCATCAGCTTCACCAAAAAAAATCTCTTGAAATTATACCAAAACAATTGTTCTTATGAAAATTGCTACAAATCCTTTATAAAGTTAAAAGCATGGATGTAAGATGCTTTGAATTCAAAAACTTCTGTGTGACCTTTCTAATGAACAGTATCAAGTTATCAGAAATAAATCCTTAATACAGAATGCAGATAATTATCCTTCACCTCATGAAAATAAGAATTAAAGCTGTGAGAATATAGCAATCCAGCATCTGATCTGTTCTAATCCAGCAACTGTTAACAATCTAGCTAATCTGTCAACAACCCAGCATTGCTAAAATCTAATTGATCAGTCAATAAAAAAGTTTTATCTTTGGGGTTTTCTACTCTGCATTGCTTGCTCAAATCTTGAGTATAATTTAATTTAGGATAAAAGGTGGAAATTAAAAACTACGTTGCCAAATCACGTGATGAAAAAATATTAGTAATAATTAGAAAAAAATATTTAACAGAAGTTCAGAGAGAAGTTTTATAGTTGATATGCATGAACAGGGTTTTGGCAGCACTAATGAAGGAAAACACTGTTAGAAGGGCATTTGAAAATGATGAGATTTTTGCTAATATAACAAGAGCTGCGGTAGATGTAATTAACAGATTGAGGACAATTCTAAGATCAGTACTTTCCTGTTATGAGTTGAACTCTAAAAGATTTTGCAAGAGAAACTACAGTTCTTATACTCAAAAATTACTACGAGTTTGTGATTTTTACAATTGCTTATAAACTCTTGGAACATGAAGTACAGATACCTGAAGCATTAAAACTCCCTATTGGCTACTACTCTGAGGATTTTAATTCTTGAGCCTCTCGGCTCTAAATAAAAAAATTTGCAAAGCTAGGTTAAATCATACAGTCAAAATAACAAGAAAGAATGTTTTGATGAACCAGTACCAATATCTGTTGAACAGTAGTAATCCCGTAACATTGGATATTATTTTCAAAAAACGCAAATTTTAAAATGGAAAATGGATGTTTTGTCTCTGTTAATGCCGCAATAACGAAATAAATATCATCTTTATATTGCTATTTTAGCGAGTAAACGACACTAAGTTGTAGTCGTTTTAGGTATGCCTAATTGTTTGTTTTTTTAATAAAAAATTTAAATTTTGGCCTAAAAAATGCTGATATTCATGTATCTCATATTTATATTTGATGGTTAAATAGTTTAAACCGGTTTTTTTCACGTTTTTGAATCGCTGTGTGCCGTTTCAAAATGGATCATAAAAGTTAAAAATTTGAGTGTTTCAAAGAACGTTATGAGTGTTACATTTGCTTTAACCGCATCATTATTAATCAAGTTTAAGTAATGAGAAGATCAATATTTGACACAGGTGCAGTAGTTAACAAACCTCCAATTAATTTTTGAACTCTTTAATTTTTCACATTGTGCTTGCGCCAACTTGGCCTCGCATCTTTTCAAAATTTAAGCTTTGCATTGTCAGCCAATCACTTACCCGTTATATTAATGCTACAACAGTTGTATCTGTGATATCAAGAAATCCAAGAAAAGATTTATTTATACTGAAATGTTCGAAATCTAAATCTAGGCATGACAACAAATATTTCTTAATTTTTGTGATCAAATTTAACTGACTTTGACTTTTAACTGCTTTAGCAGTGCATTTACATGTCGTAAACAGTTTCATTTTGAGTTATAAGGCCGAGATTTTTTGTGCAGCAGCCTGGTAAAAGGGATAAAATTTAGCCTGCATTAAAACCGAACCCAGAAAAAAAAAAATTTCACATTCACCTTTTGATATTATTATGCGGTATCCTCGAAAAGCAAGGCAACGTTTTGCAAGAGTCAGCGTAAAATTAAGGAATCACTCAAGAACCTTTCTGTAAAAATTTCACGGTCTCCATATTATTATCGGGAATAGACAGCATAATCGGATAATTGGATTGCCACTTTTCATACTGTCTAATACTTTAATTTAGATGACGCGATGATCACATTATTAATTAAATCACATCAATCAACAAACAACCAGCAAGACTCACACTAAGGCTTAAGAAAAAGCAAAACCAATTCGAGTCAACTTTCAAGTTTTCAGAAGAATAAAACAAGTAAAATGCTTTGCTAAACAATAACCATCCTTTTCTTTTTCAAATGGTACAATTGGCTTTTATGGGCCATGCTGCAAAGTAGTTTCTACCAAATTGGAACTATTTATTGTTTGAGTAAGAATTCCACGATCAGTTAGAAATTGAACTAATGAAACAAAAGCATTCATTTGCATGTCTTTTTAATGCACATGTTCACATGTTCTTTCATTTATTAAATGTCCTTTTCTTTTTTAAGTGTTATTTATCATTTGCACGGGCATGATTGCGTTAACATATATGAAAGAGTTAAACTTATTAGAGCATCCAAGTTAGAATGGCTAGTGGGTTTTAACCACCCCCTCCTTCGCCCGCTAAAAAATATCTGTCATTAGGGCCCTAAAATCTGAAAAATAAGATATTACTAAGAAAAAAACAAAACACCTTAAATTTGCAAAAGTACCAAAAGAAAAACGGTTGTGACTAAAAGCCGGCACGGATAGACCCGATCAAGACCAAAAACTTAAAACCTGGCGACAACATTTTTTTTTTTCTTTTAATAAAAAAATATAACTATTATACCAATATCGCTTTAATTAAAATATTAATTGTCAGAATTTTTTTTTTTCAAAAGTAAATAAAATTTAAACATTATAAACCATTAGTATAGCATTTATTTGCTCAAGTGCATTGGCTACAAAAAAAAGTCCCGTGGGAAGACGTGGGAAGTTGAATCTACAATGCAAATGTTCCCATTGTTTGCAACAGCTTCTGCAAATATTAGTGTAAAAACTCTACCACTATTTCCGGCGAGTTGTTGAGGTGCATTAAAAAAAATTTTATCCCATAAAAAAAGTTCTTTACTAACAGATGACCTCATTATCATATATTTCGCAAACAATACAAGCTTCAAATTATTACCTGCATCGAGAGAATCCGTAATTCCAACTGTTTCACCTAGAGTGTTCGCAATTAAGAGTGTCCAGTGGTTGTTGTTAACGTGAAGGGACAAAATAATACTTGTACTTGCCTAGACAGACTTTCATATAAAGCCAACCACCAAGGATTTTTTTGTACCACCATTTTTTTGGTACTTCGAGTCAGAAGAAAACTTTTTTATTGGTAGTTTCACAATTAACAGTGAAGATTTAGAAACACTAAGCTCATATAAATGGTTAAGGGATACTGTAATCCATTCGTATGCTTACCTCAATCTGCTAACGGGCTTAAACAGTTTGAGCATGATCATTTCTTGGTTGCTCTTAAATAATAATTTCAGGAAAATAACTTACTTATTTTCGGAAAGACATCTTCAAAAATATCGAATGATGTTTCACCATTAGTCACCAGTCATTAGTCACCAGTGTACAATAAGTTACTTTCAAAGCTGGTAGTTTTTTTTTTAATATCAACAAACGTTTTGTTAATACTTTGTAACTTTCTTTCCTGAATCATAAATATCGGTGGTATTACGGGATTTTCTGTAAAATAAACTCTACGCATTAGAAGAACAGATATATAAAACCCTCCAAAACTAAATTTTGTGTCATATGTCAACAATTGCGTATATATTTTTCCTTGCGTTAGTTAAAGTTCATTCATATGAGAACGTAGATCTTTCCGCCCTGCAACAACAATTAAGTCAATAAGCGTCTGTATCAGCCAAAAAAATCAGAAGACAATAAAGAATACAACATCGTGTAATTTAGCGGTTCTGTCGTTGGATAAATATCGACTTGTGGCTACCCGTTCTCTAACATTTTGCACTTAGTTAATTTTTTTAGGAATACTATTGATGTTTTCTGCACTTGTTGTTGATTTTTTGTGCACGAGTGAGAGTTTATGCTCTTGCAAGTTTATGCAAGATACGCCAGTATCAAAGACGCTGTCAGCTCATATGATCCTGTGGTAGGTACTTTGCTACTATTGTCATGTGGTAACGATGAAGCAGTTGATTCATCGCCAACATGCTGCTCCACATTATACAGGTATTTTGACAAGTTTATTGATATAAATGAAAAATGACAAAGATAATCCAGCTATATTGAGCAATTTGAACATACGCTTATTTATGACAAGTTATTTTCAAAGTAGTCGATTATTTCTATTAGTAATCCATCAATAACCATCAGCCACCCAACCATTTGAAAATTAAAAATGAATGTGTTATGTAAAAGTTAGTTAATCTCATATGTTGAGGTGCATTAAAAGAAATTTTATCCCATAAAAAAAGTTCTTTAGTAACAGATGACCTCATTATCATATATTTCGCAAACAATACAAGCTTTGAAAATTAAAAATCAATGTGTTATGTAAAAGTTAGTTAATCTCATATGTTGAGGTGCATTAAAAGAAATTTTATCCCATAAAAAAAGTTCTTTAGTAACAGATGACCTCATTATCATATATTTCGCAAACAATACAAGCTTTGAAAATTAAAAATCAATGTGTTATGTAAAAGTTAGTTAATCTCATATGTTGAGGTGCATTAAAAGAAAATTAAAAATGAATGTGTTATTTAAAAGTTAGTTAATCTCATATGTTACGATCAAATTATTGAAACTAACACAAATATTTTTCATACTTCTTTATCCTTTTAAAAAATATACAAAACTGACATAAGTAATTTAATAAATTGCGTACCTTTATTGGCGTTTTCTTGATATCGATATATAAAAACGTATACTTTATGAATCTCGGGTTTTTTTCCGTCTCCATACGAGACAATATTTTTTTTTATGTCACTCTAACTTGCAGCTGTCATTCTTTCCCGTATCATACTATGATGGTTGCTTGAAAGTGAAAAATTTTGTTCACATTGAACCGATGTTGACTTGATTAATTTCAAAGCATTTTCTAACATGCATAATTTTTCTGGTGTGAATCCAGTCGCAACGTAGCTGCAGTCATCAGCAGTCAAATTATTAGGATCAGTGACTTGGATTTGTTGTCGGGCATTGGATTCTCTTTTCTTTCTATGTGGATCTTTGAGCTTTGGAACAAAGTTTGAAGTTGTTAGACGTTTTAAGGAGGCGAGAAGATGTAACTTAGGATTATCGGGAGTCTGTTTGACTCTCTGATGAGCTTTAGATGCAATTTCCACAACATCATCACTGTCATCATTACTGGATGGAGTGAAAAACTGTTTGAGCCAGAGTCTTTTTGCTTTTTCAATAAATACTTTATTTGATAAGAATAAGAATGGGGACACATTCGGCTCTTCAAGAACTTTTTTTATTGCTAGGATCATGTCTTTGAAAGTTTTCAACATTTTTAATGCACTGTTCCATCGAGTTCATCATCTGACATCAAGAACTAGCAATTTGGATTTAATTCCAAGAGATTTTGCATTTTCTTTAAGCTTATTGACTAATTTAAGTTTGTATTTGAATTTTTTTACAATAGTTCGAACATCTTCGAGAGTTTTAATACTAGGCATGGCAGGAATATTTCTTCATCAGAATTTGCTTCAGCTTTATCTTCATCTTCATCTTCTTCTTCGCTTGTTTCTAAACTAAGCGTATTTGGTACATTGCAAAAACAATGAGATGTACATGCTAACATATCATTCTCTGTATCTGATTCTTCTTCGCTTTGGTCTGATAATAAATTCTGATTTTCTCGATTGATATCTATAATTATCCTTTTACGTTTTAGTACACGCGTCACACAAAGATAGATATCATGATCATAACAAATGCAAAAAAGTTGTTGTAAGAGACGGCAGGATTTAGAGCAAGCACTTACCCCATTCATAGTTTAATCAATGCAATCTCAATCAGGATCAATGCCGAAGGTCATTAATTGATAATTTTGCAACCTCAAAAAAGTTTTAGTACCACATTCTTTTCCCATTTTAATCATACCAAGATTTTGATTGTAATTGTTGGGTCCAAAAATATGGGTGTTCATAACTTTAATTTGTTTAAATATTGCCTCATCACTCACATAAGAAAACTTTCCTACATTCTATTTTATCAGCGTTATTTCCTTCATCACTTTGTCCCTCGCAAACGCTGATGAGCTATAAATTATCTGACGAGCTTTTTCGACGTTTTTGGGAGCAACAACCTTTGTGTAATTTTCAATCAGCTTTTGCATCAATGGATTCGCAATTTGGTTGAAACTAAGTTCAATATTAAATGCTAACTTAGCAACAATTTTGTCAGTCAATGTTAATTATACATTAAAAAACGAGCCAATCATTTTTGAGCGAGATTGATGATGCATTGATTTTTCGGATTTGTCAGCAGAAGGAACATGGCGATATTGATGGAACTTCCATAAATGAGCGTGAATTTTTCCTTCGCACCGTCAGGACGCAATGTGCATTCAACGTGAAACTTGTCATTTTTTCGAAACTAAAAAGTTTTGCCATTTCAAATAAGTTCCTCTCACAATTTTTCGATTTCAATATTTAAATCTGTTCAATTTTAAAAATTATTAAAGTTGCAATTGCTATGCCAAATGTCAAAACAATTTTTTTATAAATAAATTTAATTAATACTTACTTTTTAGTTTAACACAGTCTTTTTCTTTAAAATGTTTTAACATCTTTTTATGCGACAAATCTTTTTATCAACAGAATCATAGATGAGAACACATTGCACTGCAGTTGCAACTTATAAGATTTTTAAAAACTTTAAAACTGAGATTAGTGAAAAGTATAAAAAATTTTCAAAATTAGCATTTTTTTTATTTTTAACCTGTTTCCTTCGGAGAAATACGTGAAAAATAGTTACTTTTGGAAAGTTTATGGTGAGGACTTTTGTTTATTCAAAAACGTTTTGACTCTTCTCTCATTAAAAAACGAAAGCTTAAATTTTGAAGGTTTTCAATTATTTTCAGTAATCTTGGTTTTATATTTTCACATTTATTTTCTCGGTATTCTGAAACCGAAATTCCGAAATCGAAAAATGACCGAGACTCAGTCTCTGCTGTACTCTAAAGAAATTTTCTTTTTTTTTGGTAACTTCATAGATGATTCAATTAAAATGTTTATGTAAGTTTTTTTATAAAACCCACACATTTACATATTGTTTTGAGAAACTCATCGCTTCCAGGATAATTCAATCAAAACCGTACAACTCATTAATACAGACACTAAAAAGAATTTTTACTACTTCCTTTTAGATAATATGTACAAGGAAGTAGTTATTAAAAAAAATTTAAATAGCTTACAGATTTTAAATTATTACTTTAAAATCTGTAATCCCTTAACCAATAAAAAGGTAAACAAATATGTCTTTTCCAAAAACAAAGACTTTTAAGTAAAATTAAAGAAAAGTAAGAAAAGTAAAATAATTAGTAAAATATAGAAAAGTCGACTTTAAGATTTTATGTTTTTGGGCCGGGACAGGTTTTAGGCATAACCTAGAAAAACTCGAAATAAACGTAAACAAAATTGTTTACGTTTTTTCACACAGAACTCGCAAACAAAAGTAAATAATTTTGTTTTAAAATCCTCTCAAAAAAAAAATACTTAAAAAAACTTTTTAGCTAAGAAATGGTTGTGGACAAATGTAGTAATTTTATTTTATTACATTACTTGTTTTACACATATCATGGAAGTATAAAACAGATGGAAATTAATCAAGTCGCAAATATCAAAGCAATTTCAAGTCCCCTCCGGAGGATGCTTTTAACTGGCAATAAAAAAAACGAGTTTCACTGGACAGAAAACAACAAAAAATCACTAAAATGATTTTCATTAAAACATTTAAAATCCTTTTATTAAAACATTAAAAATCATTTAGAGGATACATAGTTTTAACAATTAGTTATTTAATAAAATGTTAAACTCGGTAATAAATTGAATCACTTTAAAAGCATATGTTAGTTTAATCTTCTTTTCTTGCTTTAAATCATAACACGACATTTGATTAAAAAGACAATTAAGACAATTTTTAAAAAATCAAAAAAAAATGTTTTTTAAATTATCAAAGCTTAAAGTTTCATCTTGTGTATATCATAATTCCATTCATGCCTTTCATACTTATTCATTTGATTCATCCAGTTGGAATCACGTGACTATATCGCGAAATCAAAAGTAATCATATTGACACCGGGTAAAACAAACTATTCTTTCTTATAGGCGAAGTCAAGAAAGCGTTATTTAACAATAACTTAATGTCCTACTATTACTTTAAATGTTAATTAAAAGAAATAGCGGAACTATGTCTGCAAAACATAAGTCTTTTAGGTGATTTTATTCTTTATTTTTACATACTTTAAATCTCTGTTTCAATAAAATGATGACTTACATTGCAGTCTACATATTTTATTAGTTATTTTAGTGTATAAAAAATACTGATATTTTGATATTTATTTACCAACACTAAATTATGATGTAAATTAAAAGTAATCCACCGGTAATAAAGTGTGTCGAATAAACATAAACATTAGAGAATTTAGGAGATCAATGCTTGCTACATGCACCACCATCTACAGCATAATTTATCGTATTCAACCACTTTCTTCGAAGTACTACATTTTTAGAAAGACTTAGGTTCTTGATTTTTTATTATTTTTTTAGTGCAACCACTGCACAACAACTTTTTAGCATTAAAAAAAAATCATAATATCAAAACAAACTGCAACGATTTTTAAGTTTGCTTTTCCCCAATTCAAGATGGTTAATTTTAAAGCAATACCTTTTAAAACGTAGTGACGTTGCGCCGACTGGATAGATACAAAGTGAAGGAAAAACGTTGTTATTTGTCGTTACATTGTCGTCATTTTATTGTTTTTACATAAAAATAATAGTCTGGAAACACCGGCCGTTTTTAATAGTTTTTATTGCTTAAATTGAAAATCGGGTGGTACGTGTGAATAAGGTGCAAAACAAACTTTTAAGATTTTTTATTCATTCTTATGACTATGGTTTTTACTTAGCGATCCGTCAAAATATCATATTTTATAATTATTAAGATTGTACCAATTATTTGCGTCAACGTAGTGTTTAAGTACAGTCTTAACGTCGTTTTCTATTTGAATACGAAACAAAAGGTTGCTTAATCCCGAAGCATTTCAATGCGGTTGAACTTCCATCTATTTATTCTTCCTTGCACATAAGCACCTGCTCCATTTTTGTGAAAAACTTTTGTTTTAGATTTCTATTGTTCTAAAAATTTAAACCTTTTTAGAGAACAAAAATTTATTAAGTAATTTAAATAAATAGTATAATAAACGTTTCAACGCTCCCAAACATAAATGAGGTTCAAGATGCAAAATGGTAACAAAGTAACAAGTTGTAGAAAGTTATTACAAGAGCTAAATAAATAAAATAATAATTAAAAAAAAAAAAAACCATTTTGATACTCTCATAAATTTTGAAAAAAAAAATTTCGAATGATATTTTAAACTTGAAAAAAAATTTAAAGAAAATTCGTTAGATTTAAAATTAGCAATTTTTGATAATTACTTATGTAATAAAAATTAGTAAAAATATTATGTTTCTAATAACTTTAATATTCTCACACTGCAACATATATATATATATATATATATATATATATATATATATATATATATATATATATATATATATATATATATATATATATATATATATATATATATATATATATATCAGTTACAGCCTTGATGTTCACATTTTTATTTTAACTTTTTTTCATATTTGTTTTTTAACTTTTTTTTTTTTTTTACTCATTACCCATACAATAAATAATTAAAGTTTTAAAAATTGAAAAAAACCATGAGCTTAAATCTATATTAAAACAAATTTAAGACAACTAAATTCCGGATTTTTTCAGCATTTTTTTCCAAAATGTTTTCTGGATTTTTTAAAACATGACCTAGAGAATCACTGTCTTTAAATGCAAGAAGCTTAATACCTCCTGCCTGGTATTGGGCTCGCTGAGCTTCAGTAACTATATTTTGATTTTTGAACTCATATACCAACTATATATATTAGGTATGCAAAATACGTTTCATTTTAATCTGTTCATATTATATATTTATACAATTAAATTATACAAATGCACATATTTATCATTTTCACAACTAGAGTAATGGGTAGAAGGCATCGTACCCTCGATGTTTTTACTCAAGAAGAAACCTGATTTTAAGGTCAAATTTTCACTTACTTTAACTTACTTTAAATGTCTTATTTGCAACTTATTACATTACTATATTTTAGGTAACCCGCAAGTAGAAATATAGATATACAATGTATATGTATATATCTATATCTGTGTACTAAACATATATATGTGTGTAATACATATATTTTTCTGTCTATATATATATATATATATATATATATATATATATATATATATATATATATATATATATATATATATATATATATATATATATTTTTTTTTTTTTTTTTTTTTGCATACATTAATTGGCTTAAGCCAATTATGTGTATATTAACATATTGCACCTTCTAACATTGTGTGCAATCCTGTCCGCTTTCTGTATGCTATCTTTCTAACACGACTTCTGTCTTTTACTCTAACATTCTTCGTTCTTCCTAAACTAACTTTACTCTTGGTCCGTAGAGCAGGTAATGACGCTATTTATTAGCTGAACTTGTCTTAGCGGTCCTTGGTAATGTGGCCTCCGTAAGGCAATTAGCTGGAGGAGGATAAACCACAATACCTATATTTTTCTGTCCGTTCCTCTAAAAAAGAAGCACTGAGTAAATACTTTTCTGAAAAGGGGCGGCAGAACAAATAAGTTTGGAATCACTATACTAAACAACAGATTAAAGTTATACTTATAACTATAATGTGTTTTCTTTAAACAAATTTAAAAACAAAGCAAGATTATGTTGATAATTAAGAAAACATTGATAACTTAGATATTTATTGATAAACAGCAATAATTGATTACACGCTTAAGATAAATTTGATTAAAAAAGTTCTTCGGTTTTTAAATTTTTATAAAATGCAAGTGAAGTTTTACAAAGTTAGTTAATTTTACCCGGTTTACTATTTTTGCTTTAAAGTTTGCGTTTATAAAAATATGTGTATAAAATGAAAGTTATATCATTAGAGTAAAAAGGCGGCAAATTTTCTCAATTTGGGTTTGCTTAAAAGTCCTTTTATCAGAAACTACGGCAGGCAAGTTTTTGATCTTTGTATCCCATTGAGGAGATCTTAAACTTCAATTGAATTAACATTTAGTTGAAATTGATAAGAAAAACAAATAAATGATATTAACTATATATAGCTTTTCATAAACTTTGAAATCAGTATGTACATTCCAGATGTTGTTTCTATAGCAATTTCTATTTGAAATATAAGTTAATATTTCGCTCACTTTGTTCAATTTGTTAAATAAAAAATATATACAAAAGCTTAAATAAAAGCAAACATATAAATAACAATAAACAATAAAAATTGCACCTAGCAGCGGTAGAACTATCATTAACAACAACAGAAGTATAAGTTGTAGTAGTAAATTGTCGTTACATTACATTATAGTAAACATTTAAATAAAAACATAGCAACAATGTATTGCATAAACATACAACAAAACTTAACATAAACATTTACGATCGTGATTAAGAAGTCGTTATTTACAAATGCTTTTCGTAAAATAGTTAAAAAAAAAAATTAACGAGTTACAAATTTAAAAAAAAAAAAATCTTCGAGAAATTTTTTTTTTGTCATGGTTTCTTGAATTTGTCACAAACAAGCTGGAAATACGTTGTTAATGAAATAATTAAGAAAATATATTTGACTTTATAAATATTCTTTTTCCGTTTTAAAGTCGCCTTTTGATAAATAAAAATAGCATTTTTAGAGTTAATTTATCGCCTTTAGTAAGCAATATATGTAAATACCTAAATAAATTTGAATTAAACCGCTGAAAAACGAATACCATCATACGGAAGTATACTAGACAAGGCAAATAATATTTGGTGTTTTAAAAGCTAAACAAAAACAATATGCGAGACAATTACTGGAATATAATAACAACAAAATAAATAGCATTAACTATTTTTTTATTGCATAAATTAAACCAGAATTGGAATAATTAACTTTTTGATTATTGAGTCAAAAAAAAAAAAATTATTGTTACTCTTAAAAACGTTAAGAAACGTCACAAGCGTGTGTGCGCTAAAGCGTGAATCTAGTGTAATTTTAAATATACACGCGGGGCTTTATATCTGATTTGCATAGCGGCTATATCAGAAAGCTTTTGTTGTCAAATAAAAAAATTGTCTGATTGCAGTTACAAAAATAATTTGTTAAATTCATTGTGTCTAAAGAATAGAGTTTAGGTCGCTTTTATATGCTTTCATAAAAAAGGTAAAATATGCTTTTATATAGCGATAGGCTTTCATATAGTAATATTAATACAAAAATAGTTTTTAATTGTGAACAATTTCTTTTATGTATTTTTTTTTTCCATGAAAGTTATATAGTTTTCTATTATGTAACAGAACATTTGATTGATGATAAAAATCATTCACTAAAAACCATTAAGTGAACATTATGTGAAAGTATTTTCATGATGTACATTTAAATCTAATGTTTTATATTTTTGTCTAAAAATTAACATTTATTAATTTCCAAATTTGTTATATAAATTTTTTTTTCCAAAAATATAATGCAAAATTTTCAATCAATATGTTTTCAATACGAGTTGCTCAAAATAGTTAGAACCATTAGCAAAAATAAATATTACGAGAATTATATTTTAGCTTTTTATAGGATTTTCATATAAGATTTACGTTTTTTATAAAGGAGTTAGGTTTCTATTTTTATTTTATTCTTTATTTAAAGATCTTGATCTAAAAAGAGGTTATGTTTTTTATTGTTATAGCGTGTGATCTACAATTTTGAACAAGCAGCTCTCTTTTTGCAGGTTTAAACTGCTATGAACGCAATGGTAACATCGCAAGCTAAACCTGAATTTATGACGCCACATACAACACAATTAGGTCTACATCAAAGTCAATCTCCAGCTCCCACAGTAGCTCCCACTTCCCCAAATCCATTAAATGGAGATATGTCTCACGTGAAAAGGCCGATGAATGCATTCATGGTAATAAAGTTTTGTTTGGAATTATTTTTTCACCGTTTTTGTTTTGATCATATATAGTATTATAAAACTTGTAACAACTAATAGCGTATTTCCAATTTTAAAAACAGGTTTTCCTCATTTCATGTTAAATAACATGAAATGCGGAAAACCTTGGGGTATCTCATGAAATGAGAAAAACTTTGGGGTATAACATATGAAAATACATTTTCATATGAAATATTTTATATATATATATATATATATATATATATATATATATATATATATATATATATATATATATATATATATATATATATATATATATATATATATATATATGTATATATATATGTATATATATATATATATATATATATATATATATATATATATATATATATATATATATATATATATATATATATATATATATATATATATATATATATATATATATATATATATATATATATATATATATATATATATATGTATACAGGTATAACATATGAAAATACATTTTCATATATTATACCCCGGCAAATTCAGAAAAAGTTACGCTTGATTTCTGTTGCGTGTTTAAAACTTTTTAAAACAAAAATAATAACACGTGTCAAAAATAGTTTTCATTCTGTGAAATTAACTATTTCTATTTACCATAAATACCAGTTAAAGTATTATTGGTTTCACCGTTACGGAAGCGTAGTATTATATTATAATAGCTTTCCGTAAGGAATGTGAAACCACAGATAAAAGCATGCGACGTTTAGTTTGACTTTAAAGCCTCAAATAAAACGTGTTAAACTTGAGTAAAACTGCCCGTAATATACACGTGTTTTTAGTTTACATCTGGTTCGAAAACGAAACTAGATGCGCAGGCTGGGAAATTAGAATCAAAAGACTTTCTTATTTTAAAACTTATTTAAGAATGTAATTTGTTGCGTTTATTACTGCAATTTTGATTTTAAAGTTTATTACTGCAATTTTGATTTTTTTTTTGTCTTTTTAAACATTACTGTAAATCGTTATCGAATAAAATCGTTGAGATAAAAAAAAATCATTGCACATTTAAAAATTAGTAAAAGATAAAACAAGTATGCAAGTAATTAATTTTGTAAAAAGACGCGGAGAATCTCAGAAGTCCATCTTGTCATCAAAAAACACTTGTAAATTAAAATTTTTATAACATTCCTTATTTATAGACACACAGCAAATTAATTAAACGTTTAAAAACGTAAAAATATATCATCAAAAGACAAAATAATTTCTTTAAGCTTATTCTTGAATGAAAGGTAACTCTATTATAGTGAAAATACAAAATTTGTTAAAACTATTTTATACCAAATAAAAACTCCGGTAAATGAAGTGCTTGATTTTTCAAAAATAGTTGCTGAATTAAATCATCATTTCTTAATTTGTATTTACTTTTATTTTTTAATGAGTTTGAGTTTGTGTATTTCAGAAATGATAAATATATTTCAACTATATATTTTAATGAGGAAGTGCTATACGCTTCCATGCTGATAAAAGAGCCGTGTCCGATCATTCTTATGTATTGAATTTCAGTTTGTTGATAATACCTTTGAACAAGTTGACTGAGTCAGCACCTTTGCCATCTGAATGTAGCGAATTCTTTTATATTACAATGCAATTAGTGAAGAAATTGAATCTTTCTTGTCATCGTTTTTTTACTTGAAATTCAAGTCTATGATATTGTCCTCGCATCTTGTGCAAATTAATGGCGCGTAGACTTGTTGGTTCTCGAAAATAACTATTTATATAATTTGGAAATTTCAAATTGATTCGATCTCTCCTTTTTATAGGTGTAGTTAATCCAAGTGTCGTAGTAATCCTAAGTGTAGTAAGTCAAGTAATCCTAGGTGTAGTTAATCCAAGTTGTCGGAATCTTTCTTCGTATCCTAATTGCTTTATTTCCGTTTTTGGTAGCTCTATGTTGTAATTGCTCGAACAGCAATATCTCCTAATGTGCAGACCAAGTTTAAGTAACAAATTCCAACTGAGGTCTCAAGTAGATTGTGTAGAGTACATACCACAAAAAGTGTCTGAGATTTCTGAAAACTTTCCCTAATATCGAAATCTTAATATTAAAAACAAAAAAAAAAAAACCTAAAAGTATCTACGCTTTTAACCTATTTATCTAACATTTTATGATATTTTTTTTAATTTAGTGTCTCCTTTCTTTTATAATTAACCCACTGCCCTCCCATCTCATATACGCCATTTGCAGACCCCTCTTCCCCTCCGAGCGTACGTACTTTATGGACGATCCCATACCGCAAAATTTATCATTTTAATTTTTTTCGTCTTTTCATAATCCACAGATCTGATCATTTAACGAAAATATGTCGTTGTCAACAAACATACAGACACTATAATAATTTAAGATTGCCTTAATTACACCGAGTAGCTGATCTCTTGTTTTTTTCTTTGGTTGTTATCAAGTTTTTCATTTAGCGATGTAAAGAACTCACTACTCAGAATGTTGTAATTTTTAGCGGTTTTTGTTTTTTTGTTTTTGATTTTGTATCAACGGCTGATGATTGCCGTATATGCATGAAACTTAGGTACCATTATGCACCATAGAAAACTTAAGTACCATTAAATAAGATTTTTTTTTTCATTGATATATTTAAATATAAATAGAATAATAATAATATATAAATATAATGAGACTATATATACTCCCCTCCCCCTCCCCCCCTCCCCCCCACACACTCACACACACACACTCACAAAGGATCTTATTTAGCTCTATTTAAATTTTTTTAAATTATTTTTTCTTATATATATAAATATGTATGTGTGTGCACATACGCGCACATTTTTTAATGTAAAATAACCAGATATTCAGGTAGAGGAAAGATGCCTATGATGGCATAGCGCCTATGATGGCATACTGGTCATATTTTTATGAATATTGGTTATGGTAAAAAAATGATTTGAACAACATGTCTATACTGACTTTATATTAGTTTTAGTAAAAATACGTCCCTTATGCACAAATATTGCTTTTATAATCAAGAAAAATTGATTTTGGGATGTGCAGTTGAACTTATAATCTCTTTAAATATTTAATATTGTGATTTTAATATTAACTGTGCAGAAATAATATTTTCATGCATTTTATTTCCAAGTTTTTTGCATTTAGTGGAATGCTTACTTTAATTTTATCTTTTGAACAAGGTAGACATAGCTTGTTTCAATGAAAATGATGACTTCTTCCTGTGATGGCATACTGGCGAGTTAGGTGTGTTGCAATATTGAGGAGTGGAGAAAACCTTTTTTTTTTTTTTTTTTTTTTTACATAAAAACAGCATACTTGGTTATTGAAGTTAAAAGGAATTTTTACTTCACTAAAAAATTTATGGTTCAAAAGACACATAAAACGCAATATCTCTCATGCGCATGCGCGAATTTTGACACTGCTGTTGTGTAGCACGAAAGAGTCAGTTAGGATGATTACGCGTAGTTTCTGGCATTTCTCAGGGAAGAATCTTAGGTCAAATGAAATTTTCAAGTTGTCTTTGGTGCTAACCAAGCTCATCCTCCCCTGTGCCATCATAGGAGCAGTAGTGGCCTATAATGGCATAATTGTGCTTTTTTTTTAAATAAAAATAACTAATAAAAAAATAAAACTGATGAAAACTTTTATTATTGCTCTACATGTAACAAAGAGTGTCAAAAATTTTGTTCTTGGTCTTCAGGATACTGAATAATGAAGCTTCAAAGTTAAGTATGCCATCATAGGCGCCTTTCCCCTATAGGGATTACGTTAAAGCAAAAGCTAATTTAAAGTGGTCAAAAGTGCTTTAAATAATAAATTTAAATAACAAAAAGCAAATTTAAATAACAAAAAACGAATTAAAATAACAAAAAAATATTTTTCTAACAGCTATAAATGCAAGTAAAATTTTTTAAGCCAGAAACATTTAAAAAATGTTTTAAATATAATTTTTTTTTTTAAAACATTTTATATGAAAAAATCTTTTATTTCTTCTTTAAACCTGAAAATGTAATAACTTTTTTGAAAAATAATAAATATAACATACTTTTACAACGGTTCGCTGCGTATTTTAAGCCAGCGTCAACGTTCAAACAATTTTGGGGTATGTTGGGGGTTACAAATTAAATCCAAAAATGTAAACTGATTTCAAATCAATATGTATGAGTTTATATTGAATTGGACAAAGTTGGGATGAGGGCAAAAGAGTTTTAGACTTAATTTCAAAAATTTAGGGACTTTTGAAACCAATCTGGCAATTATTACTTTTACATGGTTTTAATATCATTCCTCTTCACACGAATTCTTAAATGATGAATCTTGCAACTAATTATCTCCAAAGTTATCAAGTGGAAGCAGGATTCTGAATAATTACGTTTAAAAAAGTAAAAATGTTTCCATACTATTCATGTACATTTATTTTTGTCTGTACTTTAGTTATTTTAAAGTGACGAGTTGTATTAATTCAGAGCCTTAGAAAGAAAAATGCTGTGCATAAACTTTTGGGGTTTTAATAATTTTTAAGCAATGGAAATAAACTGTGTTGAGTACGTTTAAAAAATCTAGTTGTTTGTATTTTAAAACATTTCTAAACAATGTGTAGTTGTTACAATCATAATAAACGTAATAAATGTTTTTATGCGCTTTTATGAAACTAACAAAATTGTATCGCTTTAATTGAAGTTTTATCTAACCCGGGTGTTTGGGATTGATAAAATATAATCCTAGATTAAACTTTAGATTATAAGATAGATAATTAAATATAAATACGATATGCGTGAATATATATGATGGGGGTAAGAATTTTTAAATTTTTTTCTAAAATCATTTATTACAGTGGAGAATTAATAAAAAAAAGTGTTTTAAAAATAATTTTAATCAAAACTGATTGAAAAACTCTCTGCGCAAACTCGTTAATTTGAAATGCAAAAATTCGTTGTTTTATATGTAAACTAAAAGATTTGTTAAAAAAAAACATAGGGTAAAAAATTTACATTTTTGTAATAGTGGCTTGAGAGTCAAATGCCCCCCCCCCCTCCTTGAAAAAATAAACTTAAAAACCTTCCATTAGGTCTATAACTAAAAAAAAATCCCTAAATTTAGAAAAGAACCCCCAAAATTTGCAGGCTCTGCGCCTAATATACGGGGGCCAACTAACTTTTTTTAATGTTAATTTAACTCTCCAAGGCCGAGAAGACCACTACAGTCAAAGAGGCTATTATAAATGTGGCTACAACCCTATCTTTATTCTATGACTCCGAAACACGAACCTTGAAGAACAAGGTCGCTGCACGGAGAAACAAGTTGCCGAGTATAACTAACCTTGCATAAAGATCTATGTATTTTGGTGTAAATATATTGCTTGTAGAATTCTAAGTTTTCAGTTATAAGCCTTTGAAAATTGCGTCATGTAAGTAAATATATATCAAACCCTAAATTATTTTATTATAAAAAATTACACATATGCAGATCAAAGCTTATTACAGTGTCTCAGAATATTGGCCTCTAAGTTGAGAATGTTTCTTTGAAGAAATATTTTAACTTTTTTAAGCGACTCTTTGCACACTTTATTTGTGTAATCGATTTCTAATAGACAATCATTCCAAATATCGGATTGTCCCAGTGATCTACAATAAAATTGCACGCCTCTATTATTGATTCTTTTTTTGTTTTGGTCAAAAGTACATATTTCAAGCAATAGATAACTCTTGAATTCCATCGTGAATTTGAAATACGTCCATAGGATTAGCAGGAATGCCTAGAAGATATGCAGATTTTCCAGACAGCTTACTTACATGAAATGCTATTAGTTCACTAGGTTCAATTATTTCTATAACAGGAAAAAACAAATACTTTAGAATGATCATTAAACTATCCTCTTAATCATCAGACTTCTATTAAATTACTTTTTATAAACCACTCAAACCATTAAAAAAGACGGAATTAACTAAACTCTTCTCTTTTGTTCACCTCTAAAAGAGGATCACGCCTCCTCCTCCCCCCCCATCAGTACAGACGCAAACTCTTCTCTTTTGTTCACCTCTAAAAGAGGATCACGCCTCCTCCTCCCCCCCCATCAGTACAACACCCCACTGGTGGGGGTGCGCCAGTGGCTATTGCAGAGGGCCCCGCGCCTAACCAATTCACCCCTGCCCAGGTTTAGAAAAATGAATTGCGGGTAAATTATTTGTACCTCAATAAAACTTGTATCCTTTACATAACAAATTACAGCTCCATATAATCATTCTTACTTTTAATAACTGGCCAGATAGACGTGTATTTTTCAATTTAATCATGGTAGTTATTAGTCAACTCATTAATAAACCAAGTAAAATTAATTAGTAAATTATATTAGGCAATTTTGATAAGGAATCAAATTTTAGGTTCATAAAATGCTTAGGATTCAGGTGAAGAACATGAAGTCAACTAGGATGATACACAAAACCTGGAATAATTTTTTCAAACGTTTAATTAGTGGTGTCACATTTTAACGGCAATTTTATTTTATAAATTAAATTTTAAAATAACTTTCTGTAAGATGTTGTAAGTAGAAACAGAGTTATCTTTTTCAAATATTTTCAAAGATATAATCAAAGATATAGACTTGCTCAAAATGCAAGTGCTATAGTAATGTTGTTTACCCCATCAAAATGTAAGCACCAAATTTCATCAGTAGAGTCTATATAAAACCGAATTAAGCTTATTTATGTACGATTGTTGTAGATGCTTTTTGGACAGCGGATTTGCAAATCGAAGCCTCGCCAACCGTACAGCTTATCGAATACACCTCATTTTTAGCTATCCTAGGTACCATCTTTCCGATTATTTTTGCAAGTTTAAATGAGATAGTATAATCATCACTTGTTATTTGAACTCTCACTACTTGTCTGCTTTATTAAACAAAATTTATTTCAAGTTCTTTCTTTTCGGTGGCAGATCTTGCAAGTAGCTTGTAATAGGCTCTGTCATAATACTGCATTGACATTTTTAACTATTAGGGGGTTTTTGACGTTCATTAAAGAGTTTGTCTTCCAGATTTTTAAGTTTAGCACTTTTACGCAATAAGTCAAATAATTTGTCCCAACTATTAATAATAATGGTCTTCTTATTTATACTTTTGTGTTGATTTATTTAAAAAATGTAGAATTTTGAATAGCAGACTTTACTTTCCTTTGCACAGACTTTTCCGGAAAACATGATATCGTCATCTTATTCTTGACAAACTACTTGAGATTTTTTTACCCTAATTTCCTAATTTCTGATTTGTCTAACAGAATTGAAAAATTCACCAGTGGTTTCTCAATCAATCTTGGCTTTGAAATATTGGAAAAGCGATCAATTTCTCTAATTAAACTCTCTTGTATATTATACATCTAAAATATATATAGTTTATTTTTAAATATATACAATATATAATAGGTAAACGGTATGAGTTACTTAAGCAAATTTTCAAGACTTTTATTTATATATATTTGTGAGTTTTAGGTCATTACTCCACCAATTGTTAAAGGGCCATGACTTGAAAATAAAGTTTCCACTCCTATTATATATCACCGGAATAATAAAATATATGTATCCGGAGATTTTATGCCACTTATAAAACACAGGCATAACTCTGTTCAATAAACTAAATTGAATAAATTTGAAAAAAAAAATAGTTTAATTATCTTAAATTTCCTAAAAAATTAGTTTCTTCGTTTTGTACTTTGGCATGTTTTTTAATAGTATCAATAAAGTAGGTTATGAAGTTATTTGAAGTTAACTTGGAGTTTATCCAAGTAAACTTCAATAAATTTTCAAATTAAATTTTTGGTTCTTAAAAAACTCAAAAGCTTATCAGAAATAAATAATCCGATGAGTGAGGAGGAAGTAAGTCACAAAATGTTTGACAGTTGTTGAGACTCTTTTCAATAAGTAATGAGAGTAATCCTATGGGAGTTCCTCGCGCTATTGTTTTAAAAAGTTTTTTACGTTATGCACGTGATTAAAAACTATTTTTTAAAGTTGGGAGAAATGATGAAGTTTAGAAAATATTAAAAACTTGTTTTTTTGTAGATAAAAATTGGTATGAAATACTCTTAGAGCGTTTACAATTTAAATGTGTAATTTAATTAATATAGTGTAAACGTATTGTTTATCTTCTTTAATGCTAAACCTACTAGTGATCAAAACATCAAATTTAACATGCATATATTTGTGTTATATATACATTTATATTTAAAAATATGTTCATTGTTATGGTTACATAAACTAATATTAAACAATATTATTAAAGAAATACTCCACAGTATACATACAATGCTAATTTTGAATTAAACAACTGTAACTGCATTGTAAAAACTGAAATCAAAATAGATAATATTTGCGTCATTTGTTAAAAGAAACTTAAAAAAAAAATTTGAACAGTTTTGTAAAAATTGTGTTAAAAAGAGTTGGGGGGGGGGGTTCTTTTTATTGTAAATTTTACAATAAAAAGATGAGGCATTTTTCACGAATCGCCTCATCTTTTTGTTGTAAAATTTACATTGTTTGAAAACTAGCATTGTATTTTGAATGTGAATGCTGTTGATACCATTTCATTAGTGGCTTTTGTTGTCTAACATTGATGCCAAAGATTTTAGACCTTTTTTATGTAAGCAATAAAGATCTTACAGATCAAAGGTGCTAACTTGAAATGTGCAAACAGTAACCATGTAACAGTAACCATGGGTTTTGAACCGATAGTTTTTTTTTTTAATTTGATAATTGAAAATCGGGATTGATGTGTCAATCGCCACGGTTGAAAATTGCTTATCATATCCTCCAGTTAAATGTTCAGCAGAAAAGCCAGACAAAATCTTGATCATTTTTGTAATTTGTATCGAAAAGGTATATGCATCAATTTGATTTGAAGTGAAGTCGAAGTGAAGTACTTGTCCATGAAGTTTGTCTCTGAAGCCAGTATGACAAACTTCACACTTTGACATATGAAGCATATACAGTTTTTGTAAACTATAAGGTTTCTTATGTTTTGGTGTTTGAGTACTTGTCCATGAATTGTTAGAATAGTTAATGAAGCTATGAATTAGCCCAAAGTAGATTTATTTAAGACTTTGTGTATTAATGTAAGAACTCGATACATCAAACTTATGGTTTTGATTATTTTTAACTGGGTGTATTTTATATGAGGAGGCCAGGATAACTTTTCATCAACTTTAATTATTAAATTGATAAATCAAGGAATACTCCTAAAGTAAATTTTCAAAACCATTAGTAATTTAGTTTATTATTTCATTGATTGCGTGCTCAGTCGAAATATTTTTTTAAAAACCTGATTTGAGTAAAAAGTAATCATAGGTATTATTATAGACCACACGTTTTGAAAATACTAAAAGTATTGATATAGGTCTGTAGTTTGAATGTCAGAATGGTCATTACATTTGTATAATGGAGTTACTTTTGCTGATTTAAGTACATCCCGAAAAATCCCAGAATTTAATGAGAGTTTAAGTGAATAAATTAGAGGTCTATTAAGACTGTGTTTCCTTGTAATAACTATATCACTTGATATCTCGTCAAATACTGGTGCCTCTTTTTTAAAAGAGAATAAAGATCCCTTCAATTCTTTATAGCTTAATTCATAATCATGTATGGTAGCGTTATTCGTATGTTTTAGGTAGTTTTTAAATGATTCACATGTTGGTATTGTTTTTTTGACCAATATTTATAGAATATTTGTTGAATTCTTCCAAGATTAGTTTTTGGCAGAGTATATCATTGTTTTCAATAACAATTCGTTTAGGAGGTGAGTTCAATTTTTTTCTTCCTATAAGTCATTAATGATGGCCCATATTTTTTTGCATTGTAGATTGATGACTGTCTTTTTTTTCTTTTTTTTTTGCCTTTTTAATGAGATCTTGGTAAAAATATTTGTAATTTTTGAAACTTGTTTCATTATCATTGTTTTTATTTTTCAGAAATTTATTATAAAGTTTCAGCTTCCTTTTTGACCATTTTAGTATCGATTTATCCATCCGCGGATTAGCAATTGCTTTAGTCTTAACTTTTATAATCTGCTAAGAACAGGTCTCATTAAAATACTCCAAAAATGTACTTTAAAAAGTATTGTAAGCTTCTTGAGTACTTTGACAATTATATACGTTTGTCCGTGTTTTTAGTTTTAGTCTACTTGTTTGTATTACTCATTATTAGATTACGTTACGTCATTATTAGATTACGTTACGTCATTATTAGATTACGTTACGTCATTATTAGATTACGTTACGTCATTATTAGATTACGTTTTTTCAAACGTGCAATTTTTGGTTGACAATCAGGTGTAGAATATAGTGTCAATTGCATTTACCAAGGTTTTTGTGTTTCGTGTTGGATTACTAATAGCCGATAAAACAATAAATTTAGAAAGTATATCAAAAAAGAATTTATTTTTCGAAATTTGTGTTAGATACGTAATTACGTTACGTCATTATTAGATTACGTTTTTTCAAACGTGCAATTTTTGGTTGACAATCAGGTGTAGAATATAGTGTCAATTGCATTTACCGAGGTTTTTGTGTTTCGTGTTGGATTACTAAGAGCCGATAAAACAATAAATTTAGAAAGTATATCAAAAAAGAATTTATTTTTCGAAATTTGTGTTAGATAGAGCATCAAAATTTATGTCACAAGTAACAATCAATGTTTTGTTTTCTTTATTTATTTTTGTAATCGTGTTTTTGATAAATGTTTCAATGTTTTTTATTTTTCCACTCGGTAGACAGTAAACACATCCAATTAAAATATTTCGGTATTTTTTATTAATTATTTTAATAAAAAGTCTTTCGTAATTATCACTTGAAAAACATAGTATGTTTTTTTTGTTGTCGGTAAAATGCGACCTGTGAACCGCGATCTGCGAACCGGTAAAATGCGAACTTTTTTGCGAACCGAAACATTATATTTTAAAGACCATTATTATTATGATATGCGCGGAGTTTTGCTAGATTGACTATCTTATAGCCTGACTCGCAACGGAGTGCTGCTACATCGACTATCTTATAGCCTGATTTGCAACAAAGTGCTGCTACATCGACTATCTTATAACCTGACTCGCAACGGAGTGCTGCTAAATCGACTGAGGGTTTGGTTTGGGCAGGCAGTTTATCAAATAATTAAAAAAAAAAATTATTTTATTTTGTATTTGTCTAGTTTCACTTAATTTCCTTTTATTTATTCTTTTTATATGTTTTCGCTTAAAAGTCCTTAAAATATACCACTAAATGAACTATTTAACGGAAATAAAACATTACATCATTAAAAACCAATAGGACGATAGTTCGCAAAAAAGTTTGCATTTTAACAGTTCGCACTAAGCGGTTCGCAGTTCGCATTTTACCTAGTACCTGTTTTTTTTTTTATCTTAAAAGCATACTTTTCTAAGACATAAATACCTAATTCTCTATCTTTTTTCCACTTCCATGTGTTGCCAAACTAGTTTATAAAATGATAAGACTTAATTAGAATTTAATTCAAGAAAACTTTCTGTCACGGAGAAAACATTTTACTCCGGAGTAGAACGTCTTAGTTTGTCCTATCCGTCCGTTTACGACAATATACTCCAGAGCAAACTATCCTAAGTTGGAGTCAAGGAGGTTTAATTAACCTTTATTAAAGTTTATTAAACCTCCTTGGTCAGTGTAAACTGCCCTCCTATTTTGCGGATTATAAAGGTTTGAAAGTTTTAAAAATTAAAAAATAAGTTAACACTGACATGTTTAGAACCTTACAATTCCTTTAAGGTTTAAGTTAAAAACCCTAAAAAATCAAATTTCCGTTTTTTTATGTTATCTTGCTTAAAATTTATTCTAGATTCAGAAAATATATAAATTTAAACTCAATATTAAAGGTAAAATTGATTTTTTCAAAGTAAAGTTTTTTCAGCATCTATAACGTTCTTTAGCAACGGCAATTTCCTGACTTTTTAATTAACTATATTTTATATTCTGTACCTAATTAACTTTTGCAACATATATTACTAATATATATCTTTTAAATGTGTTTTAAACAGAATTTGACCTTGAACAAAACATAAAATTGAAAATGAAAACTTAAATTTTTCAGGATGTGCTCTTTAACAATTACTTGAAGGACTGTAGAAGAATTACAAAAAACTCATAATGTTTTAAGTTTTGAACAACTTTCTTAAATAAAAAATTTTTTCTTTTTTCTTAAACTTTTTAGCCATTTTAAAAAAATTTTATTGAAAATTTCCAGGGCAGTAAAAACGTTCTGTAACATTGCAGTAAGTGCATAAGTTTGTGCTAAAACACATGAAAATTTTGTCTTCGAAATGAAATATAAATTGAAACACTGTAAGTTCAGTTTATATAACTTGTATAAAGCAAAGATATAAAATTACAAATATATTAATTTTTGATATCTATTTTATTTATTAAAATGTTGCTTTTAACTTTATTTTCTATGAATATCTTCTAAAAGGAAATTTTTGACAAAAGTGATGAAAAAAACATTTTTAATGTATTTAAATAAATAAAAAGTTACAAATAAAAAACAAAAAAGTCCTTTCTTAAATATATGGTTTAATTTATTTGGTTTTTTAATTAGAATTGAAACATTTACAAATTGATAACACCTTAAAAAATGATTATGTTTGTTTGATTTTCTTCTGATAGTTCTCTTTTCATTCGGACTGTTGGAATAAAACCTGCAACTGTTGGGATAAACCTGTTTAGTTAAGTAATTATTAACATCGAGAAACTCTTGTTCTTCTTTTTCATCTTTCACTTTATCCATTTTATTTTAAGAAACTAAAGTTTTTTGCATCTATCAAACTGGTTGACTTTTGTCAACCAATTTATATATTTTTACAAAAAAAAGTATTCATTTTTAAGCAACAATATTAATAAGCTAAACAGTCGGAAACTGCTTTAGCTTGTCACTGTTCTATTAAATAAACTGTTCCGTTAATGACACACATCTGCCAATACAAATTTGATATGTTTTTTTGATTAGATTATACACTATTTCTAAGAGCACATTAAAAATAGTTAAAATCTACAACAAAACAAATTATCACAATAACATTATGGTATAACAAAACTTATTACTATAAATAAACAGTGGTACAAAAACAACAAGATGTTATCCAACAGTTAAATCATATTTTGCAATGTTAACTGAAAATAAAACTAACCCCACCTTAGTTGAGTTAAATTCAATTTTTCCTTAACTATTGGCTAATGATTAATAAACTAAACTTAAATTCATGGACTTTAAACTAAGCTAATACAATTTTTAAGCTAATGCTACACTTTAAGCTAATACTACTCTTTAACCTAAATTTCTAGCTTTGTTTATCATATATGATAAACAAAACAAAAAAACTTAAACTTGTTTATCATATATATATATATATATATATATATATATATATATATATATATATATATATATATATATATATATATATATATATATATATATATATATATATATATATATATATATATATGATTTTTTCGTTATATATGATAAGTCGAAGCTAGTTTATGCATTAGCTGATTACAACTTGTAAAATCAAATAGTTATCTTACTTGTAGTACAAGATTATTAGATTTTAAATCTGATATAAATATTTATATATATAAGTATATATAAATATATATATATATATATATATATATATATATATATATATATATATATATATATATATATATATATATATATATATATATATATATATATATATATATATATATATAGTTTATAATGCATTTATAATAAACAAAATATACATTATATATTTCATATACTAACTGATGTTCTACATCAAATTTTAATGCAATAATATTAATATTGTAAGAACTAAATAGGCAAATAAGTTTTATTTTAATTTGAAATAAAACATATTTGACTATTTAGTTATTACTATAATAATATTATTGTTGTTGTAATTATTATTGTTAGGGCCGGCGCCAGTATTTTTTGGTCTTTGAGATAGCTAACTTCCAGACATGGAGCAAACTCCAAACATTTATATGTTTTTTATATATTTATATGCCCAAACTTCAAACATTTATATGTTTATACTTATGTCGAATAAGGATGCTTCGCAAAAAATTGCTATGATTGGAGCTTGGGAACAAAAAACCCCAAATTTTGGCCTACCCTGCCCTAAACGTGAGAGCAACAAGTTGATGAAATATTTCTTGTACTATTTTCAATTAGACTTATATTTATCGATAAATTTTAACTTTCATAGTAAAATATTTTAGCGTTCAAAAATTATGACCATATAAAGTTTAAATCGCCGCATGTTGTTAAAGGTTGACTTGACCAAATTTTTAAAATTTAACAAAAAAATTACTTTACAAAAGTATATATGTAATTTGCTTAAATTTTTTATTCAAGTGATTGTTTTTAGTAATTAAATAAATATTAAACACCCACTACCAACGCGTTGATCAATTAATTTTAATTGAACACAAGTCGTTGCAGCGTTGACCACAAACCACAAAAATTTTAAATAATTAAAATTGAAAAAATTTAAACAATTAAACATGATGAAGCGGCAATATTTGCATTATAAACTTTCAGAGGCCAAATGGGAAAAGAAGATTAACAGTACAGTATATGTCGAGGCTGACATCATTTTGAAGGGTTTGCATATATCGGATGATATTTAAACTAATAATCGACTGACAACAATTTCTTAAAATGTACCTAGACAACATCGAGTAAAATTAAAATCTTTGTTTATGAAAATGTCCCTTTTACCGGTTTTTACATCCATTTAAAACAATCATGACAACCATTTAAAATAACCATGACATTCATTAAAACGATGTGATTTTCACTTAACGCATGCGCAATCTCAACATTTTATATTATTTTTTAAAAAAAGGTTTTTTTATATATTTATTTATCTAATATTTT
Organism: Hydra vulgaris; assembly: GCF_022113875.1. Taxonomy (NCBI): domain Eukaryota; kingdom Metazoa; phylum Cnidaria; class Hydrozoa; order Anthoathecata; family Hydridae; genus Hydra; species Hydra vulgaris. Next base: position 18,301,416 of record NC_061156.1, on the reverse strand, counting down.
TATAAATTTATTTTTGTTAATATTATATTAATTTATTTTAATTTAATGGAATTTATTTTAAATTTAAATGAATATCATGTTTGTTTTAAATGTATGCAAAACCATATTTTTTTGCGAAATTCTGTTTGCCAAAATACGCGAAAATTTGTATTCAGATTGGTCGTTGGTCAAAGAAAAATTCAATCTTCATGCCGCGAAATTCAGTTTCTCAAAACATGCGAGATCAATTTACAAATGTTTCGCAGTCATTCACGGACAAGAAGAGGAGTAACACCAAACCCGATCATTCGCCCTAGGCAGCGTAACGTTTGGATGATATTGGCCGTCAATGGTTTAAATATTATTCACTGTGAAACTGTCAGTGTGTCAGTCAACACAGTTTTGTTTCAAGAATATATTGATAAAGTTGTACGAGTTTTGGGGACAGAGGAGGAATTCGCCTTGGTAATGGATAATGTCAGAATCCATCATAATGATGAGATGAGGGCTTAGAACATTCAAATAAAATATTTGCCACCATATTCACTATTCTTAAATCCGAGTGAAAAGATTTTTTTTATCTTAAGAATAACGTGCGAAGAAATACGGCCCCAGCTGGAAGAAATAAACTAATTTCAAGAATGCGTGAGGTATGCATATCTATTCCTAATATTAACTTATCAAACTATTACACACACTGCGAAAGCTTTTTCGAAGCGTGTCTTAGGTCAGATGACATACCTCGACAGTAAATGGAAAATAAACATTATATTTTAAATAAAATAAAATTTTTAATAATTTTAAAAAATCAAATAAAAAAAATAAAAATATCTAAAGAAAACCTTTTTTTTTAAAATAATATGGAATGTTGAGATTGCGCATGCGTTAAATGTTTTAATTGAAAATCGATTGTTTTAATTGAAAATCGCATTGTTTTAATTGATTGTCGCTGTGTTTTAAATGGTTGTCATTATTGTTTTAAATGGATGTAAAAACCTGCTCTTTCAATCAATTTTAATCACTTTTGTAAATCAAAGTTTTTTTTTTTTATTTTAAAATTTTTACAAAGTATTTCTGACATAGACAACTTTTCTACACCCAGATAAAGCAAATTAAAAAAAAAATCGCTGCACTTTATTCACCAAGTAAGTAAATATTGTTTTCAAATTTTACAAAGTTAAGTATGCAACTGAAAATGCATGTAAGTTTAAAAAAGTTATATAGTTTTAAGTTTTAAGTTAAATACTTCTTAGAGATATTAAAACAGAATTTAAAAAAAAATGGGGGTTGTTCTAATTAAAAACTAAATAAGCAAAGTTTTATCTCCAAAATAAGTGGCTTGTTTTTATACAAAAGGTTATGTTTTTAAATTTAAGTTAGCAAATTAAAAAATATTTTTTTAGGTATGGTCACGTGGCAAAAGAAGACAAATGGCACAAGACAACCCAAGGATGCACAATTCAGAAATATCCAAGCGATTAGGAGCAGAATGGAAATGTCTGACACAGCAAGAAAAGCAACCCTTTATCGGTTAGTAAAAAATTAGGATTTGAAATTTAAAGTTACTTATAATTATCATTTTGAAAATTTTTACTTGCGGAATTAATGAAATAAAGATAAAAAGCATAATATGTTCATATAGATGAAGCAAAACGCCTTCGTGCTGTTCATATTCAGGAACACCCCGATTACAAGTATAAGCCAAAAAGAAGAAAACAAAAAACTACTAAAAAAGATATATATACGCCTTACCCAAGTATTGGTCAAGGAATGGTTCCCAATATTGATTCTAAATATGCTTCAATTGGCTATCAACCGACACTAAGCTACGGAATGAGCTCAGATATGTATAACAAATTGAACGGAGGTTACGGTTACCAGACAACAATTAGCACCGGTTACCCTTTAATGTATTCTAATTACAGCGTTGGGCCAAGTATGGTAGGTTCTCACTCTCAATCTTCTCCTACTGGAGCACATCAATCATACCCATCTTCTACAATAACTTCACAAATTGGTACACCTGTCATAACAGATTCCACATACCGTGTTTCGACGTCAGACTATATTAATAGTAAAAATTATTTTTCAAACATGAACAGTCCTTATAGTCCGGTAGATTCAGCTGCTACCTCAACTCATTCTCAAAATCGATATCCTACTACAGACGAAAACAGAAATATTGTAAATCACGCACATTCTGTTGGAAACGGAATGGTATCGAAGTTAATACAAGAACACGATGTTCAGTCTAATTTTCCAGACAACGCTGTAAATAGAAACTGGTCATTAAATTTTTCTTCTGTTTAGTTTTCACATATTTATGAGTTACTATAGTTACTATTCAAACTAAAGTTGCCATGTTGGATTTTAACATGAGATGTATCTTAGTTAGGCTAGATATTTTGATACTCGATTTAAAACTTACGAGTATGTTATAATTTTATAATCTATGTTTGCAAGAAATCAAATGTACGGTAAACTTCACATGGAGTTTTTTATTTTTTGTGTTTTTATTGATTCTTTTTCTCAAAATTATTTTTTATTTTTGTAAATATTTATTCTAACAAAGAACTTTAAGAAAGTTTTTTTGCAACGATAAACTTTTTTTTTTTTAATTTATCAAGATTTTCTAATAACAAAAAATAAAAAATTATTTTCATATCAAAATTTCCAAATTTTTCTTAATCTAAATATTGTTAACCAGTATTTTATAGTTTTTTGTTTTTTGAGTATTTATGCATCAAATGTATATAGTTTGGCACATTTTATGAAAATATGCAGTCTAAAATCTATTTAAAAGAAATATATGTGCTCAGAAATAAACTTAAAGCTTTATTAACTACGATGAGAAATAAAAAATAGGGTGTCTTTAACTCTGGAAATGATTTTCAACCTAATTTTTTTTTTAAACAATCAATATTTGATAAAGTATAATCATTTGCTGCTGGTTTTAAGAAGTTCTATATATATAGTTACTTTTTAAAAGAGTTGGTTTGGTGCTCTGGGAAAAAATATTTTGTTACTAGAACATGTAGCTAAAGGAGTTAAGATATATTCTAGAGGAATTTATTTGGAACTTGTTTTAAGATGTTTCAAACGTTTTATGTTTGCATTTGCACACTATAGTGTGCACACTATAGTGTGCATTTAAGTTTTACTTTATTACATTTGCATGAAAAGCTAAGCAATTTGATTTTATATTTAAATGAAAAACAATTTTTGCTAACGGCAGATTATAAAAGTTTCTTATTTTCCAATAAGAAACTTTTATAATCTGCCGTCCGACCGTAGTTCTCTAGAATCTCTTCTGGTAATTGCGAATGGTGTAACAATGCCTACATGCTGGCCTAATAAAGACTCCTTTTTAAATGTAATGCATACGCATAATTAGATAAGAGTATTCCCTCAAAAACCTTTATACATCAGAAAAAGAAGAAGAAGAAAATTAACCATGTCAATATTAAAATAATCAATAAAAAAAATATCATTGTCATACAACAAACAAACCAACTTATGAGCTGTCTTTGTTTGTATAGTTTTATATATTTATCTTTAATTCACCTGAGTTTAGGAAGTACTGTGAAGGTTTGCATGCTATTTTATTTAGATTCAGAAGACGTATTACTTTTTCAGCTTAGAATGAAATCCAAGTTTCTCACTTTCACAATTTAGTGACGATTTGAAAGCAATACAACTACAATACTTATATCACATGTCATTGTTATAATAATTACAGTTAAAATATATTTAGTTAATAGTTAATGCTTGAAACATTAAACAGACTAGGTGAATAAAAAAAAGCAGTTGCAATTTAGCGTTTTTGGAGTTATTGTTTTGCTTTACATGAATATGAATTTGAGCAAATCCGATCAAACTTTTATTCACGTAAAGTTGAGCAGTTGCTGAGGAAAAACAAATTCTTGTTTTTATTCTCGCTCCCTGTAAGCATACCAACAAAATGGTACTAAATTATTGTGAAGAGCTTTAGTTTAAACAGAAGGAGGAACTTACTCTTACTTTTTACTGGTTACCAATCCACTCTGGTCGGATTTCTTCCCCATTATCAGTCATACAAACTAATAACAAATAGTTATAAATATTTTGCTAACTTATGCAAGAGCCGTTGCTAATTGATAAGTTTTATCCGTTTTATTAAGTTTTAACCGTTTTATGGGAGAAAATACCTCAGATTTCACACTTGCGTGATCGGTTGTGTATTTTTAACAAAAACTCTTTAATAATAATAATAAAAAAAGAGTATTTCTTAAGAACGCTTAATCACTAGTTAGATAAAGAGTATATTGTAAAATTCAATGCAATAAATAGTTCTATTTTTATTTGATTAAGCTTCCTTTAATAGAAACATATTCAGATATATTGAAATCCATAAGTAATAACAATCGCTTCATTTTTAAAATGCTCAAGTACACGTACATAGAAGCATTTTTTGTTTGTTGTAGAATTTTTTGAGTTTTGTATGGATGATAAAAGCCTACCAACATTGCAGTAAGCCATATAAATGAGCCATATAAAGAGAGTTGAAATTTTTTTTAAAAATGATATTTAGAAAACATTTAGCGCTAAAATATAAATGAGATTTTAGTATCAATGCTATTTATATGAGAATACCACTTTTCATTCACTTTTAATCCTAAAAAGTTTACAGATGTTTACTTTATACTAATATAAAATTTTTAAAACCAAATTTAAAATTTGGTAGTTTATAATGTCGTTTAATGAGCAGTTATATTTACTACAATGAAAACATAGTTTTTTCATCTGAAGCAAATCTAGTTTATAACTCGTTCTTTAAAACATTTTTTGAAGTTTATGATGCAAACATTCCTTTATGCGAAGTTAATGATGCAAACATTCCTTTATGCAAAATTTAAAGTAAGTAGGTAATAAGGAAATTTAATGGACTTTTACAAAAAAAGCCATTTCACAATTTCTACATATAACACATATATGTTAAAATAATATTTCATAAAATAAGGGCTGGCAGTGATTGTCTAATCATAAATAACGATATTTTTGTTGTAAAAAAAGCTTTGCAGAGAATTAGAGGCCTTAACTAAACATTTAGATCTAAATTTTGAGCCAATGTATTAATTTAGCTCATATGTTTAGTTTTAGTTTCCCATTCTCTACTTGGCAAAATACATTAATAATACAATTGATCGAAAATGTCCGCAGTTTTTTTACGGACATGATAATTATATTTTAAAGCAATAATATTTCTGATGTTCTTGATTATTACCCTGATCACTGTCAATGGGTCGATTTTTATTTTATTAAACATGTGGTGGCATCTGCTGTTCCATATTGCACTCGTAATGGTTTGAGTGAACGTCGACAGCAGTTGCGAAATAGGGTTCTTCTCCAATAAATTCGCTATTATAATTGAGGAGACCAAATTTATCGGAGAGAAATGTTTTTGGGGTGTCAAGGAGTTATATACATCTTTAAAATACTCCCATATTTCAACAGAAGGAGGACAGTAGGCAAATATGTGGATGTTGTCCTCAATTTTATTGCAAGTTTTGCATTTGTTGTTTTATGATCAGTTGCCTTGTGCTTTTGGCTAGCAAGGCCGCAGAAAGTAGACTGTTGTGTAGAAATCGAAAGAGGATATTTTGAGTTGGTCCGCATGCGTGGGAGTTATAGTTTTTCTTCCAAACTTAGGACCACGGCATTGTTGCTTTTGTTGAACCGTTCCAGAAAAGTTCTTTTTGTTTTTGCCATTTCTAAATAAAAGTTTTTTGTTGATTTTAGGGGAATGTTAATAAGGGACCCATTTTTGCCTAATTTTTCAATTGTTGTTTTTAGTACTGAGATATTTTGTTACCCCAGTGTTTTGGAAAATTGTTCTGTTTCAAAAAGTTCCAGCTTTGGTTTTGGTTTGTAAACTTTACAAGTGAACTTGTTACCCAGTACTTTGAAAAGTAGTAATAATCATAAGTTTTATCCTCTTCGCATTCATTTAGTTGAAAGAGTTTTTTGAGGCGAAGTGCAAGGCTTTGCTCCTTCGGCAATAAAACTCCGAGACCCCCGTTTTTGACGGGTAAGAAAAGTGTCTTTCTTTTGACCGGATTGAAATTGGTCTTTTGCCACAGAATTTCGAAAATGGCACTGTGTAAACGTTCAATTACCCATTCGGGAACAGGCAGCACGTTTGCCAGAAACCACACTTTTGACATTGCTAACGTATTTATCAACATTGCTAACTTATTTATCAGTCTATTCCCTAAGTGACAAAGTTCGTAGTTCCAGAAGCTTGAATTTTTTTCTCTATTTTGTTTAGAGTTACTAGCCAGTTGAAATTCGTAGTATTACTCAATCTGGTGTAAAACGTAACACCCAAAATTTTGAAACCGGTGTTATTGATCCACACTATGTTGTCCAATTCTGGGTACATTTTAAGAATGAAACCCCCAAGAGCAAAACCCTTGGTTTTTGAGGCATTGATCACTGAACCACTTGTTTTTTCAAATAGTTTTACCGTTTCGAAAAAAAGCAGACTGGTTTTACGTCCCTGGCAAAAAAGTTCGAATCATCTGCGTACTGATGTAATTTAAGGGGTTACGTGTTCCTGGTAGTGAGAAACCCTCAATTTTGCTGTCTATTCTGATCCCCAAAGCGAGAGCTTCGGCGACAAAAACATACAGCAAAAGAGAGAGGGTATCGTCTTTTCTAACTCCCCTTCCGGTAGGGAAAGAGGATGACAAGAAAGAGCAATTCAGAACAGTTACCGAAATTTCTGAATATAGGGTGTTAACAAAAAATACAAAATTTTCTCCGAAATTAAATTTTTAGAGAATCTGCAGCAGAAACGCACTATAGACTTTGTCAAAAGTCTTCTCTGGATATATTGATAAAATGAAACTAGGTAGATTTTTAAATTCCGCGTAATCTATCAGATTACGAACTAAATGTAAATTTGAAAAAATTCTACTACCTATAATTCCGCAAGTTTGATTTGGTTTTATAATTTTCCCCATTACTTTTGTAAGTCTCAGAGCCAGCGCTTTCGTGATTATTTTGTAATCAGCGCCGATTAAAGATTTAGGCCTCCAATTTTTGTATTTAGTTAGATCTCCTTGATTGGGAATCAGTGAAACTATTGATTTTTTCATAGAGTGGCTTGTATTTTTTTCTAAAAAAAGAATTTCGTTGGCAAGTTTTTCAAAATCTTCTTCTAAAACGTGCTAAAAAGTTTTGTAAAATTCAGCTGGAAATCCGTCATAGCCCAGAGATTTTCCGTTTTCAAATTTAGAAAAGGGTTTCTTTTAGTTCCCCGCCGGTGAGGCGGGTGTTTAAAAATTGATTTTCATCATCACTTAAACGTTTAGTGATGTGTAACAAGACATAGTTTTAGCTGTTTTTGCATAAGTTTGTTTTGGTGTAAATATTTTTATAATATGTTGATAGAGTGTTTAGTATTTCATCAGGTTCACTCGTCAATGTACCGTCATTCTTGCGAATATCGGTAATTGACTTGTTCCGCTGTTAAGTTTTTTCCAAATTATACAAAAATTTTGAAAGTTTTTCTCCTACTTCGATTAGTTTTTGTTTCGTACAAATAAACGCTCCGGGTCACTGGAGCAAGAAAAGAGCATCGCGTTTTTCTTTGATGCCATCTAAATTCGGGTTAGCGTTTTGTATTTCGTTTGTATTTTCGCTCCCGTTGTATTTCGTTTTTAATCCTTTTGATGTGTTTTTTGCTTTTCGCACTTTCCTGTATCAATATATGTTGTAATTCTACCCTTACAAAAAAGTTTGCAGTCGTCCCACCATTTTAAAATAGACTCGTAGGACCGTTTTTTTGTTTGCTAATTTTGAATTAAGAGTTAAATATTTTGCCTATGTACTTCTATTTCTAAAAGAGAACAATTTAATATCCAGTATTCTGGTCCTATCCTAGTTTTACTAAAATTGACGGTTGTTGTTAAGAACTCGTGGTTGGAAAAATGGTTGGTGAGAATTTTGGTGTATATTGTTTTTTTGACAATTTTATCAAGGCAGTAGATTCTATTGAGTCTACGTTTTACCTTTTGACTTCGCCATGTGAATTCTCTTTTGTTTGAAAATTTAAAACGAAAAACATCTACAACGTTATACTTACCCTGGAAGACCTCGAGTTCGTCAATGCCGTAAGTGTATTATTTAGAGTTGTTTGTTCCTTCCGTGTCGAGAGACAGACTTTCAACCATATTAAAATCTCCGGCCGAATCCTGCGAGAAGTTTCCATGGTTGCCGAAAAAAAGGCGCCTTTCTCTCGGCACATTAGGTGCATAAATATTCAGCACTTGCATTTCGTGCTCATCAATTTTTATCATGACGTTTATTATTCTACCGTTATTGTTTCTTTTTAGTTCGTTTATGGAAATGTTGGATTTAGAGAGAACCGCCACCCCGCAACAATTATGACTCGGCCCGGAGTTCCAAATAGACTTGCCAGTCCATTTATCACTCCACTGTTTAACAGAGATTCATCACTGTTTAACAGAGGAAGGGCCGGATTTTGTTTCCTGAAGGAGGATAAGATTGAAGGTGGACGTTTGAAAAACCCAAAAAAATTGTCACGTTTTTCTAGGTCGTTTAGACCGTTTATATTGCACTTTAAAATATTAATAGCCATGATGGAGAAGATCAGCTTTCCTAATTTGAAAATTCGTGTACCTTAAACATGAATATAAAAATTTTACAACCTGACATAAAAAACACAAGCATCTAAATCTTAACCTTAGAGCATGAGTTTTCGTTTGAACTGACGTAATACGACTAGATGGACGCACTGGACCATAACGTTTCACAAAAAAGCGCGAAATTCAACAATTCGAATTACGACTGCTTAAGCGCTATATAAAAATGGCCATGCATTATTAATAAGAAACGTGAAATAAAATTAAAAAGATCGAAGAAGAAAAAAAATTGTAGTTTAGAATTATAAATGTTCGATCAAAAAAAAATCAAAGTTGAGAACATGGCAAAAATAAAAAAAAAAAAAAATTGAAGAAAAAGTGAACCTTACTATTTTCTATCCGCACAAGGTTGGCTTTCGTAATCCTCGTCAATGAATAGAACATCTGCTCCATCCTCGCCAAAACTTTGGTCGGTTTCTTTGTATAAAAGTTCTTCTTCTATTTGCATCTTTTAAGATGCAAATAGAAGAAATAAGTTTTAAATAGAAGAAATAAGTTTTGGTTTATCCTAACCCCATTGCAAAATAACAGTTGCGGGCTCTACAAACTCTCCCCTCCTCCCCTTCCCAAAATAAAATCAATCTGTTTTTCTGATTCGTAAAGCATAAACTTGCCTTTCCAGCTCAAATAAAAATCGATTTATTAGATTAACCTCAACAATCGTTTTTTTTCCCCCAGTGAAGTCTGATGCCTTAAAAGACATTAATTCGTCATATATAAGCTCAGCAGAGCAGTGACGTCTCTATGATTTAGACGATTGAAGAATCTTCGATCCGTCACAGCAGCAAAGTGTTTGTTGGTGCTCACCAATAGCATAAGTTCTATTCAAGATTGAGGAAAATTAATTAAACCTTTTCGAACGAAAAAAGAAAGACAGCTATACAGCTCATTCCACTTTAAAAACAACTTCAACTGTTTGAATTATTTTATTTACTTCGTTGAATCTTTTCGAATTTTTGCTTTAAATTAAAACAGCTGTACCAAGCTGATCTTTTTTTCCGTTAAAAGTTTAAAAGTAAAGTTTTTAAAGTTAAACCAAAAATAAATTGATTCTTTTCCGGCTTGCCTCTCTAAATGCCATGGTCCTGCAGCGGCTGCATAGAATGGACTTGTGTAATGATGGGCCTAAATGTACCGTCAGGAATATACTTGTTTTATAATACTTATAATGCCCTTGTAATAACAATTATAATAAAAGTAATAATACCGATACCAATATAGCTATACTACAGATTTTTTTGTTTGCTTGTGTGGGGTAGGGGATGGGGAGAATCGTCCCGGTGTTGGTAATATCTTCTGAAGGGTTATGAAAACAAGTTTTGCGCTTTTCCATTATTTGAATAATTGAAATCAAAATTAAATTTAGCAGAAGTTACAAAAATGCATAAACACCTACAAAAAAAAAATGTAAAAAGTACCGAGACTAAATTACCCTTTGACAAGGACACTGTTTAAATTGACCGGGACAAATTACCCTTTTACTGGGACGATGGGACACGGATGTTAAAACCGGGACATGTCCATACGTCCCGGGTGTACCGGGACGTATGGCAGCCCTACACTATCTACGTCATTATTTTCTATTTTTTGGTTGTTTATCTTAGTTGGTTTCAACTTTAGGTAAAATGATTTGGTTAGCTTTTGTTGTATTATTTTCAGGTTGATCGACATGTTTATATCTAAGGGTGAGTCCATCAACGTTTTGGTAGCGAGGGAGTGGATTTTGAGATAACATTTCTTGTGTAAATATCTTCTTCCTGCACTTCAACTTTTTGTAAATAGAATGAGTCGAATTCAACTCTGCCGGTCGTAAGGTGTTTTTCGAACAGGATAAAAGCACTTTGACAACCATTACACAGAATACCTATTGGGATATTTTGCACAAGGACGTGCACTTTGCGGATAAACTTTTGTTCGAAATGTAAAAGACATCCTTTAATTTCAATTTCGGTCTTTTAGAATAAATCGACAGACGAATTATGATTAGAGTAATGCCTTGTAACTCCTCAGACATTTGCTAATAGGTTTTTTGCAGATAAGGCTAATAAAAAATTGTTCACACTAAAACTTTAATCGCCGTATCTGCAAACAAAACATTAGAGTTGTTATTGGATATGCAATTAAAAGCTTGGTTGTTAAATTAATTAAATTAAGTTAAATTTTTAAATAAATTTTTAAATAAATTGTTAAATAAATTAAAAGCTTGGTTGTTATTGGATAGGCAATTAAAAGCTTGAAGATAGACAAAGGACGAATAATCTTCGAATAGAGGGAAAATGAAAAAGAACATTGGGATGACACTGAACTGAAGGTGTTAAATATTTTTGAAGAAAAACTTAATTTAAAAAGAATTGTAATTGAACGAGCACACAGGTCAGGAAAAATTGAAGCAGGTAGACCGAGATCAATAGTAATGAAACTGTTAAATTACAAGGATATAGTAAAAGTTTTAAAAAGTGCGAGTAAACTAAAAGGGTCTGGAATATATATCAATGAGGATTATTCAATGGAAACTGCATCTATCATGAAAAAACTACTCGAGCAAATGAAGGTACATATGAAAAATGGTATGTTTTCGGTTGTAATTTACGATAAATTAATAGTAAAAGAATTCAGGAAACTACCTACTAAACTTTAATTATTTTATTTTTTAAATATTTTGTTAGTATATCCTTTCTTGTTGTTATGGAAGATATGAATTTTTGTGAATTAAGCTTCAAGGCTTTCCAGACAAATAAAAATATACTTTTAGAGAGTCATTCAGATCCAGATGTTAATTTTTTTATCACTGATGAAATAATTAGCAACATATGCCCTTCTTATTATAATTCCGATATTTCTAATCTTTCTGCTGATATAGATATTAATGAGTTCTCTATTTTGCACTTGAATATCACGAGCCTCCAAAAAAAGTTTTGATAAATTTAAAGATTTTTTATATAGTGTTGAAATTAATTTTAAAATTATTTGTTTGACAGAGACGTAGTGTCGAGATACCCAAGTTGAAAAAGATTCGAATTTTCAACTGCAAAACTATAAAGTTATTCATCAAGTTAGAAATTCTGAGACAATAGGTGGAAGAGTATGTGTTTTTATTCACAATTCTTTAAATTTTAAACCGCTAACCGAATTTAACGTAATTAGTAATGATTGCAAATCATTAACGATTGAAGTTATAAATAAAATCACTAAAAACATCATTGTACTTGTTGTGTACAGACCGTCATCTGGCAGTAACAAGTTTTTTCAAAAATACTTTAAAAAATAAAATTTTATGTGGCAAACGTGTCTTTTTTGTGGGGATTTTAATTATAATGTGCTCGATTACGACACAAACAAAAATGTAAAAATTTTTATGAATGTCATATTTCAAAATGGTTTCATTCCAACAATAAATAAACCAACACAAATTACTAGGAATAGCGCAACCTCAAGTGATTAAATATTAATTAATGAATATAAAAAAAACAAAATGAAAACTGGAATAAAAATATCTGATATATCGAATCATTTCCCAATGATCCGATATATCATGAACACACCCCTCAAAAAAAAAATTATTACAAATCGAATATATAATGACATTTCTATGGAATTTTTTAATAATTCTCTATTTTCTGAAAACTGGGACGAAATTTTGCAAATTCAAAACACAGATACTGCTTATGACAGTTTTCTTCGGATATTCAAAAAACATTATGATAATGCTTTCCCAGTGGTAACTAAAACTATTAAAACTAAAACATTTATAAACCCTTGGATTACACCAGGAATAATAAAATCATCAAAAAAATAAAAACGATTGTATAAAGTGTTTCTGAAAAAAAGAACTTATGAAAATGAATAAAGGTATAAAAAATATAAAGGTCACTTTGAATCAATTATAAAACTTTCAAAGAAGTTATACTATTCAAATAAAATAATAAACTTTAAAGGCGATACTCAAAAAACGTGGCAAGTCATTAAAGAAGTAATTGGAAAAAAAACACTTAAGCTAAATGGTCTTCCAAAAAAACTAAATTATCATCATCAAGAGGTGTTTGTCAACATTTGATGAGGTGTTTGTCAATGCAGGTTTAAATTTAGCATCAAAATTAAAACACAGTGAGTTTAACAAAGAGAAATATTTGACTCCTAGCAAATCAATAATGGAAAATGCTGAGTTAACAGAAAAAGAATTATTAGATGCTGTACATTCATTAAAATTAAACAAAGCACTAAAAGTTAATAACGTTAGTAGTAATGTAGTAACTAAATGTATTTTCTATATTAAAAAAATTCTTCTGCATATATTTAATCTTTCGTTTAAACAAGGAATCTTTCCAAAAAAACTTAAAATTGCAAGGGTAATACCAGTTTTTAAATCTGGAGATAATACTATTATCTCAAACTATAGACCTATTTTCATACTTCCTTGCTTCTCAAAAATACTAGAACGCATTATGTATAACAAATTATACTCATTTTTAGAAAAAAATAATATTCTTTACAACAAATAATTTGGCTTCAAAACAGGGCACTCTAGCGATCATGCAGTTCTTCCTCTCATTCAGATTATTTTTCAAGGTTTTGACGAAAAAAAGTTCACTTTAGATATTTTCATAGATCTTGGTAAGGCCTTCGACACTGTTGATCATAGTATTTTAATTAAAAAATTAGAAAACTATGTAATCAAAAATATAAACATAGCTTGGTTCAAAAGCTACTTATCTAATAGAAAACAATATGTTTCATTTGGCAATGAAAAAACTAATACTATGACAATTACTTGCGGCGTTCCTCAAGGATCTATATTAGGACCAATTTTTTTTTTAATCTATATTAATGATTTAAGCAAAGCTTCTAATATTCTAGATTCTATATTATTTGCTGATGACACAAATTTATTTTATTCTCATAGTGATTTAACAATATTATTTAAAACGGTCAACATTGAACTTCTAAAACTAACTGTATGGTTAAATATGAATAAACTTTCAATTAATTTAACTAAAACCAAATATACTATCTTTCATCGCCTCCATAAAAAAGATAAAATCCCTATTGCACTTCTAAAACTTAATATTGGAGAATACAACGACGAAAAGAGAATGCTCAATGAAATTTCTCGGTGTAATACTAGATGAAAACATAAATTGGAAAGACCACATAAACATGATTGAAAATAAAATTTCTAAAAATATCGGATTACTCTATAAAGCAAAACCATACTTAGATCAATCATGTTTGAAATACATATATTACTCATTTATTCATTCCTATCTTAATTATGCAAACATTGCTTGGTGCAGCACCAATAAAACAAAGACAAAAAAGCTATTTAGCAAACAAAAACATGCAATCAGATTATTATCAAATGCACACCGCCTCTCTACATTCTAGACGATTGTTCAAAAATATATAAACATTAAATTTGTACCAATTAAATATATACCATCTGCTAATTTTTATGTATAAAACTAATAATAATGCAAAACCAAATATCTTCAAACCATTATTTAATAAAATTCAACATAAATACATGACTAAATATTCAAATAACAACTTAGTTCAGCCCAAAACTATATATGAGTCCGCCAAGTTCTCAATAACTATTAGAGGATTTAGTGTATGGAATAAGTTAATTTGTAATGATATTAAAACACTTATAACTCTTTAACAGTTTTAAATAACAATCAAACAGATAATTATTTTTAAATCTATTTTTAAAAATATTATATTTGAAAATTATCTATTAGTGCATACTTTATTTGTCTGGAAAGGAATAAAGTCTTTAATCATATATACATTACTGTCAAATATATTATGAAAAAGTAATTATGGATTTACAGCATTTATGTACGAATGTGTGTATATGTATGCGTGCGCAAGTGTATATATGTATACATATATACATACATGTGAATGTATATGTGTATATATATCTTTTGATTGTAAATTAACATTATGTTTTCATTTTTTCATATTTTTTTGTTTTTTTTGTTTTCTTGAATGAATTATTAAATTTTCTTTCAATGAATAACTTTGAAATTTGAATATAAATAGCATTGCATTTCCGTAGTTAACCTTCATGTTATTAAGAACATTTTAATTAATTAAAAATATTTTTTAAACATTAAAAATAACTTTGAAAGACTCTATTAAACTGTTTTGCATTTAGTATAAACTTCTTTAAAACATTTTGCCTTTTTCTCTCATTTTAAATTTTAATATAAGTAACAACGTATTTATATAAATATCTTCTCGTCCTTGCCATTTTTATTTATATTATAAAACACGGAACTTGTAAATATTTGTACGGCTAAATAAATAAGGAAAAAAAAAAATTCGTTATTTTTAAAAATACCTAATTGTGTTTTTGCTTGAAAAGTAGAAGAAGCAGATGAAGAAAATGAAGCAGAGGAAGTAGAGAAAGCAGATGAAGAAAATGCGCTAGCATAACTTTTAGCCATGAAGACTAGAGGTGTACCGGATATGATATCCGGCCGGATAATCCTGAAGTTCCAGATAGTCCGGTATCTGTTATCCGGCCGGATATACCATTTATCCGACCCGATATAGCCAAATATGTAATTTTTGAGATTATCTCTTATCCCACTTGTGTACATACTTTTATAACAATTAGAAATATATATATATATATATATATATATATATATATATATATATATATATATATATATTATATATATATATATATATATATATATATATATATATATATATATATATATATATATATATATATATATATATATATATATATATATACACACATAAAATAAGCTACATTTTTTAAGTTAGTTATTTTCAAACTTAGTCGAATATCTCTAGTAAATCTATAGGATACCTTGCTTGTTTTATGTAGTTTTAGTAGTTACTAAATATTTAAATAAATAATTATTCATTACATATAAATATCGTAAGCGGCCGTCCATAAAGTCTATTTATGATCATCCATCTTTGTGTTGTACGTCCTCTTGTCTCTTTTTTCCCTTGTTATCTTGACCTTCCTCTTTCACCTTTTTGCGTAACATTATTTATAGATATAATATTTGCAACCTAAAGCCTAATAAAATTTTAAAAATAATTGGTCTAAATAAAAATTTTTATATTTAGCTTAACTAAAGTAGCGTACGCTACTTTAGCTACATAGGCCCATAGAAACCGGGCGAACAGCGAGGCATTTGCCCCCCCCCCTCGTTATTTTTCAAATGATTAATTTTGAAGAAATTGACTGAAAAAAATGACTTAAAAAAAAAAGGGTCCTTAAAACTATTTTGGGGGTAGTACTACCCGCTCCCCAATTTAATTTTTGTTCCTACGGCCTGTTATACCCATAGTGAAATTCTTCTAATTTTAAAATTCCTATAATTCCTACAAAGAGACGCCATTTTAAACCAATCCCTTAAGTTCAAATAAAACTCGATAAACTCAAACCTAAGTAATAGTTAAGTATGTCGGTCACAGCAATAGTTAAGGGGGAAAAGATTACTACATCTGCCCAACAACATCCGTAGTGAAATAACATCCACACATTTTTGTGTAAGATCATCCGCTTTTTTTCTTTACTGAATCATCATCTGTGCAACAACATCCGAAATTTCATTGGTGTCTAATAACATCTTTAGAAAGATGTAACTACATCCGAGAGTTTTTCTCAATGTGTAACTACATCCGCCTAAAATAATGCGTTTTTAAATAAAATAAATTTTCGGACGTAGTTACTCCCGAAAAAAATCAGATGTGTGACTACATCTGGTTAAAATAATGCATTATTAAAAAATTCCGGATGTAGTTACATTTATAAGTTACATATATAATTATTATATCATATAAGTGCTGCTACATCGACTGACCAATAGCCTGACTCGCAACGGAGTGCTGCTACATCGACTGACAAATAGCCTGACTCGCAACAGAGTGCTGCTACATCGACTGAGGCTTAGGTTTGGGCAGGCAGTCTATCAAATAATTAAAAAAAAAAATTATTATGCTTAAAATAATGCATTATAATATTTTTTTTTGGCGGATGTAGTTACATCCGAAAAAATCAGATGCGTAACTACATCTGGTTAAAATTATGCATTTAGAAAAAAAAAAAAAATCGGATGTAGTTACATCCGAAAAATCTACAGATGTAGTTGCACGGATGTTATAATACATCAATGAAATTTGGGAAGTTATTGCACGGATGTTATTATACATCAATGAAATTTGGGATGTTGTTGCACGGATGTTATTATACATAGCAAAAACGGATGTTATTGCCCTGACCTAGTTAGGTCATTACTAGGAGAAAAGGGCACCTCTAGAAACCTTGCCCCCACTTTTTTTATAATATTTAGGATATCCGGTATATCCGGCATATCCGGCCGGGTATGTAAAATTTATATCCTATATATCCATATCCGGCCAGACATGTGAAAAATCATATCCGGTACATCTCTAATGACGACAATATAACCAAATCAAAGCTTTAAACTTTTCAATGAAAGCTATAAACCACAAGTAAGACTAAAAAGTTTTTTCAAGCGATGGAGAGAATATATGTACTTGAAAATTTATTAATATTATTATAAACTGAAAAAATCCCCCTTTACCCCGATATCAAAACGTTGATGGTCTTATGGACTAATTCTTCGCTACAAACACCAAGTACCCAATCGTTTTACATTCAATAAAATCTACCGTAACGCAGAACAACAGCGCAAGTAAAGACATCATTTCTAACAGTGGCAGTGTTGACATCATCGTGAATATTGCTACTGTAAATCAATGTCTTAGTAAAAAAAAAAAACACTATAAAAACAGAAAAATTAAAATCCAACCAGCCAACAAGAAAAAGACTTGGTCAATCGGAGTTTGAAACCCCCCAAAAAGTAATTAACACCACGGAGATTATAGAATCCACGCTTTTGGAAGAAGATTTTTTGTCGAATAAAAACGACGGGATGTGTTGCGATGAGGAAACAGATTTACTTATAATTGATAAAGAATATGTTGGCCAACTGTATATGGAAAAGAAATCGTGAGATTATTACTTTGAGATTTTAGAAAAGTTTCATCACTGGCTATAACATTACTAATTGATGTTGTTAAGTTAGGTAAAATGCTTAAGTTATTTTTGTAAATTAATGACAATTATTGCTGACAGAAGTATCTTCATTTTGGGGGAAAATTCCCAAACTTGATTTTTTTGAAGTGCTTTTTCTTTTTTTAAAAACTCTTGAGGTACCAATTTTTCTTTTTCTTAAAACTTCAGTTTTCATATTAATTGATTAGAAATAATAAATTTATTTTAATCTACACTAAATAATTTAAAAACAATAATAAACAATTATACTCTAGCTATTTTAAACATCAGACTTTTTTCTGTTCTATTATTATTTTCTCCTTAATTATGCATGTCACATTTTTAAATAAGCGCATAAGCTGTAGCTTTTCGTATTGTTGTAGATCGCGCTTTTGAGTAAAATTGTATGGTCCAGTGCGTCCATCTGTTTGTTAATACATATAATAATTATATGTATTTTTAAGCTACACGAGTTTTCAAATTAAGAAAGCTGGGGCTAATGCTATAAACAGAAATAATAAATTTTTACCGTAAAACTCGAAATTTTTTGCGCACCACACGTTAAGAGGTTTTGCGTAAAAAGCAAAAAAAATGCTATAAATATAATTATAAGTATATACATATATACAAGGCCGGCGCGATAGGGGTGTGTGGGGGTGTGTGACACCCCCCATCAATGATTTTTAGTCGGCAAATTGGACCCTTTTAGATTAGTTAGTCGGCAAATGTCGACCCTTTCGATAAATGTTAGTCGGTAATCTAGACAGTCGGCAAATGTCGTCATGGCAGTCGGCAAATTTTGGAAAACGAGGACCTTTTTTTTTTTTCTTTTGTCGGCAAAATGTAATGGCACCCCCCCCCCCACGTGACACCTACTCGCGCCGGCCCTATATATATATATATATATATATATATATATATATTATATATATATATATATATATATATATATATATATATATATATATATATATATATATATATATATATATATATATATATATATATATATATATATATATATATATTAAAAATAATGTATATATATATATATATATATATATATGTATATTTATTTTCATAATATGTATATATTTTTATGACAATATTTATATATTTTAATGACAATATTTTTTTTTTTTTTTTTTTTTTTTTTGCTGTTTACGCAAAACCTCCGGGTGGTGCGCAAAAAATTTCAAGTTTTACGGTAAAAACATCGTTTTTTTGTTTTAGCATTAGCCCCTGATCCTCTCCTTCATGGCTATTAATATTTTAACATGCAACATAAACAGTCTAAACGACCAAACCAAACGCGACAATTTTTTAGTTTTCTCAAAAAGTCCTCCTTCGATCTTATCCTCCTTCAGGAAACAAAATTTGGACCGTCCACTGTAAATCAGTAGGGTGACGAATGGACTGGCGAGTCTATTTGGAACTCTGGTTTAAGTCACAGTTGCAGGGTAGCAATCCTTTCTAAATCCAATATTACTTTAACCGAACTAAAACGGGACACTAACGTTAGAATATTAAACGCCATGATAAAAAATGATAAACACGAAATGCAAGTGCTGAACATTTACGACCTTGGAGATTTTTCGCAGGACACAGGACTACCCGTCCTGATGGCAGGGGATTTCAACTAGGTCGAAAGCCTGCCTCTTGACACAGAAGGCTCGAACAATGCAAAATATCACACCTACTCTTAATTCAAGATTGGCAAACAAAAAAACGGTCCTACGGTCTATATTAATATGGTGGGACGACTGCAAACTTTTTTGTAATGATAGAATTACAACATATATCGATACAGGAAAGTACGAAAAACAAAAAATACATCAAAAGGATTGAAAACGAAATACAACGGGAGCGACAAAACGCTAACCCGAATTTAGATAGCATCAAAGAAAAACGCGAAACAAAAACTTATCGAAGAACGAAAAAAACCTTCAAAATTTTTGTATAGTTTGGAAAAAACTCAACAGCGGAACAAGTCAGTTACCGATATTTGCAAGAATGACGGCACATTGACGAGTGAGCCTGGTGAAATACTAAACACTCTATCAACATATTATAAAAACATTTACACCAAAACAAACTTATGCAAAGACAGCTAAAACTATGTCTTATCATACATCACTAAACGTTTAAGTGATGATGAAAATCAATTTTCAAACACCCGTCTTACCGGCGCGGAACTAAAAAATGCCCTTTTTAAATTTGAAAACAGAAAATATCCGGGCTATGACAGCTTTCCAGCTGAATTTTACAAAACTTTTTGGCACGTTTTAGAAAAAGATTTTAAAGAACTTGCCAACAAAATTCTTTTTGTAGAAAAAAATACAAGCCACTCTATGAAAAAATCAATAGTTTTATTGATTCCCAATAAAGGAGATCGTACTAAATGCATACATTAGAGGCCTATGGGTGGAATACAAGAAGCAAACTTGAGTCAAGTTTGATTTGAACTTTACTTTGTAACCAATAGCGGCAGAGTATTTTTTGAGGGGAAAACCCATACTCTGTCGCTATTGGTTGCAATGTAAAGTTCAAGTCGAGCTTGACTCCAGTTCGCTTCTTGCATTCCACCCTATATCTTTAATCGGCGCTGATTACAAAATAATCACGAAAGCGCTGGCCCCGAGACTTGCAAAAGTAATGGGGAAAATTATAAAACCAAATCAGACTTGCGGAGTTCCAGGTAGAAACATTTTTTCAAATAAACATTTAGTCCGTGATCTAATAGATTACGCAGAATTTTAAAAACTACCTAGTTTTATTTTGACAATAGATCAAGAAAAGGCGTTTGACAAAGTCGATCGTACGTTTCTGCTGCAAATTCTCCAAAAATTTAATCTCAGAGAAAATTTTGTATCTTTTATTAACACTTTATATTCAGAAATTTCGGCAATTATTCTGAATTGCGGCTTCCAATCGACCTCTTTTCCTACGGAAAGAGGAGTTAAACAAGGCGACCCTTCTCTCTTTTTCTGTATGCTTTTGTTGCTGAAGCTTTAGTTTTGTTGATCAGAGCGGACAGCAAAATAGAAGGTTTTCCTATACCGGAAGCACCGAAACCTCTAAACTACATCAGTACGCAGACAATTCGAACTTTTTTTGTCAAGGACGTAAAATGTGTCCGCTATTTCTTGGAAAACATAAAAATCTTCGAAAAAGCAAAAGGTTCAGTGATCAATGTCTCAAAAACCAAGGGTCTTGCTCAAGGGGGTTTTGATCCCAAAATTTACAGAGAATTGGATAACATAGAATAGAACAATGACATCGGTTCCAAAATTTTAGGTGTTACTTTTTATACCAGACTGAGGAATTCTACCAAAACAAAATAGAGAAAAAGCTCAAGTATCTGGGACTGCGTATTTTGTCACTTAGAGGAAAGGGTAATTTAATAAATACGCTAGCAATGTCAAAAGTGTGGTTTCTAACAAACGTGTTGCCCACACCTGATTGGTTATTAGAGCGTTTGCATAGAGTTATTTTTGAAAATCTGTTGCAAAAGACCAATTTCGACCCGGTCAAACGAGAGACACTTTTCCTACCCGTTAAAAGATGGGGGTCTTGGAATATTATCACAAAAGGAGCAAAGTCTTGCGCTCCGCCTCAAAACGCTTTTTCAAATAAAAGAGTGTGAAAAGGACAAAACTAACAAATCTTACTACTTTTCAAAGCATTAGGTGGCAAATTCACTTGTAAAGATCACTTGTAAAGATTAACAAAACCTTGAGTAGATTACTAAACAAAATTTTTTAAGATAAAACATTTTTCCGAAACACTGGGACAACAAAATGTCTCAGTACTACAAAACTACAATAAAAATTTTTGTCGAATTAGAGTCCCTGTTTAGCATTCCTCTAAACAACAAAAAAAATTATTTAGAAGTGGCAAAAAACAAAAAGACAGTTGTGCCAGCCGAACTTTTCTGGAGCAGTTCAACAAAAACAACAATGCCGTGGATCTAGATTTGGAAAAATTTTCTCCCACGCATACGGACCAACACAAAACAGTTTACCTTCCACTGCTTTGTTTTCCAATAGCTCAAGGCAACAGATCGTTAAAAACTACAAATGTAAAACTTGCGGAAAAATTGAGAACAACCTGCACATTTTTGCCTACTATCCTCCCTCTGTTACAATATGGGATTACTTTAAACATGTATATAACTCCTTGACATCCCCAAACAACTTTTCTCCAATAAATTTGATATTCTCGATTGAAACTGAAAATTTATCTGAGAAAAACTCTACCTCGCAGCTGCTGTGACAATCACTCAAACAATTATGAGTGAAATACGGAACAGCAGATGCCACCATATGTTTAACAATTCGATAATTGACCCAACGGCAGTGATCAGGATAATTATCAGAAACATCAGAAATATTATTACTTTAAAATATAAGTATCATGTCCGTAGAAACACTGCGGACATTTTCTGTCAAACTTTTTGTATCAATAACGTTATTTGTCAAGTAGAGAATGGGAAACTAAAACTTAACATATGAGCTGAACAAATACACTGGCTCATAGCAAGAACTATATGTTTAAGTTAAGTGTTCCTGTTCCCAGCTAATATAATTTTCTCTTTTTTAAAAAAAAAATATTGTTGTTTATGATTAGACAACCACTGCCGGCCCTTAATTTATGATATATAATATTATTTGCATGTTTCACTGTAGCTTTCATAACGTGGTATTTTTGTTACCTTTTTTTTTTATTTTAATTAATAAAATCTTTCTTCACTTATAAAAATTAATTAATCTTAATCAACTTCTTCTGAAACTTTTTTCTTATTCTCGATTTCATTTCGCACAACGGCACAAAAATATAAAAACAAAAAATACAAAAAAATGTAAAACTAAAATATATATTGATCTCGCGTAGTACTGACTCTTTTTTAACGGACATTACAAATATTCGTGTAAATACAATGTAACAACTGCAGCATGAGTATACAATGATTGAAATTTTGGCCGCTTATGCAGCCAAAAATTCAAGCTAATACAATATAATAACTGTTGCATGATGAGCATACAAAATAATTATATATTTAACTATGCCAAGCTTTCAGCCTTCATCAGTAGTGATCACTAGTTAGTCTATGTAATAGTTGAAAAAGTCGAGCTACATTGTTGATGGTGCTAACCATTCATTCCTTGCCAAAGGTTAAGTTATATTTAAAGTTGCAAAAATTTCTCTAAACCGTTAGAATAATCCAAATTAAAAATCTAAAACACCTTAAACATGTAATCCAAGTGTTCCACAATCAAAAATTTAGTCAAGCAAACCTTTTCGTTGCACACAATTCTTCCAGTGATTTTGTTGAGATCATTCAACAAATATTTAAGGAACAATTTGGGATGAACCAAGTTTTGTGGAACATCTATAGAATTGCCAGTGCTAGGCTAAATATAAAACAAAAAGTACATGTAATACGAACTAGGACATTTCTGATTTCATATAAATTTAAAATATTTTTTATTTATTTATTTATTTTATTTTATTTGCCGTATAATATTATTTACATTACAAGATTTATAATATTATACGGACAGGACTTCAAGAAGATCGTAATGATCTTATCACGAAGCCCTTAACAAAATTCTATTCTCTTCTTCAATAAAAACATCTATATATTATATACAATAAATATATACCGAGAATATATAATCACTAAATATATCATAAATTTGACACTGCATACTTCAGAAGTGAAACTCAAAATAAAACATAACAAATCATTATGCAGTATAGCAACTAAATTTTTTTTTTTTTTTTTTTTTTTTAAATCAAAAAAAATCAAAAATATTTTTTGTTGAAAAAATGGTTTTTTTTAATTGATTGTTTGAAAAAGGAATAGGTCAATTTAGATGAAAGAATAAAATTAGGCCGTACTATTTCATTCCAGAGAAAAGGTCCACGATAAGATATACAAAATTGAGCTTGTTTATTATTGCAAAAAGGTTTTTCTAAAAAGCTATTATTACGTAGGTTATATTTGTTTTAGGGTTTAATCTTGTAAAGGTTTACAAAAACATCGGGGGACATAAGTTCTTTACATTTGTACATAAAACACAAAACATTAAATACATTTAGTTGATAAACATTTAAAACGTCCATTTCTTTAAAAAGCGGTTCAGAGTTCGAAAAACGATTTTTAAAATTTATTATGCGAGCTGCGTGTTTCTGATGCCGATAAAGAGATTTAAGTTTAGTTTTATGTGTACTTCCCTATATAATATTTGCATAATTGATATGACAATGAATAAAAGAGTAATATAATTGTGTTAATTGCTTTTTGTTTAAAATACCTCTAGATTTGTATAGAATTCCAATGTTTTTTGCAACTTTATTAGAAATATTATTGATGTGTGACTTCCAAGACAGATTTTCTTCAATAAAAACTCTAAAAAATTTTGTCACTTTTTCTCTTTTTAGAATGACATTGTCTATAAAAAGATTAGGCATATTTACAGGCAGTATCTGTTTTTTATAGTTTGGATGGAAAAGTATCCATTTTGTTTTTTCAATATTTAAAGATAGCCTATTTTTTTGAACAAAATTGAATTTTTTTAAGTTCTCTGTTCATATTATTAAAAAGTAGGTTTATATTTTCATGTCACTGAAACAAGTTTGTGTCATCTGCAAAAATTATAGTCTTTAAATTGGATGCTTTGTTAAGATCATTTATATATATAATGAAACGATGTGGTCCAAGTATGGATCCTTGTGGGACACCATATGTTATGTTCATTAATGTTTGAGGTTGGGAATCTTTATTAAAAACAAATTGCTTTTGGTTGGAGAGATAACTTTTGAACCAACTTAGAGTTTTACCTGCTAAGCCATAACATTCAAGTTTTTTAAGCAAAATATTATGATCGACCGTGTCAAAAGCTTTTGACAGGTCAATGAAAACACTAAGTGTAAATTTTTGATTTTTAAAAGATTCTTTAATATAACGTGTTAATTGAAGAATAGCATATTGGTTGAGTTGTTTTTTTTAAAACCGAACTGATTTTTATAAAGAAGTTTATTGGTAATTAGGTATGTGTACACTCTGTTATACATTATTCTTTCTAATATTTTTGAAAAAACTGGAAGAACAGAAATAGGTCTGTAATTTGGTTTATTGTTCGGGTCTCCTGTTTTAAAAATAGGGATTACTTTGGCTATTTTCAGAGAGTCTGGGAAAGAACCTTGTTTAATGGATGATTTAAAGATTTTGTAAAGAATATCCTTCATGACATCATAAGAGTCTATTACAATATTTCCATTTATACCATCAGGTCCTACTGATTTATTTCTTTCTAACGATCCAAAGAACTATTAGTTATTTTATTTCCAACTTTTATTGCAAGTGGAAGAGAAGTTGAAATTACTTTTTGCTTTCGTGTAATTTCTTTCATTAATTCCAAGACGCGTTTTAAGTTATGTTTGTGCTGAGTAAGCAATTTAGAATAATATTTTTTAGCATTTTTGCAGAGTTTTTCAAACAGTTTTTTGTAGTTTTTGTAATTTTGTTGATGTTTTTCAGATTTTGTTTTTAAATATTTATTATACAATTTTTGTTTTAGTTTTGAAGACTTTTTTAGTCCCTTAGTTATCCAAGGAGACAATATGTCTTTGGCCTTGAGATTTATTTCACATATTGGAAAATTAGCGTCATAGATTTTAAAGAAAGTATTAAAAAATGTGTTATAGATAATGTTTATGTTACCATTAAAGTTTATGTGATTCCAGTCCTGCTGTGAAATTTGATCTTTGAATGATTTTAAGTTACAAATATATATATATATATATATATATATATATATATATATATATTTACACTGTAAAACATTTATATTCTTATAAAATTTATAACTATAATTTCAAACTTAGGTTAAAGTAATTAACCAAGCATATTTGAACCTACTAGCCTAACAGCCAAGTTCAACGCATACACTTACCATAGTATGGCAAATTCCATAGTATGCCATAGTATGGTAAAGTATAATATAGTATTGCCATAGTATGAAAAAAATTGAATAAGCTGGTATAACTATATAAAAAACCACATGTATGTGTATGGGCCATACACATTTTTATAATGTGTATGGCCCATACACATACATGTGGTTTTTATATAATTATTCCAGCTTATTCAATTTATTCCATACTATGGCAATACTATACTATACTTTACCATACTTACTATACTATATTTTAGCAATACTATACCACATGTATGTGTATGGGCCATACACAATGATTGTGTATGGCCAATAAACATACATGTGGCTTTTATATAATTATACCTGCTTAATCAATTTTTTTAATACACTATAACAATTGGGAAACAATTTACTGTTTTCCTATAATAAAAATAACAATAATTTTTGTCAATAAATAATTTTTTAAACATAATGTAACTTTATCATTTTATACGATGTTAGCGCCATTACTGTAACACTAAAGGCGCATATTATTTTAAGGAAACACGGTTTTATCAAAACCATAAAAGCGTATTTTCATAAAATATTTCCTTTGTTTTTACTTAATTTGGATTTAAGTAAATAAGTTTCTTTAAATTAAGGAATACTTTTTACTACGGTAAAAAAATTTTAAGGAAAAAGCCAATCACAGATACTGTGACTCGTTTGCTTATGTTTCTATTAGGTGTTGAGTTATAAAAATAGTGGCGTACACCATTAATTAAGAGTCCGTTTTCTTGGAGCGATGATTTTGCTTTATCATTTTTCATGACAAGCTCAATCATCGTCCCTTTGCGGATAATTTGCAGGCTTTTTAAGTCATGATCTAATTTAGCGTTTTCAAGAGCTGATAGAAAATCAAGCTCTTGAAAACGCCCAAGCGTTATATCCTCTGATATTTTACTCAGAAGAGTTTTTTTTAAAGTGCTAAATTCATTAGACAGTTTGGGATTGTGAAATGTTGCTGTAGCTTGCGTATAGCTTTTATTTGGAACATTTAAGTTCGTTGAATTAATCGGTTTTCATAGTCTGTTTATTTGATAGTATGGAAGGGTTTCACAGTTTACTTACTTCAACAATGCTCATACACTCTTTCTCTACTCTAACGTTGTTTACAGACAACTTTTTACCCTTACAAGCTAAGATTATCTTACAGGCAACCCGTTGTAAGGAAGGGTAAAAATGCTCAATAAACACACTCACAAAAATTATATTTACCTCCTCCGCTCAATATTTGCCTTACAGGCAACTCTAAATAACCCTACAAATTAAAGTTGCCTTAAAGGCAACCCGTTGTAGGAGAACAGTATGAAAACACAGAAACTAAAAAGTTTTGTGAAGATAAGGGTCCATTTACATTTGCGGGGGATAGGGATTCATCACTGATCTCAAAATATAACTGGATAGCGAATTCAGCTAATTTTTTGAAGCCAGTTTTAGCCTCTCAAGATGGCGGCGTATTTGTTTATTACAATTTTTTTTTTTTTTTCATTATTATTATTATAGTTGTAGCCGTAAATTTACATAGAATGTACACATACAGCGAGCAGGAAAAACACCCAATTCAGAAATTTTTGTAACGAACTTTTATATCTTTTTTATATATAAATAAATGTACAAGCATCAAATACAAATATAATTTTCGGTTTTACATAGCAACAATTTTTGAAAGAAACGCAATATTACATATTTAAGTAAATTTCTAAAATATATATAATATTTTGTTTAATGAAATATACTCTAACAATAAGTTTCTATAATATCTTTTTCTTTTTTAAAACAAAAAATTTAATTAAATAAGATAAACAATTTTAGTTAATCTAATTAGAAATTAGTTTATCTAACAATAGTAAAGAACACACAAAAAACTAGTACCTAAAACCTAGTAGTTAAACTACTAAGTTTCACTATATAATTATCATAACCTAGGATACTTATACCATAGGTACCTATTAGTAATAGCTTATTACAAGTTATAACCTATTAGTAATAGTTTATAACTAGTTATAACCTACTAGTGGAAGTAAAAAACAAATAAGAATCTAGTAGTTGTCCAGTTTAACACATTAACATTTTAATTTAACCCTGTGTTGCACAGGGGAGCGTTCTTGGAATACTGTATAAGAGATCTTAGAGTTACCATTGATAGAAATCTCAAATTCAAGCAACATATCAATTATATTGTACATAAAGCTCTGTCAAGAGCGTATCTTGTTCTAAAATCTTTTTATTCACGAGATGAATATTTCTACTGTACTTATGACCTATGCTTGAATACTACTCTTCAGTATGGTCACCTTACACTATATGCCTGATTAATAAAATTGAGAAAGTTCAGCGTTTCTTCACTAAAAGAATTTGCTGGTCTGTGGTCAGTTTCTTATGATAAGCGTCTAGCCATACTAAAGCCATATTAGTTTTATGCTACAAAATTTTTAACGGTAAACTGGACACTGACCTATCAAACATTCATATTCTAAATTCTTACTTGAATAATCGTGGTCATAACATGTATATAATATATATATATATATATATATATATATATATATATATATATATATATATATATATATATATATATATATATATATATATATATGTATATATATATATATATATATATATATATATACATGTTATGACCACATGTTATATATATATATATATACATATATATATATATATATATATATATATATATATATATATATATATATATATATATATATATATATATATATATACATATATATATATATATATATATATATATACATATATATATATATATATATATATATATATATATATATATATATATATATATATATATATATATATATATATATATATATATATATATATATATATATACACACACACACACATATATATACAATGTCAACAAGGCGCCCCTAGAAGCATGCATATATTTTAAAAAACATCTACAACTTTAAAAATTAACGATTGTGATTTTATTGCAATACTTACATCATCATTTTAATTATTGGTAGTCGGCAAAGTTGTAATGGTACCTCCCCCCCCCCCCCCCCAACGTGACACCTATTCGCACCGACACTGTCTGTGAGTATACACAACTCAGGGGTTCTTTAGGCAAAGATGTGAAGATTGTCCTCGACTTTAACACAAGTTTTGCACTTGTTATTTTTAACGATCTGTTGCCTTGTGCTTTTGGCTAGCAAGTCCGCAGAAGGTAGACTGTTGTGTAAAAATCGAAAGAGGATGTTTTGTGTCGGTCCACATGCGTGGGAGGTAAAGTTCTTTTTCCAAATTTGGGTCCATTGTTGTTTTTGTTGACTGTCTTTTGTTTTTTGCCACTTCTGAATAAAAATTTTTGTTGATTTTAGGGGGATGTTAAAAAGGAACCTGTTTTTGCCTAATATTTCAATTGTCATTTTGTAGTACTGACACATTTTATTGTATTAGTGTTTTGGAAAGTTGTTTTGTTTCAAAAAATTCCAGTTTTGGTTTTGGTTAAGAAACTTTATAAGTGAACTTGCTAACCAGTACTTTGAAAAGTAGTAGTAATCGTGAGTTTTATCTTCTCCGCATTCTTTCAGTTGAAAGAGTGTTTTGAGGCGAAGTGCAAGGCTTTGCTCCTTCGGAGATAAAATTCCGAGACCCCCGCTTTTGACGGGTAAAAAACTCTTTCGACCGAATTGAAATTGGTCTTTTGCCACAGATTTTTGAAAATAGCACTGTGTAAACGTTCTATTACCCATTCGGGAACGGGTAGCATGTTTGCCAAAAACCACACTTTCGAAATTGCTAACGTATTTATCTACATAGTCTTTCCCCTTAATGACAAAGTACGTAGTCCCAGAAACTTGAGTTTTTTCTCTACTTTGTTTAGAGTTACTAGCAAGTTGAAATTGGTAGTATAACACCTAAAATTTTGAAACCGGTGTTATTGGTCCACTCTATGTTGCCCAATTCTGGGTACAATTTAGGATCAAAACCCCCAAGAGCAAAACAAGGACATACAACAAAAGAGAGAGGCGTTCACCTTGTTTAACTTCCCTTTCGATAGGGAAAGAGGCTGACAAGAAACCGCAATTCAGAACAGATGCCGAAACCTCTGAATATAGGGTGCCAATGAAGGATACAAAACTTTCTCCGAGGTGAAATTTTTGGAGAATCTGCAGGAGAAACGCACGATCGACTTTGTCAAACGCCTTTTCTTGATCTATTGACAAAATGAAACTAGGTAGATTTTTAAATTCCGCGTAATCTATTAAATCACGGACTAAATGTAAATTTGAGAATATTGTTCTACCTGGAATTCCGCAAGTTTGATTTGGTTTTACAATTTTTCCCATTACTTTTGAAAGTCTTAGGGCCAGCGCTTTTGTGATTATTTTGTTATCAGCACCGATTAAGGATATGGGCCTCCAATTTTTGCATTCGGTAAGATCTTCTTGTTTGGGAATCAGTGTAATTATCGATTTTTTCATAGAGTGGCTGGTATTTTTTTCTACAAAAAAAATTTCGCAAGCAAGTTCTTCAAAATCTTTTTCTAAAATGTGCCAAAAAGTTTTGTAAAATTCAATTGGGAGTCCATCATAGCCCGGAGATTTTCCGTTTTCAAATTTAAAAAGGGCATCTTTTAGCTCCACGCCGGTTAGGCAGGTATTTAAAATTTTGTTTTCATCATCACTTAAATGTTTAGTGATGTGTTTATGAATTTATGGAAAGACAGCCAAAACAAGACATAGTTTTGGCTGTCTTTCCATAAATTCGTTTTGGTGTAAATGCTTTTATAATATGAAACGAGGGAGCTGAGTATTTCACCAGGTTCACTCGTCAATGTGCCGTCATTCTTGCGAATTTCGGTTATTGACTTGTTCCGCTGTTGAACTTTTTCCCAATTATTCAAAAAATTTGAATGTTTTTTTCCTTCTTCGATTAGTTTTTGTTTCGTGCGAATAAACGCTCCTGGAAACTGGAGCAAGTAAAGAGCATCGCGTTTTTCTTTGATGCTATCTAAAATCGGGTCAGTGTTTTGTCGCTCCCGTTGGATTTCGTTTTCAATCCTATTGATTTGTTTTTTGTTTTTCGCACTTTCCTGTATCAATATAAATTGTAATTCAACCCTAACAAAAAGTTTGCAGTCGTCCCACCATTTTAAAATTGAGTTGTAGGACCGTTTTTTTGCTTGCCAATCTTTAACTAAAAGTTCAATTTTTTGCCTATTTACCTCTATTTCCAAAAGGGAAGAATTTAATTTCCAGTATCCTGGCCCTCTCCTAGTTTTACTAAAATTAACGGTTGTTGTCAAAATTAATTAAAAATAGAACATGCATTTTAAAATAGAACGTAAAAGAATCGAAAAATTTTACTGACTTGATGACAGAAAGAAAATAAGAAATTAAAAAAGTAGGAAAGATTTCAAAACGCAAAGAAAATTAATATAAAAGAAAATTTTTACGATTGCTTTTCCGCACAACTTAAAATACCATAGGCGTCAAAATTAAAATTTAAATCTTGCTCGTCGTCGATTAAAATATCTGTGTCATTCTTTTCTTTTTCATGGGTA
>NC_061156.1:18125108-18265108 GCF_022113875.1 Hydra vulgaris | reverse complement strand
CATGAAAATTAAATGCTGGAAGATATTTATTTCAAATACATTCATCATTTTCATATCTTTCATCAAGGGATTAGCGTGTTCCCACCTATTTTTAGAGTAAATGATTCTACAGGCATGTTTCTGAAAACTATAAAGTTTCTTAAGCTTTGCTGTTTGAGTACTTTCCCATGAAATGTTTGCATAGCTGATGAGGCTGTGAATTAGCCCAAAGTAGATTAATTTAAGACTATTTGTATTAATGTACGAGCGAACTCGAAACATTAAACCTATGATTTTGGTAATTTTTGACTGGATGTATATATTATATGAGGAAGCCAGGATAATTTTTCATCAACAACGATTCCCAAGAATCTTATATTGGATTGCTTTTTAATTAATTTATCATTTATAAATAGGTTCGGCAACTTGTGAGGAAGATTTTCTTCTTGTGTTTTGTTATGAAAAAATATATAGTTTGTTTTCTCGGTATTAAGTGCCTTAAACCAGTTGTTTACTTTATTTAGTTCAATATTCATGTCCGCATATAATTTCTTGATATCGTTGTTGGTAAGAAATAAATTCGTGTCATCTGCAAACACGACTGAACTAAGTTTTAAGGATGCATTACAGAAGTCATTTAATAAATATTAAAAAAAGAAATGGACCAAGAATTGATCCTTGCGGAACTCCATATACGACATTTAACACTCAAGATTGGGCATTATTTACATATTGTTTTCTGTTTGTAAGATAGCTTTTAATCCAGTAATAAGTTTTATTAATTATTCTGTAATGTCTTAATTTATCTTAGAGAATACATTGGTCCACTGTATCAAATGCTTTTGATAAATCAAGAAATACTCCTAAAGTAAATTTATTTTTTTTAAACCATTAGTTATTTGATTTACTATTTCAATAATTGCATGGTCAGTAGAGAGATTTTTTTGAAAACCAAACTGATTTGGGTAAAAAAAAAATGTTTTTAATGAAGTAATCATAGATTCTATTATAAACTACACGTTCGAATAGTTTTGAAAATACAGAAAGTACTGATATAGGCCTGTAGTTTGTAATGTCAGAATGATCATTATATTTGTACAACGGAGTTACTTTTGCTAATTTAAGTACATCCGGAAATATCC
This sequence comes from Hydra vulgaris, assembly GCF_022113875.1. Lineage (NCBI taxonomy): Eukaryota > Metazoa > Cnidaria > Hydrozoa > Anthoathecata > Hydridae > Hydra > Hydra vulgaris. The sequence goes on along the minus strand of NC_061156.1, from coordinate 18,263,987 downwards.
CAGAATTTAACGAAAATTTTAGTATATGTATTAGAGGTCTTTAAAGAATGTGTTTGTTTGCAATAACTATATTACTAGATATCTCATCAAATCCCAGAGCCTTTTTATTTTTAACGAGGAAAAAGCTGCCTCAAATTCCTCATAAGTTAATTCATAATCAAGCATAATACATTGTTCGTTGATTTAAGGAAGTTTTTAAATGATACAGATGTTGGTACTATTTTTTTTTACAAGATTTGGACCAATACTTGTAAAATATTTATTGAATTCTTCCAAAATTTGTTTTTGACTAAATATATCGTTGTTTTCAATAACAATTCGTTTAGGTAGAGAAGGTGAATTTAGTTTTTCTCTTCCCATTATGAAATTGATGATGGACCATGTTTTTTGCAATCAAATTTGCATTTGGTAATTTGATTACTGTAATTTTTTTTTTTTTTTTTTGCATTTTTAATGAGATCTTGGTAAAAATATTTATAATTTTTGTAATTTTTTTCATTATCATTGTTTTTTCATTATCATTATCAGGTTTCATTAAAATACCCCAAAAATGTACTTAAAAAAGTATTGTAAGCTCCATTCGTATCTTGACATTTATATACGTTGTTCCATGTTTCTTGTTTTAGTCTATTTGTTAATTTATTAGTGTAACTCATTTTTAAATTTCGGTTTTTCAAATGTATGATTTGTGAATGACAATCAGTCATAGCTTTTAGATTTTTTGTTTTTATAAATATCGGGAAATGATCACTAATATCTGTCATAAATATACCGGTTTCATATGTCGTTTCTAAATAATTATTAATAAAAATATTGTCTATTGCTGTTGCCGAGGTTTTCGTTACTCGCGTTGGTTTATTAATAGTTGACAAGACATTCAATTTAAAAAGCATATTAAAAAAAGATTTTATTTTTGGAAATTTTGTGTTAGAAAGAGCATCAAGTTTTATGTCACCAGTAATATATAATGTTTTATTTTCTTTATTTATTTTGATAATCGTATTTATGATAAAAGTTTCGAATTTTTTTATTTTTCCACTCGGTGGACGATAAACACAACCAACTAAAACGTTTCGGTATTTTTTATTAATAATTTCAATGAAAAGACTTTCATAATTATTATTAGAAAAGGATAATATGTTTTTTATACTTTTCCAAGACATACATTCCTCCTCCTTTTTTCCCACCACCTCGTGGTTGAATAATTAGTTTGTAAAATGATAAAGTATAATTAGAATTTAATTCAAGAGTACTTTCTGTATCATACCAAGTCTCCGAAAGAGATATGACGTCGAGCGTGTAATTTAAAATATTTAAAAATTCTTAAAGTTTATCAAAATTTTGCTGCATGCTTCTAATGTTTATGTGTAATACAGAAAATGAACCAACATCTGTTTTTACTTTAGATTCAAAAGGATCAATATACGGTGTGTTAATTAAGTTGATTTAAGTTTCTTGAAAAATATTTATGTTTTCTTCAGATAGATTATTCATAAAGTTGTCCTCAAATTGTATTGAGTGATTGTCCTTTAAATTATAAAAAATTATTATTTACTTTTCATTTGTGTTAAAATTTGTTATAAATAACTATAATTCAAGACCTATTTTTTTTTACCAGTATAAGTGACACTTCAAATAATTTATGCAATAATAGCATTCAAGTATAATATAGTTCTAGAAGGAACCCCTGAGTTTTTTGTCATGCAGCATTTATAAAAATTGGTATCTTGCTACAAAAAATATAGAATATAAAATTATAGGTAGACATGATAGCTGATTATCATGCTGCTATGCTATTAACCTTCTAACATACAGCATTGGGTAATTAAGAACTAAAGGGTACATATGTTATACATAAAACTAAAATTGTAATTTTCACTAATGTCATTTAATAGTAAATTAAATTATTTAAAAAGATAATTTATTTTTTATCTCTAATATTTATAAAATTCATTGTTTTATTTATTTATTATTTTTTATAAATTTACTAGTCTTATTTAATTATTTTCTTTTGTATTTTGATAAAGTAATATATAACTTTTACCGGTTTCAATTTGGAAATTTTGGGACGCATATACCAAAAATAAAAATTATATTTTTGATATAAGAATCCGCTATAACTTCTGCTTGATCATACAAACAAAAATCATGTTTGTGTTGATTGTGGTTTGATATTTTAATAATCACGGAAGATTTTATTTAAATTATAATTTAGCAATAGCGATGTTTAGTCGCATCCATTGGATCAACGTTGGCTTTAGTTCGTAAATACAATCAACTTTTTGCAATGTTTTTACATACATTGGAAAAACGTTGATTTATATACATTAAATCAATGTCTAGATATAACATTGGATCAACGTTGGGTTTAGATCATAAAAACAACCATATTTTTTTGATGTTTTTACATACATTGGAAAAACGTTGATTTATATATATATTGAATCAACGTCGAAATATATACATTAGATCAACATTGGGTTTATATCGTAAAAACAATCAACTTTTTTTTACATACATTTGACCAATGTAAATTTGCAAGATGTTTTTAGTTCCGTCGGTAACAATTTTATCATTACCAAATGACATTGGATCAACGTTGGTTTTGCATTAGAAAAAAGGGCCGACGTTCGTGATGGTTTTACTTACGTTGGCCCAATGTAAGTGTGCTAACTCGGATGTATAATCTTCTTCAAAATAAAATTACAAAAAAGTTAAAGAAAGAATTTATTTTTGCAGGGTAATTTCGCTTTCCCTAGCATCACTTATTGCAATGTCAAAATCTGAAATTTTTTACTAAATTTAAAAAAAATCTAAGCACTCAAAACAATAACTGTTTCTTTGTTATTAGTTTTTATTTGTTTTAAACAACATGGTCTAAAAGAACAACGTTGTCAATTAGGTTTATTAGTAACATAAATAAAGTGAATGCTATCAACATAGTTTCTGCAAATAAAAGAAACAAATCTACAAGCAAAAAACTTAAATCTTATAGATTACTTACAAATAAAGTTTACTTGTCTTTTAATACTTATATTCTGCTTATATCAAGTTAAAATTATACATATCCAACAAATTCTTCAACCAGCCTTTTTTTCCTACTAATACTAAGTAATTCTCAATATCTTGTATGTTACATAATTAACACTAATGTTCCTGAGTAATAAAAAATAAAACATGAAATCATTTGACATTGTTATTAGAATGTGTGAAGCTTTTAGACATTTAGAAAAAGTTATGTTGCAATGGAAACTTTTGTAACATAATAAACAGTCCATCACAAATGCAAAAAACAAACAAACATATAAATTGCATTTGTCTTATACCAATGTTGCACAAGATTTAATGAAACAAGCAGCTACACAAGTACAATATACAAGTCTACTATTGGTGAAAGAAAAAAGTGTTGATGGAGCATGGCGGTGTAACTACAGTCTCTTGCAAAAGTTTAGAATCATTAAGTATTTTTTTAGGTCAATCCGTAATTTATTGAAAATGACATACACAAATGACATAAACAAAGCTAAGATTTAATTTATGTTATATACATACAGATGTATGTATGTATATAACATATAGATGTATGTATATAATACATAGATGTATGTATATAACATATAGATGTATGTGTATAACATATAGATGTATGTATATAACATATAGATGTATGTATATAACATAAATTAAATCTTAGCTTTGTAACGTATTTTTTTGGTGGTCTATAACTGGATCTATTTTTGAAATTTCTAAAATCATACAATATGACAATTTTGATTTTCAACCTACAACTTTAAAATTTTTATACTTTCAACTAATTAAAACATAAACTACTAATTTTTAAGCCTATTGCATTTTCAACCTACTCCATTTTCAACCTACTGAATTTTCAACCTACTGTATTTTCGACCTCCTTTTTTTGAACAACTTAATAATTACGTCTTTTACGATTTTTTTATATTTCTTGTTGATTTGATCACTAGTTTAAAAACTATATAAAAAAGAGAAAAATTTCATTAAATATTATAAAAGCCTAATGCAAAAGAAACTATAACAAGTAAAGCTCCATGTTTAAAAATATTACAGTTTCTGCCTGTTATAGACCACCTGAAGACCACCTGTTAGAAACCTCCTGTTAGAGACCACCTGAAGGTAATATCAAAACTTTTTCTTATTATCTAGAAGGAATTTTTCTTAAAATTAATAAAGAATTGGGGACCTTAACATAGGTTAAGGTCCCCAATTAATAATGTATTGGGGACCTTAACATAGGTTGTTTAAAATACAATGAGTTTCCAATTACAAAATTATTTTTTGACAACATGTTTCAACACTGTATTTTACCAATTATTAATAAACCCACACGGGTAACCTCAAACTCTATTTCTGCCGTAGATAATATACTAACAAATTCATTTCTAGATACCTCTTTAAAAGCAGGAATAGTAAAAACTGATATTACAGATCATTTTCCAATATACTTTACATTAACAAATGATACAAGAATAAATAATAATCTGAAAAAAATAATTTATAAAAGAAAAATAAATAAATTTTCTATTCAAAATTTTAAAGACACACTATCGGCAGTAGATTGGGTTAAAGTGTATCAAAAATGTAACCTTGGGAACACAAACTCTGCATATAATACTTTGACAGATATTTTTCTAAATTTTTCTTTTTCTAACTATTTTCCAATCAAAGAAAAAGAAATCAAAGTAAAATATTTGAGCTGTCCATGGATCACCAGTGGTATTAAAAAATCTTCAAAAACAAAACAAAAACTATACGTTAAATATTAGAAAAACGGAAATGAGAATCTATTTACTTATAAACAATACAAAAATCTTTTCGAAAAAATCAAAAAACATTCTAAAAAAATTTACTACTCTAAATTACTTCAAAAAACAAATAGAGACATCAAAAAAACATTGAACATCATGAAAGAAATAATCGGGGAAAAAAAACAAAAAAACAAATAGCTTACCAGATAGAATTATTATGAATGAAACCAAACACGATGACAAGAACTCAATTGCCAAACACTTCAATAACTTTTTTTGTAAACATTGGCCTAAACATGGCGTTTAAAATTTTTACTCCAAATGACTCCTTTGAAAAATATCTAACAGATCTAAATAGCGAACTAATTTTCAACGGATTAAGCTGTGAAGAACTCAAAAATGCAAAAAACTCTTTAAAAATAAACAAAGCACCAGAAATTGATGAAATTTGTAACAATGTAGTAATGAGTATTTTTCCGATAATAAAAAAACCCTCTTCGAAATATTTAAATCTTCGATTATAACAGGAGCCGTTCCAGAGTAATTAAAAGTTGCAAGAATTGTACCAATATATAAAATTGGAGATCCATATTTACTAAACAATTATAGACCAATCTCAATTCTTCCTGTATTCTCAAAACTTCTCGAACGAATAATTTATAATAAACCATACAAATACTTAACAAACAATAACATCTTAAATAAAAAACAATTTGGCTTTCAAAAGCAACATGCAACATGCAAATCTTTATGGATCTTTCGGAAGCATTCGATACTCTTGATCCTGCTCAGAAAAATGGAAAAATATGGCGTAAAAAACGTTTCATTACTCTGGTTTAAAATTTTTTGCTAAACAGACAGCAATATGTTAATACTGTTAAAAATATCTGTTCAAAAATGCTAAAGATCAAATGTGGCGTTTCCCAAGTTTCCATTCTAGCTCCCTTACGGTTTTTAATATACATTAATGATCTACCGAATGCCTTAAACAAACTTGATGTCATAATGTTTGCAGGTGATACTAATTTATTTTACTCATCCCCGTCTATTACAGAACTTTTTGAAACAACGAGTATTGAACTCGAAAAACTTAATATTTGGCTAAAATCTAATAAATTATCTTTAAATACAGAAAAAACTAATTACATCTTATTCCATCTCAAACAAAAAAGAAAAAAACTACCAAATATATTGCCATTGCTAAAAATAGAAAACAAAATATCGAAATAACCACAACAACTAAATTTCTAGGTTTACTTGAAAAATTTAGATGAAAATGTTTCATGGAAAGCACATATTGACTATTTAAATACTAAAATAACCAAAAACATTGGCGTGCTATACAAGGCTAGACCAATGTGATATCCAAAAATGCCATGATTACAAAATTAAATAACATAAATTGTTTGAAAATCTTACTAAAAAAATTCTTAATATAAACAATTATTTGAACTTATACTAAACTAAAACTGAAACTAGAACCAAAATTAGCGTTGAAAAAAAAATCCCAAAAAACTTCAATAATATATATTTATATAAAAAAGTCAATATAAATCAGTAATAATTATATTTATGGCTAATATATTTATGTGTATTATGTGTACTGCAAACTACTAAAATTTATCAACTTCTTTTCTTTTCTTTTTTTTAACATTTTATTATACGTGAATCCAATATAAAATGAAGTGTTTTGTGAAACTTGTAACATTGTATAACGAAAATACAAAAATTATTACAAGTACAAGCGGTTTCTTGATGGCAAGACCATCTCGTCATCTGCATGTTTCCCGCGTTCTTTTAACTTTTATATTAATTATTTGTGCTAAATTTAATATTTGTACTGAAAAAAGTTATTATAATATGTACGATATATTATTTTATACATAGTAAACGAATCAGTTTATATTATGATCACGTATTTGTAAAATTTTGATACAAGAAAAAAAAAAAAGCTCAATCTATTGATTGTAGGCTGACATAGGCTTCTGGTTGATTAAATTTTTTAGACAAAAACCTGTCTATTCTTGATTTATTGTTAATGGTTTTTAAAAAAAAATAAAAAACTTTAAAAACACAGACTAATAGGTTAAAAAGAATATCGCTTATAATCAAGTCATCTATCCTTACATCTTCTAGGATTAACTCTTGCTTCCGATCTTTCTTGGAAACCGTATATCAAGTCCTTTGCAAAATTAACATCACTTTCTTTCTCTGGATTCTATTCTTTATTTCTATAAATCTTGAATCCGTCCTTGTATAAATTACCGTTCCAAAATCTGGGTGGATTTTCCAATAATGCTCTTTCTCTTTTAGACAAGGTGCAAAAACGTAAACAAAGTTTGACCTGCTCTTCCATCCAACCTCTGACCATTATCACATCGTCGCAATGTTACTTTTCTTTCTCTTTTCTACAGATACTATTTGGCAACTGCTCTAAAGAGCTAGCATCTCTTGTGCCGCCTACTAAAATTCATTCTCGTTTTACTCGTCAATTAATTAAGTCTCATCCTTTTCTGTGACTATTCCTAAGTGCTCCAAAAACACCTCCTCTTATAGTTTTTTTCCTCAAACATCAGTTTTTTGAAATTCGCTTCTTTCTTCTTGCTTTCCTGATTCATATAATTTGCAATCTTTTTAGTTGTCTACCAATCGTTATCTTGCTCTATAAATTTCATTTTTTCCCTTCCCAAAGTCAAATCAGCAAGAAGCAGGAACAAAATTGAAAACCTAAAAGTTGCGCTAGCAGATCCAGAAAACTGATTCTTAATTTAATTAAAGGTTGTTTCACTGACGCCCGTTTTTAATAACCCTTTTTTTAAATCAATTAATGCTCAGCAAATCTTTGTTAGTATTAAAAAGCATCAAGTCCTGTTGTCGATCAACGTGCATTGTGGATCTGAAATAATTTATGATCAATTTTAAGTTGCTAAATTTTTGTTCATTTGAAGCCATGGCCCCGACGCTGTGGCCCCGACGCTGTGGCCCCGACGCTGTAGCCCCGACGCCATGGCCCCGACGCTGTGGAAGCTGTAAAGTTCTATGACTCAAAGTTTTAAAGCAACAAAATTTGAAAATAATTTTGTATAAAAACGTGTTTAATAGGTAATAATAAAAACATTTTTATAAAATCAACAAACTTTGGACCCCGCAGATTTTTATGTTCAAAAACCCCGGATGATTTACCTTTGGGTGCTGTTATTATTAATTTTAATATTTTGTTTATAGTTGTCAAAAGTTTCTCGTGTATTTCTAAAAATTTCAAAGTTTCTGAAAAACTAGAAATGTCTTCATTTAAAGAGACTTCTGATATATCAGAAACTTTCAAAGTATCAGAAATGCACGAGTAATTTTTGACAACTATAAAATTAAAAACTATATTAAAATATTCTCTTAAGGCTGTGATGCATCTATAATATGTGATTATGATGAAATTTATTCTGTTGTATTATTGTATGTTGCTTACAATGTTGTATAAAACAATGAATAAAAACTAAAAACTCAGAAAAAATTTCCATCATAGTCACTTCTTATAGATACATCATAGCCTGGAGGGAATAGTTTTATAATTATGATTGTACTAATTAGCTCGAGCTGTTTACCTTATTTTAGATAAATTAGAAAGTAGCAAAAAATTTATAATCAACGATAAACATTTTTGTAAAAAAAAAAAAGTTCTTTATTCTAACACAAAAAATAAATCTAAAAAATCTAAATTTAAAATAAGCTATAAAAAATAAAATTTAAAATAAACTATAAAAAATATAAATATAAATATAAAAAACTATAATACTGCAATAACTATCATACTGGCATCGCAGCGGTTAGTTATATGGGCCTAGTATAGTATAAACGGAATTAAGAGATTAAGAAGATAAGATCATTTTTGTTGAGTACCAATTACTTTTTCAGACATGTCAAACATACATATAGCATCTCTTGTGCCGTGACATGTATGTTTTATGTCATGACGATGATTATAAAAGAAAACTTGATATGTATGTTTGACATAAAACATACATATTAAGTTTTCTTTTATAATCATTGTCAAGTATGGTATTATGACTTCTTTTTATTAATTTTTTATTTTAATTTATTGTAACAAAGTAAATCTGCACTTTAGTAAAACTGTTTATTAAACTGATCAAAGAGCTGTACGAACCAATAAATAAAACTAGTGATTGGCAATGAAGCCGCATCTATATCTGATTGTACTTTATTTCAAACCGGATTTAAGTTTTATTAATCTGTTCTTACCGCTCTTATTCAATTTCTGCTCAATTTCACTTACTTAAGCGCCTATAGAATGATGTAAGGTAGTGACCGACATTCTTTAATTGAAATGGTTTTAAATTATTTTTTATTATTGATAGCAAAACTCAAGTCTAAAAATAATGAATAAAGCATCATTTATAAAAGAAATTCATTTTGAATTGCCGAAGGTAATTCAAATCATTTTTTGCGACTAGGATTTAGTATATAAAGGAGGAAGAGGTGTCGTACCCCCTACATATTTTGGGTACTGGAAACAGTATTTAAAAAAAATAAAGGAGGGAGAAAGAGGTTAACCCAATTTAATGTTAATATATTTTTATATTCACTATATAAAATTTTATTTTAATTTTTTCTGTAATACAGTTTTTCATACTCTGGAATAAATCGCAGGAGTTGTTTTTATCTAATTGACTTTGTACAAAAGCTCATTTTAATAAGCTTATGTCCTAAAATAAAAAAATTATAAATCAAAATCAAAAAACTTTCCCCTAAATGTATAAAGAAATTTAGTCATAAAAAAAAGCTTACAATGTTTCAAAACTAAAAAATATTAAACTTTCTTGTTTATCTCAGGACATTTATCCACTTAAAAGGTATACAATTGTAAAACATTAAGACTTAATACATTTCACTTTTTGAGATAACTTTTCCATGAACTTTGCATTTTTTGATCTAAAACCACTTAAGTTTGAAAAAAAGTAGAAAAAAATAAAAAAAAAAACTATTTTTTTTTTTAATGTAAATAAAATAATATAATCGAAATAATAATAGAATAATAATAAATAGAATAATGTCAGATAAAACTTTTTTTTAGTCTACCACGTTAGAAATAGGAGTTTTTCAATTTCAATTTTTATACAAATTTATAATTTCAAGTTTTTGAAAGTCATTATTTCCAGTAAGTTGTCATGAGATAAAAACAGTTGGAAACAATTTAATTTTTGTTCGAATATGTACCATTTATACATTATTATTGTAAATACTTTTAAATATTTTTGTTGATTTAAACTTTGTTTTAAATTATTTGAAAAAGCATTAATTTTACCCTTTGCTCCATATGTGAACCTTTTCATTTTTTTCCAATTTTGCAAAAACATTTTATCAAACAAATACTCTTACGAGAAATTTTTTTTTTTTGTAAGATGCATCTAAAATGATTAAATGGGCTAATACCTGTTCAATTTTACTCTTTTGCCTCAATTATGACTTTTAGCGCTTTGTTTGTGTTTTAAAAAAAATCTTTTCTATTGTTACAAGAGAAATACCCTCGAATAAAATATTTTAGATTTAGGTAACCTAACATTAAACTTGGCGGTCTCTTTGGCCACCCGTGTTACCCGTCATGCGATCATGCTACACTTGCAGTAACCAATGGGTGGATACCCAAACGCCCGGGTACCCGTAAACAGCCTTACTCTTGCTAGTTGAATTGAAAGCATTATAAAAATTGTTAAAAACAATTTAAAAATCAAATCTTTAAACTGCAGTGTTCAATGTAATCAGTTGGAGAATGGAGATTCATTTCATTCAAAAATCATAAAACTTTGGTACAGTTAAGCCCGTCAAATCCATCACCATTACACGCTGATATTATACGCTTTTTATGAACAGTTTTCATTTTATGAAAGCTCTTCATGTTTTTATCGGCAAAGAGAAGGGCAAAACTTTACTTACATTGTGTTTATAAACATGGTACTCAGGTGTTCGAACTACGCTCAAAATTTTTTGAGTAAATCATGTCAATAACAGTCATTAACGGTATTTGAATTCTTTATTGAAGTAATTAAAGTATGGATATTTTGAATAGATCTTTTTTGTTGTTGTTAATAAGATTAATGAATACCAGGATCAACTATTTGACAGCATTTTGAGTAAAATAAGTTTCTTTTTTTTTTTAATGGAACCTTTTCAGTTTCTTCGTAGGTGAATTCAGATTTAGTATTCAATTAATTTTATTACACTACACAGCACTTGGATCTTAAATAACATTTAACCCAGAAGTATCTGAATCTTTTTATTCAAAGTTTAAGCCTCTTTCTTTACCAATGTCGCTTATTGAGCTTAAGCTGGCTTTGGGCCCATTGTTCTGAGCAAGGTCTCTAACTAGTGCGCCAAGGCTGCAATAAACCATTGACAATTTTATTGAGATTATTTTATTTGAATTTTGATTTATTTTGTGCCGACCATTTGCAACCAGCCTTTTAATTAAAAAATGTATGGCTGAGGCAGACTTCACCTGATTTGTAAATTGAAACAAAAATACCCTTGAATAGCGCCCCCAGTACTCCCCCGGTTAATGAAATAAGTTTTTATATAATTCTTTTACCTTAAGTTTAATCATACTTTATAATTAGATTTCAAATATTATCAAAATATATTTCGGAGTTCAAAATATACGACCATACAATTTAAATATATATATATTTCTATTTTATAAAGATGAGGGTAACAAAAAAAATATATTTTTTTTGTTACCCTTATCTTTTCAAATAATAAATCATACAAATGCTTTTTGTTTCCATTAAACTTTTTATTTAATAAATCAGACAAATATTGTCCGTTGTACTCGTTTTTAACAATCTCTCTCTCTCTCTCTCTCTCTTTATATATACATATATATATATATATATATATATATATATATATATATATATATATATATATATATTATATATATATATATATATATATATATATATATATATATATATATATATATATATATATATATATATATATATATATATATATATATATATATATATATATATATATATATATATATATATATATATATATATATATATATGAACCAACCTTGGACCAACCTCTTCCCCTGTATCAATTCTTTTTCTTAATTGCATTGCGGTTTGGTAAGAAACCTTTGCGGTTTGTGCAATTTTTCATTGAGAATAGTTTGTATTTTGTCTAAGACATGTTTATCAATTTTTAATGTAACTATAATAATAATAACAATGTATAATGCAGGTTGTTGACCAATGGTTTATAATCAAAATTTAATATCGCTGGCGGTAAAGGTAAAGAGAAGTTTAAAGGAACAAACATTAGGTATTTACTTGTAAGTTAAGTGTAAAATTATATGTATAACATTCGATGTATAACATTCATACTTTATCCTAGTTGTTCTGGAACTATTGATAATAGTTATTATTGATAAATTGATAAATATATTACTGATAAATAAAACTTTTTTTTTTTCAAACATTTTATTTTATTTGCATTGTATATAAAGTTCGTTGAAGCAATTTAGTTGTATCTGATTAATTTACGTGAAATATAATATCCTCTGCGCAAATTATTGCTTTTTTGTTGTGTTATTTTATTGCAATTAAAGTTGAGATAATTTTTTAGTTAATTGGATTTAACCAAAATAACAAACAAAAATTAACGTTGAATTTACGTTGTTTCAACGTTGTTCTAACGTCTTATCAACTACGTATCAATCGAATATATCACCTATTCAAAATTGAAATATGGTTGATATGTAGTCGATAAGACGTTAGATCAACGTTGAAACGATGTAATCATCGACGTTGTTTCAAGGTCGTAGTTTTTGATGTCGGATTTTATTTCCAATTCAACCAAATTTCAACGTTGTTTCAACGTGACATATGGTCGGTTTGCGACGTTGTTTCAACGTTATTTCAACGTCATTGTGCCTGCTGGGGAGTAGCTCATATAAACTTATTCGTTTAATATCGTAGTTTTCTAGCTTGGTTAATAAAAAGTAATTGTTAACCGAGTCAAAAGCATTTTGCTGAGTTCTATAACAACACTAAAAGTTTATTTTTATCAATGTGAATTATGTTAACAAGATGAACAATTTCTTGATGAGTAGAGTTACCTTTTTTTATCTTTTAGAAACCCTTAACTTCAAAATATCGAAGAAATCAGGTCTACAATGTAAATTATGTCCATTTTTGTCTCAAACTAATCTAAATTTTATTAACTTTTCTTTTATACATAGTTACCTTGTGTATGCTAATTTATACATAGTTACCTTGTGTATGCTAATTTATACATTGTTACCTTGTGTATGCTAATTTAGTATGAACCAGTATTCATAAAACAAAGTTCGACCCAATCTATTTAGTTCAAAAACATGCTTCAAGACAAATTTACTCAAGCTCAACCCATATCGGAACAAATGAAGGAAATATCTTTCAAATAAATATTTAACAAGAATAACTACTTTTTTTAACTTTTAGCTGAACTAAAACCAAAATGTAATTTAACACTTGGAAGAAAAAAAAAAGATTATTTACATCAATTACAAAGTAAACCGACTTGTTTATATGTTTACATGTATAGTATAAAGATACTCAATGACAAGAGTTTTAGTCGTCTGCGAATTACCGATGATATTTATATAATATTTTAATATAAAGAAATATAGAAGTACATTTGTCAGAGTATTTATATGTTTACATTGTTCTATTGTTGTTTTCGATATGGATAATTATTCTGGAATTTCTTAAATATTTATCTCTAGTTAAATAAAGTGATTAAGTGGTATGAGTTATTTAAATGTGGCATTTCCGACCACTTCGCTTTTATTTTCTATTTTACAAAAAATGCAATAATATCTGTGCACCAATCAATATTAATCAATCAAAAACCCATTATATATATATATATATATATATATATATATATATATATATATATATATATATATATATATATATATATATATATATATATATATATATATATATTATATATATATATATATATATATATATATATATATATATATATATATATATATATATATATATATATATATATATATATATATATATATATATATATATATATATATATATATATATATATATATATATATATATATATATACAAACCGTCTTGCGTGATAAATAAATGTTTGAAGTTCAAGTGACCGTCTATGTTCGGTCACTTAAACTTCAAACATTTATTTATCACGCATAAATAAAATAAAAAAATTTCTTCTGAAACATACAGAAAATTATATTGATAATTCATATTCTAAAAATAAAAAAATAAAAACTCGTGCTCAATAATTAATTTAAAATGAAAACATCTGTATTAATTGAACTTTCAATACTATCTCATAAGTTTGACTGCTATATAAATACTAATAATCACAATAGGGCCGTACCGTGAAATTTTTTAGGGAAGGGTCATTTTTGAAAAAAAAAGGCATTTTTATAACACTAAACAAATATCTTACTAAATTTACTTAATAAAATTTTTGTGAAACATAGCTATATTTGTGTAAACAATGTTTACATAAACGAATTTATTGTTCTCCAAATATTTTTTCTATTTTTATACTGCATAGGCGTATAAGCAAGCTCCTTGTTAGAAAATGGGTATCGATACAAAGATTAATAATACTTTGATAAATGGTTAAAATTTTTATTCAAAGACTAAACTTTTTTGATACAATTTTCCAGGATGTAAAGTAAAAAATAATTTTGAGACTTGTTTATAATCAACTATTTCATTGTAGTGGATATTCATGATGGCTAATAAACCAAGTCTATTTGCAGTCATACTGGCCCTCAACCATGTTCTTAATCTTTGCATTGAAAATTAATCTTCGCACTGAATAGCTTTACATTCTGCGGACGTTACGGGTAGTGTACATCCGATCTTTAGAACTCAAAGAGATTAGGATATTGATTTTCATTGCAGATTTTAATGGCTTTAGCTAGAGTATTAGGCCTATTTTCAGATATAATAACAAGCCATTTCCTTTTCCAAAACATGAATTCCTGATCTACAGCTTCTGAGTTTGGAAGATCACTTTTATACATTTCAACTAACTCCTGGAAAGCAGTTATCTCCTAACTGTAAATTATCGAGGGAACCAAGCATAAAACCTTAGCAGCAATGTAATTTGTAATTTGGAATCGTATTTTGATTTCTGAAATGAAGGTTTCAAGAAAAGTTATAATCAAGGCCCGTTTATAATATTCATGGGGACTCTGTGCAGGTACGTTTTTTCTGTAAGCCTATCTCATAGTGATTCTGGGGATCGTTGGTTCTACAAATAATTTACTTGCCATACAAATAGCTTGTTGGTAAATTGAGTTAGATTCCTTTTTAACATTTTTCCGTAGATGGTTCAAATCGTCAATTGTTTCTTGAATGTTACTGTATGCATACACAATATCAGTTGTGCGCCCTGGTAACCTCTCCGTTATATACGACAACGGGTGAAGTAAGCGGTACAAAGTTATAACACCAATTATGAATTCTAACTTAGTGAGTACATTAAGGAGTGAGTCGGCCTCTCTTTTCCATACTAAACTCTATATTGATATATCCCAACCTATACTAAATATGTATCCCAATATATCTCCCAATCCATACTAAATATATATCCAAATATATATCCCAATCCATACTAAACTCTATATTGAACTGATCTATTTTAGAGTGTATTCATAAAATAATCTCTAATGCCTCTGCCATAAATGGTAATAACTAAATGAAAGTGTTCATATGCAGCATCTCTTTCTGGCCTTTCTCTTTCTTGTTTTGCACATCTCTATCAAAATCTTTTTTCTTTCAGTTGATTTATAACGGATCTCCAGCAAGCGTACTCTTTTTGGAGAGGTATTGAAATAAATGGATATATTTCTGTATACCTTCAAAATGTTATCAATAATTGGTATTTTTGATGTTGCAGCAATTAATAAATTTAAATTATGTGTGCTACAATGTGTCACAATTGCTTTTGGTTATCCTTTTAAAATATAACTGGCAACACCTTTTTTTACAGATTGCAAGTTTGGTGCACCATTGTGACACTGGCCTCTACAAGAACTAAGATCAATTCCACTTTCGCTATAAAATTTCATCAAGCTTTCCCCAATATGTTTGCCTGTTATTCTGTCAAGATTCAAAAAGTCAAGAAATACTTCTATAATATCTTTTTCTCCGTTTACGTATCTCATACATACGGATAGAATTTGTTGGTTTTCAGTTGTTACCGCGTCTGCTTGAAATTGAATGGTAATTTGCAGCCTTGATTTCATTAATTAGCCACTCTATACATTTCTTTCCAATTATATCAATAAATTCATTTTGAATTTTACGGTTAAGGTAGCTGACATCTTTGCGTAATGGTGTTTGTATATGTGCATTAAGTTATGGCAAGCTATTTCTTGCACGATTGCAAGAAAGTTTCCAGGATTACCTTTTTGGTCTGAGTTTTCCATACACTTTTCATATGTTCCACAAAATGCAAGTTCTTGTTTCTCCATCAAATGCACTATTCTACCTAATGTTTCAACAATGTAAGGGTACATTTTTTGTCGGTTTTTTAAATTGCTATCGATTTGTAATGGAATGGTTTGTCTTCGATCTTCAAGACGACAACAAATGCCATTAGCTTGTTCGATAGCTTCTTAATGGTATCTATTGCCTATATGTAGTTTTTGTTTCTCTAAAACATTGTGCTATTCCTTATATTCACAATTAACAAAAGCTCCCAAAGATTTTTTTTAATCCTGCTTTAGAAATAAAGTGCAGTATATGCAGTAGACTGCGTCTTCACTTTTACTGTAGACAAATCCATTTTGTAAATATTCTTCTTTACAAGCGCGTTTGCAACCATGTTTTTATGTTTTTGGGAAATTGAAAATGTATCTTTCGTTTTAAGTTATTCGTAAACATTTTTTATATTTCATGTGGTGATAATTCTTGGTTACCGCGCAAGAGTTCGTCAATATCATATCGTTTTTCTTCTTCTTTAAAATTACATTCTTTTAAATTTGTTTGGTCTACTTCCCATGACAAGTTTTTGTTAGCATTATTGTCAACTTTAATGACTTCCTCTTTTTCTTCTACTTCGGGTTATGTTTTATTGGTTATATTTTTAGAACTGTCGATAATAAAAAAACAGTTGAAACGTAAGTAATTAATAATAAACTTTCAGTTCTTTTAATTACATCTTTCATTTTAATTACTGTATAAACTCTGGAGAGACTATTTTTCATTATTTGTTTACAAAAGACTTTACAATGCAATGACTTGTAATGACGCCGTACGTTTGTGAAACAATAAAGTAAAAATTGTTTCATGAGAAAGATTCAAAAAAATCAAATAATTATCATAAAAATTTTGATTAAATATTTTGACGTCAGAATGATTCTAGAATTAATTTTTGGCGTCAAAAAAAAAGGCACTTTGCATAAAAATGTGGTCGATCGCACCCAACTATACCCCGCCCCCTTCCTACGTACGGGCCTGCACAAACTTAACGTCACAAATAGTGAAAACTAATTTTTAAATGTTGTTTAATTGTAAATTATGATTAAATACAGTAACTATGGAGGGCGTCCGGGCTGAAAAAAAAAGTCTTTTGGGACACCAAAGAAAACAAGAAGGAGCACATAAAAAAGCCCTTTTATAAGTAGTAGTATTTTTAATTTTTATTGTAGTTAATCAACTATTTTATTACTTTGGCCATTATCGCATTTGCTATGCCACTGGTTAATAAAATCAAAAAACTATTTTTTAATTAATTTAAAAAGGCTTTTTCAATTAAAAAAAAAACACACTACTTTGCTTTAAATGACCTTTGTATATTTATTGGAAATTCTTGCACTTATTTTTGACCATAGTAGAACGGTAAGATCCGCACAACCAATTGTCACAGGATTTGCAACACATCTATAATTGTCGTTGAGCTGTAATTTTATCTCCAAAAAAAATGCCAAAAGTTTTTTTTTTAGAACTCAAAGAAACGTCAGTTAATTTTGAAATTAGGAGCAAATTTTTTGTTTAAATAAAATACCATGGAGTGTATCCATTATAAAAATGTCAAAATTTACTGGTAAATTTACAGGTAAAGTTACCAGTAAATTATACATTCGCAACACTTATCAACATTTCACAATATTACTACTAATTGTCTCCTTTTTTTTTCTCCTTCGTTGTTTATCCGTGAATGACCAAAGTTAGAGTATTTCAAAATTTCACTAATTTTTATAAAAAAAGTAGTTAATTTTTAAAAATTAATAATTTTTTATTTTGTAAATATAATTAATTTAGTGATTCTTAATAATAATAAGATTAAATTTGATCATTTATTTTAATGATTTGCTTATTTTAGATTTTAATAGTATACTTTTTCTCAAGTTGTTGTTTTGCTGAAAAATTATTTCAGCAGGTTGCATACATACATTATTTTCTTTATAGATTTACGAACTAATTAAAAAAATTATTTGAAAAAAAAAAATTTCTTAAACTTGAGTTTTGCATGCTTTTTTTTATTTTTTCTTAAATGACCGAAGTTACATGGTGACCGAACTTAGGTCCAGTAACGGATTAAGACTTCTTGGGGCCCGGGGCTATTTTTGTTTTTGAAGGTCTTTTTATGGGCCAGAGACTAAAAATAACTAAAAAAAAAAAAGTCCAATAAAATATTTGGGTGCCCCTAATTTAGCTGGGCGTGGGGCTGTAGATTCCCCCTAGCCCTCCTTGATCCGGCACTGCTTAGGCTATTTTTCGATATATATATATATATATATATATATATATATATATATATATATATATATATATATATATATATATATATATATATATATATATATATATATATATATATATATATATATATATATATATATATATATAAAAGCTTGTGTTTATATATACAGTGTATATAGTGCATTCAAAATGATAGGCGCAATAAAATATATATAAATATAAGAAAAAAACACTTTTTTTTAAGACATTTTTTTTTTTTTTTTACAAACTATTTTTCCACAACTAACATGTCAATAAGAGTTTATGTACGTTTTTTATTGATTTAGTTTAATTAAATGAATACAAAATAGAAACCAGAAAATGTTGTAAAAAAAAATCAGTTTATAAACTATTTAATTTATTTCCTTTCTATTTTTTTCTCAACCTTGACTATAATTCATAGTAATTTTATTAACTTATGCTGTTTTAACAATTTTCTAGTATCAGCTTAGAAACATTTAAAGCCTTTATTAAAATTTCAGTAACACATAAATAGATCAAAAATGCTGCGAAGGATGAGGACGAGTGGCAACGCAATAATTTTGCCCCAGCCCCTGACGCTATATGGCCCCCAAAATTCTTGATAAAAAAATTTATATAATGAATTCAAATTCATACAATTTAAATAGCTGCTACATTTAGACTAGAGCTGTTATCGACTTTGACTAAATTTAATCGAGCGTTAGTCTAAATCATTTTGACTAATGCTGTTATCGACATCGACATTTAGTCGATGTCGACAGTCGTTATCGGCAGTGTTATCGACAGTGGATTTTTAGTTGATTAATCAATTAAAAAAATTAATAGACATTTCCCAGTGGGCATTTCGACGTCGAACGAACGTCGAGCGACGTCGGATCTCGACGTCGGATCGACGTTGGGTTTACGTTGGAAATGGAAATGTTATTTGACGTCGGATAAACTGACATCGCGCGATGTCGGCATTCGGATGTAAATCCAACGTGTTTTTCGAAAACTAAAAAACGTTGCCTTAGGCAGGAATCGAACCTCGGTTTATTATAAACTAAATCCTACGCACTTACCACTAATCTACAGGGACATATTTAATACGGCGTTTATTTAGTAATTTATACTTGTAGCTATTTGGGAATTATTTCTTTGATAAGAAATAATTTTGTTTAAATATTATATAAATATTAAAACGAATAGTTATATATTATAAAAAATGTATACTCGAAAATGTTAATAGTTAAAAAACTATGCTAGTGCATCATACAAAACCTCATGATGTTTTACAACCATTATTCAAACTTCTTTCCATTAATAAAAAACACGCTTAGTTCACATATTTATTGAAGAGCGCAATTGCACACATATTGTTGGGTTTGGATTAAATTTTCATCAGCGATGTCTTACGACGTTGTTCCGACGTCGTTTTAAGGACGTTGGATTGACGTCGGAAGACGTCAAAAGACATCGGAGTACGTTAATATTATGACTTTGCCCGACGTCTTTTTATCGACGTTGGATCGATGTCAGTACTGCGACGTTTTTTGGACGTCTTTTACAAGATGTCGGAACAACGTCAAAATACATCGAAACAACGTCAGGGGATGTTGAGATAAAGACATCGCCCGACGTCATTTTACTGACATCGGAACAACGTCGGAATAGGTCTTTTGACATCGCTAATGAAAATCGTACGTAAATCCGACGTCGGATTGACGTCGGGTGCCCACTGGGTGGGTTATTAAATGTCGATTAATTTTTTTAATCGATTAATCGACTAAAAGTCGACTGATCAAAAGTCGCAAGTAGCCGACTAAGAAAAATTGATTTAGTTAATTAGTATGAAGTCCATAGTCGTTTAAATCGACTAAGGGTTTCATACTTATTAACTTAAAGTCTATCCAATCTTTGATTTTTGTTTGTTCGTTTAAAAACAAAAGCATGTACAATTATAACTGGAGATGTCACGAATAGTGATTTAGCCGTAAACCAAATACCGAATATTCGACTAGATGCTCGGCCGAAGAAACGAATATTCGGACCAAGTATTTGATGACACATTCTTATTTTGGGGGTTCCGAACTGGTTCATTGTAGTACATATGTTATTTAAGCTGTGGGCGTTTTTGTTTAATTTATGGTTTGGCTTTAAAATTAATTAAACTATCGGTTATGTAATTCTATATTTATTTTTCTTTTGTTTACTCGATGCTTTTGATTATTTTTTTTCAAACTAATTTTGGAAAATCAAGCATTTTATTTCGGGATGCTTTTCTTTGGAACAAAATAGTTTTATGTCAAATGAATACTAAATACATATACTATATAACATATAATAGTTTTATCGGATTCTCATCTTTTTTTTTATGAAAATAGTAATTTAGAAAGTATTTTTAGGTAAACAAAGCAAGCTTCTTTCTTAATTATTACTATTTTTATATTCTTATTATATTTTGTTCTTGATATTTTTCTGGTATTTTGTTATTTTCTAAATAACTTAGTATTTCTTGATACTTTTCGAAGTTTTCTGCGATGTCCTCTATACAATCACATTATAAACATGATTGTAATGACTTTGATTCATAGAAAGTATTTAAGGCAGCCTCGAAATCATTAGGGTCTGGGAATAAATTGTCCCGCTGTCGGTGCGGCCCTTTTTTCATATTGTTTGCTCCAATAATATTTAAATGATACGATGTTAAAAAATAGAAAGCAAATATAAATTACTTAATTATTTTTATGACAATTTATTTCAAAAAAAAAAGTTATTTCCATATTTCGACTAAATCAACTTTTAGTAGATTTCAGTCAGTTTAACAAAACGTATTAGTTGATTTTAGTTGATTATAGAAAATTAATTGATTTAGTCGACAGTCAAATTATTCATTAATTGTAACAACACTACACACTCGCGAAAAGTGTGGAGTTTTCCTCCACACCGGTGTGTAGCTATCACTCTCAGACACAAGTGTGGAGTTATTTTGCACACTTTTGTGTAATTAACTCCACACTTCTGTGCAAAAGTCGAGTTAGAAAAAGGTAATTTCCACAAAAGTATGCAAAATAATTCCACCCTTGTGTCTAGGAGTGATAGCTACACACGGGTGTGGAGGAAAACTCCACACTTTCCGCGAGCGTGTACACAAATTTTTTCCTAATGGCTCTAAGTTTCTTTCCTCGCTCAGTCACTTCTTTCAGTTTCTTTCTTTAATCCATGCCTTCTTAAGTTCACTATTTATTTATAAATGTTTTAATTTAATTATCCAATTTCAAAGCATTATATATTAAAAGATTATTACATGGTATATTAAGCTCAACAAAAAATAGTTTCATTCCAATAACTCCAATAAATTCAATAATAGTTGAAAATACAGATAATTCTAGAATTTTTGACACAAACGCACTTTTTCCAAATAAAACTATTCAATCAAAATATATATATATAAAAACTGCAAAAAATAATTCACTTGATAAAAATGTTGTATGTATGGGTTTTTAATTTTTAATTTTCTACTTCAGCTTAAATATTACTTTTTACACCATGATTTTGCAAGAATTCGATCTTGAAATGAGAGTTGTTTCAATGTCAAGAAGTCTTTACTATGGTATTGCTCGGGACATTTTTTTTCTCCAAAGATTTACATTAAAATGAATTTTCACCAACTTATTTAGAACTTTTTTAAATTTCAATATTATATTTAAGCTCATTATAATATTTAGAATGGAAAAAATCCAAAATAACATTTATTTGATTTTTGATAATAAATGGGAGTATGAACCGCCAAAAAACAACAAGTTGGTTGTGTAAGTGTTGGTATTTAATGCTGCTTTTAATTTTATATGTTTTTTTGCACTAGTATAGGGCTAGCAAAACTGGTAAACCGGTTTACGGGTAAATTGGTTAAAAATTATGTTTAAATTTACCGGTAATTTTCAAATAATTTACCGGCAATTCGGTAAAATTTTTATCGTTTAATTGCTTATCGTTTAAAAAGATTTGCACATCATACGATCTTCAGCAATTATTTAAATCCAAAGAATATGATTTTCCAAAGTCTCCAAAAACAATTAAGAAAATGGTGTTGCAGTACGGTGACAAAATCCGAAAACAAATTGTTACAGAATTATCAGAAAAAATAGCCCGTGGTGAATTATTCAGCTTGACTTTCGATGAATGGACATCTTTCAAAAATAGAAGATTTATAAATGTGAATGTCCACTCGTATGATAATATATTTTGGAATCTCGGATTGGTTAGGATTAAAGGATCGATGCCTGCTGAAAAATGTATAACATATCTTCAAAATACACTTAAAAAATTTAGTTTTGCGATAGAAAATATAATTTCCATTACTACGGATGGGGCCGACGTAATGAAAAAGGTAGGCAGATTACTGGACGTAAATCATCAACTTTATTTAGCCCACGGCATCCAGTTATCAGTAATTAAAGTGCTGTATAAAAGATCTATTTCGGATAATATTTCCGTAAAAAATCAAGAAGTGGCTATTACTGAATTTGAACATGGTGAAGATGAAGAGGACGATGTAATGGAAGATATTGGGGTTTTTGACGTTATTGAGGATACATCAACTACTGATTCATCAATTCAACATGAAAGTATAGGTCCAATAATAACAAAAATTCGAAAAATTGTTGTCATGCTCCGTAGATCACCAACAAAAAATGACATCCTCAAAAAACATGTTAAGGATGAATTTAAAAAAGAACTTACGCTAATCCTTGACACAAAAACACGGTGAAGCAGTATGTTGATAAAGTTTCATGAGATTAAAAATTGTGTTTGTAAGAGTCTAATCGATATCAAATCCGATATAGATTTATCAGAAAATGATCTCAATGTTGTATCAAATATAATAATGGCTTTGCAACCTGTTAAAGTAACTGAGGAAGCTACTTTAACAGGTTTCTCTGTTTAAGGGAAACGAATCTATATGTTGCAGATTTGACAACTAGGTTCATGTTGGATGAACTAAGTAACCAAAATAATTTCTTAAGTAATGAATTGAAACAAGATTTAATATTTTGAATAAGTGAGAGAAGAACCGTATATTCTGATATATATTCATATCTTCATGAACCATGTCCACGTGCAGCTTTAAATAATGAAAATAATTATGGCGTGTTTAATACAACAAGTAAATTGGTTATGGAAAAAATATTGTAGAAATCATTCAACAATTTTTAAAAAACGATTCCGAAACTACTGAAACTGAAGTTGTGCAAGTGTATGAAACTGAATCAACTAGTGAATCTACGGTTTTATCAGCGGTGGCGACATCAAGTCATGCAATGTCAATGAAGGAAAAACTTGATTTAGTAAATAAATAAAAAAAGGAAAACTATTGCTCACGAAGAGATTAGTGATCCGAAGACAACATCCGGTCTTTTAAATATAGTCAGGAAAGAAATGGCGTATTTCAAGGAACAAAATATTAACGGAAAATATTTAAACAAACTCCAAAAATATATATTTCAGCAGTCCGCCCAACCAGTCGGAAAGAGCTTTTTCTGCAGCAGGTTTAATTGGCACAAGTTGCAGACCAAGTTTAAATGACGAAACATTAAATGTAATGTGTTTTTTAAGAGCTTACTTCGATAAACAGTTTATGCTCCTTGAAAAGAATTGACTATATTAATTATTTTTATTTTAAAAATGAAGTTTTCTTTATGTTTATGTTTGTTTATGTTTACGCTAAAATACAAAAATGTTAATGTATAATAAATGAATTAACTATATTTTATTATCTAAAAAAAATCTTTTTGATTGTTTAATTTATTTATTTTTAATTAGGATGGACCTGTAAACTGATGCTGTTTTACTAATATATTCATTTGTTATGTTTTTTGTTGTTTTCAGTGTTTAGATTACTACTATTTAAGCCTTTAGAAAATAACCCGGTAATAATTTTTTTTTTACCGAATTACCGGGTTTTTAAAATATCGGTAAATTTACTAGCATTACACCAGTATACTGCCATTTATCACTGTTATTTTGTTTTTTGATAATTGTTATTAAACGTATATATATATATATATATATATATATACATATATATATATATATATATATATATATATATATATATATATATATATATATATATATATATATATATATATATATATATATATATATACATATATATATATATATATATATATATATATATATATATATATATATATATATATATATATATATATATACACTAGTGATCAAAAGTTTAGACTCAGAATAAAACTTATAGTTTCTTAGTGATTTGTGATTTAAAAAAATGCCTTTTTTGTTTTGTTTTTAATTTTATTTTTAATCCAGTTTATTATTTATGAAATTCTCTTTAATATATATAAAAGACTTGAAAAGAAAAACAAGTTTAAAGTATTTTATTTTTAAAATAGCAAAATCATGTAAAAAGATATCTATAAAAATCTTGTTCATAAGTTTAGACTCAGGACTTTTCACTTTAAACTGTAAGTCAAGTTAATAAGGTATGTGACCGCCTTTGTTAGCTATGCAAAGTCTACATCTTCTTTTAATAGATTCAAAAAGATTTCGACAATATTCAAAGGACAAGCCATCAAACAACTCTTTTAAACTTTTTCGTAGTTCTTCAGCTGAAGTTACAGGAGCTTTGGTCAGTTTTCGATCAAGCACAGACCATACATTTTCCATTGGATTTAAATCTGGCGATCTAGCTGGCCACTGGAGTAAATTGATTTTATTTTCTTTAAACCAAGCTGTTACTGTTTTTGCTTTGTGACAAGGGGCATTATCTTGCTGAAATTTCCATTCTGGCTCATCTCCAAAAAATAAGTCTCTTGTTGGAATCAAATTATTTTCAAGCGTCTCAATGTATCTGTATTGATCCATTCTACCAGTGTACAAGTAGCATAGTCCGGGTCCATCATACGTGATACAACCCCAGATCCCAACTGAACCTCCTCCGCCCTGTAACCGAGGTACAATGAAACGATTATGAAACTTCTCATTATGGTGTCTTCGAACAGTTACTCTTTTTTTTCGATTAACGACTGCATAATTCAATTCGTCGCTGAATACAATTTTTTTTATATCACTATCACTCATCTTAAGAATTTTCTTGCAAAATTGTAGCCGTTTGAGTCGATCTGATCTTTTAAGCATTGGTTTTCTAGCAGCAGTATACGAGCATAGTTTACGATCAATTAATCTTCTATTTACTGTCTGCCTTGAGATGTCATTTTTAAGAGCTAGATTTATTTCTTGAGCAATTTGTTTGGCACTATACTTAGGATTTTTTCTGGCAATTCTGTATATACTATTATCATCAGTGGTAGTTGTTTTTCTGGGTCTTCCGGATCTGATTTTATCTAATGTGCTACCTGTTTTTTTCCACTTAGCTATTGTTTTAGTGACACATGACTGTGATACGTTCTTGAGAATCAACTGAACTTTTCTTGTAGAATTACCAGCAAGGTGCAAGGTGATAATTCTTTCTTTGATTTCTTTTGATACTGATGTTTTACCCATTTTCTAAATATTTTAAATGCAAATAATGAGTAAAAATTGTATATTTTGATTAGCGTGCACTAAGTTAGTAAATAATTTAATTTTTAAATGGATTTAAACATAATATTTTAGAAAATATATTTTGATCCATGTTAGAATTACAATCTTTAAAAAAAAAGGTTAAGCACTTATATGGAAATAAAGATAGAAAAAGTGAGTCTAAATTTATGAGACACATTTTATTTGTTTTTAAATAGCGCTATTATTATAAAATAAAAAAAAAGACCAATATATAAAATAAAAGGTGTGTGTTTTTTGTAATTATGTTAGAAACAAACTAAATAAGTTGAATTAAAAAAAAAAATTTCAAGCATTATCTTAATAAATTTTTTTTAGCATTTTCAGAGCTAAGCTTAAGAGATTTTTTTTCTGAGTCTAAACTTTTGATCACTAGTGTATATATACATATATATATATATATATACATAAATATAAATATATACATATATATATATATATATATATATATATATTTGTTCGGACATTTTTTGGACATTAGGCATGGTAAATTTTTGTTTGGTTTTAGACAGTTTGGTTTAGCAGAGATTTTTGTCTCATATAAAAACAAATTTTTATATAATTATATTGTTATTATTATTTTTTCCTTATTTTCAATATAATTATTTTTACATAATGTTAACGTAAAAAATATTTAAAAAAGCGGTGTTTTCATCATCTTGCCTCAAAATTTCATTTATCGTTTTACAACCAATATAAATAAAATTATCAAGTAAATGTAATACAAGGGAATTTGGCGGTAAAAATAGGTTAAGAATTTTTTTTAAATTTTAATTGGAATAAAAATTTTTTATGGAAAGAGTTGAAAAGATTTCAAAGAACTGGGAATGCATAGATTGTGAAAGATAAAAAAAATAGAAAAAAATACTTCAGATATTGTATGTTACTTTCATTGTACCCCTGCCTAGCAAAGACAGGTATTTTAACTTTATTTATATTTTTTTACGGCTATTTCTACCTTTTTTTGTCTTTATGTTATTTAGCTTACATTTGTTTTTTTATTTCGGATTTTTTTATTTATTCGTTACTTAATAACCAATATCTGATATTTCAAAATTGTCAGCTTGTTATTTATAGAACTTTCAACCAGTAGGGGAAGTTGGGGCACAATGAATCGGATTTCTTTATTTTTTAAATTAATAATAGTGAATAAGGGCATAGTCAAGTAACTTTGAGGCTGAGGGAGTATAGACACTGTACACTATACTTTTAGCATACTTTTATTAATTAGATTAGTATAAAATTGAGAAGAAAAAATAAGAATTTTATTAGTAACAAAACTTATAAAAGTATTAAAAAATTATTCAAATATTATTGTTCATAATTTAAAACTAATAAATTCATTTTCATGTAGTTTGTTTTTTAAAAAGCATAAATTTTGTCTTTAAGATCATTAATGGGGCATTATGAATCAACCTACTCACTGTACTCCAATTCACTGTGCCCCACCATAACAAATTAAGTTTAAGAGTAATTTCTTGGGATATAAGTGTTGTTAAAAGAAATGCTAAAGTACTAAAAGGAAGCATAAATATCAATAATTCGAGTGAAAAACTTCAACTTTTGAAACTATTTCAACCATGATCTCTATAACAAACATAAGAAAATTTTCTTTAGTTGGTTAAAAACAAAAATTACCTATCAAAAACTGCAGTCAAAAATTATGTGGTATCAACTTTAAATAAAGATGGCTGATATATAAACACATAAAGTAATTATATTATTAAGATGAACAAAACTCTAATCTTTGAGGAAATGACTCTTATTTACTGTGCCCCTCAATCCACTCTACCCCAACTTAAAATAAAAATATAAGATAAAAAAAAAATTGAATACACCGCTAACACAGACACCAAGAACTGTTAAAAAAAGTTGAATAATCTTAACACAAATTTGAAACTACGTGGTAAAGGTTTGGTAACTACGTGGTAAAGGTTTGGTAACTACGTGGTAAAGGTTTGGTTTAACAGAGATTTTTGTGGGTGACAGGAATAGTGTCGAAAAGAAACTTCGGAATAGTGTTGAATATATTAAAAAGGCCTAATGTCGCAAAAAAAAGGAATAGTGTCGCAAATTTATTTAATGAATAGTGTCGAAAATAAAAAAGAAGAGTAGTGTCGTAAATTGTAATAACGGAATAGTGTCGCAAATAGTTAATTTCAGCAAGTGCTTACTTGCTTATCTTTATAGTATACAGCTTTTACAGAAAAAAAAAGAAAAAAACAAAGAATAATGAAAGAAAAGATTGCTACCAAACCACAAACCCTCAGTCTTGTACCAGCACTCCTTTGCGGTATCAGGCTATAAGATAGTTGGTGTATGCACTGAAGTCCCCAGCAGTAGGCTGTTTCAGTATGACATCAAACATGCTATCTAAACACACATTTATAGTTATTATAACTTTTTTATTTTTATTCTATTTTCAACACTATTTATTAAATTTGTTTGCGACACTATTCCTTTTTTTTGTTTTCGACACTATTCATTAACATCATTTGCAACACTATTCCTTTTTTTTTGTGTGATATTAGGCCTTTTTAATTTATTTGACACTAAACCGAAGTTTACTTTTCGACACTAATCCTGTCACCCTATGGAATCAATGATTCACTCCTACCCGTGGCCCCTACAAGGGTTCAAAAGACGTCTTTGTGAAACGATTTCCACTTTTATATTACATAACCTTTATAAATATGCATATATATATATATATATATATATACATATATATATATATATATATATATATATATATATATATATATATATATATATATATATATATATAAATATATATATATATATATATATATTCATATATATATATATATATATATATATATATATATATATATATATATATATATATATATGTGTGTATATATATATATGTATATGTATATATATATATATAAATATATATATGTGTGTGTATATATATATATGTATATGTATATATATATATATAAATATATAAATATATATATATGTATATATATATGTATATATATATACATATATATGTGTATATATATATATAAATATATATATATATATATACATATATGTATATATACATATATATATATATATATATATATATATATATATATATATATATATATATATTGTAAAACCTTTATAAATATATGCATATTTATAAAGGTTATGTAAATATATATATATATATATATTATATATATATATATATATATATATATATATATATATATATATATATATATATATATATATATATATATATATATATATGCATATTTATAAAGGATACAAAATATGGCGACAACGGCACTTAAACGCTAAGCATGTTTAACTACATATGTAAAATGAGAATTTACTAGTACAAAAAATGAACAAAAATTTTAACAATAAAAGATTTAGCGGGTCAGGGGGTTACACGATTGAAGGGGTAAAGGAAGTTACGTTTATTCTTTATGTAAAATTTTAAACTTTAAAAAGATAAGAAAGAATGTGAATAAAGTTTAATGTTAAAAAAAAAAAGCTATAAAAAAAAATAATTATGTTAAGCTTTGTTTTTTTAATAAGAAAAACGCTCATTCGTATAATAGGGTAAAGATCCTATTAAACGTGTTTACATTAAACACGTATGAGTATTTTAAATTTTAAACACCCTATTAAACTTTAATAGGGTGTTCAGAGCTATAATAGTGATAGGGCCCCTATTAAACTTTAATAGGGTGTTTAGCACTATAATAATAATAGCACCCCTATTAAACTTTAATAGGGTATTTAGCACTATAATAGTAATTGGACCCCTTTTAAACTTTAATAGGGTGTTTAGCACTATAATAGTAATAGCGCCCTTATTAAACTTCAACGGGGGTGCAGCTAAATATTTTTGATATTTGGATTTATAAACTGCTTTTTTCAAGTCAAATAGTACCTAAAACAAACAACGTTTTCAAAAGTAAAAAAAAAATAGTGAATGATATTTACTATTGAATTCGTTGTTGGTACTATTTGACTTTTTTGTCAAAAACAACAACACTTTAAAAGCCTTAACTCAAAAATGTATCGTATCGAATGTTTTTGTATTGTTGTATTGTAACTAAATGATATTTGCGTTTTACTTGAATAAAAAGCGTTTTTAGCGAACGAAGTCATTAACGAACAATGTTTCGTAACGACTTCATTTTCGATACTCATTTGAATGTCCGAACAACCAAGTAAAACAAAAAAGAAAAAACGAGGCCATGCTTCAAAATGAATCGAAAATATATTTTTGCATCCCAAGTGTTGAATGTTGCCCACTTAGTTTTTGTTTGTTTTGTATATGCGTCTGGCTCAATTGAAATTAATCTTACTACACAACATTAAACAATACAAATTTTATTAAGTGTTTTCGCGACATTTCTTGTTGTAAGTAAACTTTTTAGAATTTACGTCTGATGACGGGTCTGTACAAATCAAACTATAATATCATTTCAAAGTTAATTAGTACAATGTTGTTTTTATGTTATATAACTTATTGCAAATTTAATAAAAATGGTTATAACAAATTTTGAAAAAAAAAACGTGATGAATC
The DNA here is from genome assembly GCF_022113875.1 of Hydra vulgaris. NCBI lineage: Eukaryota > Metazoa > Cnidaria > Hydrozoa > Anthoathecata > Hydridae > Hydra > Hydra vulgaris. The sequence continues at coordinate 18,233,255 of NC_061156.1, read as the reverse complement.
TTTTTAAAAATGTTTTACTTAAAACGAACAAAACACTTATATTCGAATCGCTAAACGATTTATTTTGTGGTTTAATTACTCCTAAGTCTTTATCGAATTGTTAATATATAAAGTTAGTAATTTATCAACGCAATTTTCTATTTTAATGAGTTAGATTAAAGACAAAACCGACAGGGAAAACCGTTTCTCGTAGGCTGCAAGGGTAAGCCGACACAACGCATTTAACTTTAGATATTTCTAACACAAATTAGGAAAATCCATTTGAAATCCATAGAAATGAATTATGCCTAAGCGTTTTGTGACTTTTATGTTTATTGGCCATTGAAACTTGGCTGCGAAGGAAAAAAAATTTACAAAAACATATGTACCTCTTGTAAAATGTAAAAAAAAAAAAAAAAAATACGACTGGTTCACGAATTTTTACATATTGAGTGAATGAATTACAAGTACATCTGTTTTTGACAGAAGTACTGCTTTTAAGAGCTCAAGATAGTTTATTAAGCATTTCAACTTGAAACAAAGAATTACTAATATTATTGTTAATATTGCTATTTAAGTAAAAAATAAGGTTAAATAATAACACGTATATTGCTAATAAATTATAAATAAGTTGTCGTTTGTTTGTTTTTTACAAAGTTAGTCATTATCTATACACTAAGCATGATCAATATATACATTCTCACAATTATGTTTTTTCTATTACAGTTTTGTTTAAATTAATCTAATCACCAATTTTGTTAAAAAAAATTCGCCCCACATTGAAAAAACTAAAAAAAATTGCAAGTTTAGGAAAAACAACTTTGAAAAATAACAGGTATTTTAAGTGCATGATTCGATAAACTAAACTTATGATTCAATAGTATGTGCGGTTTCACTACTGAGTATCTTCAGTGGATCTTCTTACATAACAGCGTTCAGAGCGTTTTATTATCTTACTCCTTATTTAATTAATTTGGTAGCAACAAAAAATTTTGTATATTTTTTTTATTTCAGTATCTTGATCATCGCCGTTTTCTTGCGTTGAACTATGCTGGTTATTTGTTTTTTCTCCATTTATTATGGTTGCGTGTTTATTTTTCTCGTTATCAATTGTTTTCCTTTTTGGTATTCTCTGAAAAAAAAGAGTCTCTCCGATTATTCGAGCTACGAGTTTAGAGTATGAAACCTTTTTGTATTTCTCTTCGCATACTTTTGTCTTATCGTCTGTGAATAAGATTTCCATGACTTGCTGACCATTATACAACGATTCACAAAAAGATTGCACTTCGAGGTTTGTGACCATTTCTGCTACTTCGTATACGTCTTTTGGATTTAATGTAGATGACATGTGTTGCGTAGGGTGCGTTGTAATAGACAACATAGTTTCTAGTGTTTCGGTTGTTTTGTTTTGGTTGGTTGCTATAAGAGATACATCAGAAATAGGGTTTGAACCAACGAAATAAAATAACGTTAAAAGTGAAGCTAGTACTTTCATGTTTTCAAACTTGATATTTTTGCCAGCCATATCTTTCAAAGTTTAACCGGTCGCAAATAGATCTATTTATGTGAATATTTTTTAAAAAAAAGGTGACGTGATCATCGCTGTCATTGTTTGTTTAACAAGTTTGCTCTCAGCTTCAGAACAAAGTCTAATGATTATTCATATATATTTAGTTTGCTTTGGCTTGTTATGTAAACTAAAATTTTAATAAAATACAAGATTCATAAACAATATCATATACATGCCATTATATAAAGATAAACAAAAGCTATTAAGAATTGTATTTATTTAAAAAATATGACAATACTAATGACTAAAAATTATTACTAAATTGCTATAATTTTTATTTCATCGTTATCAATAAAGACATAACAACAGGTTAAAAATGTTAGGTCTGTATTGGTAAATTTAAACTTATATAGAAACTTGACAGTTAATTTTTTTTTATTTCCAAAACATTAGGTCGTCGAAAATTAAAATTTTTTAAAAGAACTTATTTGCCTTTGTTTAACAAAACCATTAGGGAAAATAAGTGATCTACAAAGACTGATGATATAGTTGTATAATATCAATATCATTAGTTTTAATAAACATTAAGTCTAAAAAAAAGAAATTGGTATCCAAGAAAATATATTATAAAAACTACGACATATGATAAAATAAGTATACAAAGAGATATCAAATAAAATGTAAATAGTGTAGATTTAAATATATAAATGTAAATAGATGATATTGAATAAAACAATAGAATAATGTAGATACATAAACACTCCGAGAAAAATATTTCTATTCTCTTCCTATTGAAATAATGAATAAATATTATAAATGAGGTGAATGTATGATGAAGTGTTTTAGTAAATATTAATTTACCATATTGCTACAAAAATTATATTGGAAAAAATGTGGAAAAATATTTAAAAAAAAAAAAAAACGAGGAAAAAGTTAAACTGAAATTACTTACATGCAGCCATAGGGAGCTTGCAGAAAATTAAAATAATCATCAAGTCACCGAGTACATAAACTTACATAAACACCGAGTACATAAACTTACATAAACAACTCATTTCACTTTGTATTTGGAATATATATTTTCATTTATTTATACATTATAATAAATAAATAAAAATATTTATATAACTTACTGGTCATCTAAGTAACAAATCTTTTGTAAAATTTATATTGCAAAACATAACGCTCCCCTTTAGCCAACGGTTATTTCTAAAGTAAATTTTACTACTTTAGAAATAACTGTTGGCTAGTCACACACTTGTATTATGATACCAAATAATAAAAAATTTTATACATATTTAATGGTAAACAAAAAATCTACTTTATAAAACTTTATCTAAAATTGGATTTAAAACTGCTGAATTTAAAAAAAAATTAAAGACAGTAGAAAAACATAAAAACAACCGAAAAAAAAAAGACAACTTTCAATTCTTTTGGGAACTTTATGAGGCATGATGCTCCAAAATAGTAATTCAACTTAAAACAAAAGAGGTGTCCGCATTTTGAAAAAATAAATTATACTTGTTTTACAACAAACTAAAATTGCAAATATTTAATTACCGTCGCTGCAATTCTTCATGATTAAATAACCTGACGCTTTTATTACTGTCGTGCATTTTTTTTATTTAAAAAAAAATTGCGTTGGCATAGTACGACTGTCTTAAATGCTGGAAAATAAAATTTTATTAAATAGTTGAAAAAAATATAAATGTAGTTTATGTTCTAAAAAAACGTTTACAGTACCCGTAAACAGTAGCGGACTTACAAATTTATGATGCCCAGAAAAAACCCAGATGACAAACCTTAAAAAGTATATATAGAGTGATACATACCTATAAACCTTTATAATGAAGAAATAAATAAATAACATTTTACATAGTATTAGTATAACACGATAAAGATTAGGCTTTTAAATATTTATTTTAAGTATTTATTTATACCCGGTGTATTGGGTATGTATCTAAGTAAGCTACAACGCCCTTCTCTGTTGAGATAATAATCAAAGATTTCCAACTATTTTGCGAAAACAAAATCTCAGTCTATTTTTTATAACTGTTAGTTTAGAAAAATTACGTTCACAGGCACCTTGTTTTGAAGAATTGTTTAAATATATATATATATATATATATATATATATATATATATATATATATATATATATATATATATATATATATATATATATATATATATATATATATATATATATATATATATATATATATATATATATATATATATATATATATATATATATATATATATATATATATATATATATATATATATATATATATATAGTATATATATATATATATATATATATATATATATATATATATATATATATATATATATATATATATATATATATATATATATATATATATATATATATATATATATATATATATATATATATATATATATATATTGGCCTGGAGAAAATATCCCAGTAATCCAATACCTTTGTCCATCACTGCTCTTGGTAATTCAAAATTTAAAAAAAATAGACTAATTTACGCGTGGTTAACCATTTTATGCAAACGGAAGTAAACTATTTCCAAATCGTTTTTGGTTTTTTCTAAATTCAATTGACGTCATAAATAATAAATCTGATTTGAGAATTAAAATCTGTATTAAAAAAATTGATATTTAGTACCTATTTATTTTTTCTTATTTTATTCTTTACTAATGTCTCTAACATCTTTAAAAATTCAATTTTTAGTGTTCAGTCTATTATAATTATGAGAATAATTAAACTTTAAACATTGCGATTTTGTAGCAATGTGTCGCTAGCTACATATCGTAGCTTTATAGCTAGCTACAAAATATCTACAAATCTATAGCTGGTTGATAGCTACATACCAACATTTTTTTGATAGCGATTTTATTACGATATGATGGTAGCTACAATAGCCTGTGAGCCTTTAGCTTATTAAGCTAGCTGTCCTTGTAGCCAAATCGCTGTCTTTATCTTTACAAATATCGATAGCTTTTCGCTAACTTAAAAAAGCGAGCGACCCTCTTGGCCAAATTGTTGTCTTTATCGTAACGATAAAGACAGCAATTTGCAGATAAAGACAGCAATTTTTTCTGGGAAATCGGCTAGCTATTCGCTAGCCAATTTCCCACGGGGATGAGCACCTTAAGTGTAAAAATTCGAATATTTTCAAAAATAATTATGCTCGATCCAAAATTTTTGCGAATAAACAATATTTGGGGATCCCTACTCATGATCCACTTTGATATTTGGGCACCCGAAATTTTTTCTTAATAACACAGAGGTTTTAAAAAAGCAGCAAAAGTGCTCATATTACCCAGACCACTTGATAATACGAGCACTTTATATTAGCTCTAAAAAATAACATTAATTAAGTAAAAAAATACTAACCTGACAATTAGAACTAACTTTTGAAATATAATGATTTGTTATTAACAAAACTTATCATTAAAAGATCATTAAGCCACTTCTTTAAAAGATCATTAAGCTACTTATCATTAAGGCACTTCTTGTTGAAACAAGTACTGCTATGTTTTTCGCAAAAAGAAAAAAAAATTAGTTTGTTATTTATTTAATTTTATTAACTCAAACTTTTGAACGATAAAAACTCAAATTTTTTGAATTTAAATTACAGAAAATTATTTAGTATCAATAAAAAGTTAAAATTTTTTACTATGTTTTTATTTAAAAAGCAATTCAAACCACTGCTATTTAAGGACTTTAAACTAGGTAATTTCAATGAAAAACACTGGGTAATTTGAGCATGCTTATATTACACAAAAATGGCATCTTTAAATTAATTTAAAACTAAATGTTTCTATGCATTGTTTTTCAAACAAAAATGGATTGGATTTTTAGCTCACACATTTTTCTTCATGAAAAAATCAATTTTATTATTTTAACACCGAATTTCGCGCCACAGATTTATTAACACATGATGATATTTTTTTGTAGTCTTTAACTTCACTGCTTATATCCAAGGAATCTTTATGTATGCTTATATTACCAAAGTGCTCATATTACCTTAATCTACCCTAAGTAAATAAAAAAACAATTTTTTTTTTTTAACTATATATTTATTTACATATTTTATTTATATATTTTTTATACATAAAATCATTAAATGTAAAAAAAAAAAAAAAATCAATCAAACAAAGTTGAGCTGATGTATTTTTAAATTTAGGGTAAAGTGACCGAATTCCAGCAACATTTGAAACTAAGATTTTTTGTACTGTGGTTTAAGTATTATGCATATAAACGCGACGTTTTTGAGACCAGTATAGTGAGTCACTTTAATAGATTGTATTTCTGATTTTACTTCACTTAGTAGAAAGGCTAAATCCAGCCATGTCTAAAACTTATTCCATCCGTAGACCGAAATTATATTTAAAGTGGCTATAAGTAATACATGTACAGTATTTATATCAATAGATTTAAATCTTTTAAAATAAGTAGTATATTTTAAATCATGTTCCCGTGGTTACATTTATAACTTAAAATTTCAAAAGTGTTTATAATGTTTCTAAAATGTTAAAGCTGCTCCAAAATTTTTTAAAGTACCCTGAAGGACTTTGTGAAGCAGAATAAATAAAAAAAATGAGAATGGTACAAAAGCAGGAAAAAAAATTTTCAACGGGTTTCATCTTGTATAATGAGTAGAATAATCTAGTATTATAAAAGTAAAATAAATATATTTACTGTAAATTTCAAATGCGTCAAAGAAAAATGTTGAAATTACAAACTTAATAATTTCTTTACCTGTTTAACATGTTTTCAGAGACAAAATTGTAAAGATATGACTGGAATTCGGTCACATTACCCTTTTGTACTTATTAAATACTATACATACTTGACTAAAAAAGAGTTGTTTGTCGCTTGTATTATACACAAACTATCTATTTATTATTTATTATACCACTAAAACAGTAAAAAATTAATTTCCAAACTTTACTATTCGATGTCGTGTAAACTCTTTTTTTAAATGTCATTTAAATTGAGAGTAAACTGGGTATAATCAAACTTAATTAGCTATTGTAAAATGTATTTTTTATAATGTTTTATCTATATATTATATATAACTTATATGATAAAGTCTGATTCATTTTTTGACTTAATTATTTAGATTCTTTATAATCAAAAGCAAATTGCGAAACTATCAAAATAACTATCGTTTGCATATCTATCAAAATAGTTTTTTCCTAAAATTGAATATTTAGACTTGACATTCTTTATTTGTTAAACGATGACGTTTCTTTAAACAAGAAATATGTGCGTTTGCTTGTTAACGATTGTTTTGGGAAAAGTAGTTTGATTATATAATAAAAACAAAAAACATTCCACTATAAAAACAAAAGAATTTTTCATATTTTACCGTTTTTATTAGTCTGAGGCCCTAGAGTAAAAACTGATTTAGGGGGTGTGGAAGGTAAAAACCGTAATTATAAGTCGGAATACAAATAATTCCAAATTTAACTTCTATAAATTTACTAATCTTTTTTTATTTGGCTGAACTGGATATGGCTAGACTAGTTAGGATAATTTAAAAAATCTTATAAATTTATTTTTAACTTAACCTATAACATAAAATTGATAACTAAATAAATTTATATATAATATAAAAGCATGTATAGAGTAAAAAAACATTTTTAATAGGCTTGAAAAAAAAAACAAGAATAATGAGTTTAACTATATATTAAAAAAAATGAAAAAATTTAACTATTAAAAAAATTGTACTTGCCTTTATGCACGAAAGCCGAATTTCTTTCTTTAATGAAAGATTCAAAGCTGTAATGCTATGCGTGATTTTTTTTGCCGTTTAATTATTTATTTCACTTGCTTAATTTATAAGTTTGTTTAGATGAATACCAATTTTTTTTAGGTGAGTCATTTAAGACTGTATTACTTATTTGAGCAATTTTCTTATACACTAGGTGCATACGTATCCAATCAGTTACGGCACCGATGATGTAATCAAAATCTACGACCATTTTATCAAAGCGTGCTTAGCGTTTGAGTTGTAAGGATGTATTTTGTTGAGTTATTTTTTAGAACTTTATATCAACACGGAGCTTTTTTTAAAAAGTAGAAGAGTTAAACTTCATTATTGTATAGTTTTTTGTTTTTTTTTGTAGTTAAAACCGCTTTTATTGAATTAAATTTTTTTTAAAACTTTGTTGTTGTTCAGACTTCAAATTTATATTGAAAGAATGTTGAGAACATTTTTTTAAAACTATTGAGAAAAATTTAAAAACTTGTTTTCTACGTGCATACCAAATTTGATTGAAAAAGATTATGTAGCAGACACCTAATTTTTTGTAGCAAAATATGTACCTAAGTTAAAATATTATAAATAAAGCAAAATATTGCGCTTCTAAAACAACAAAAATATTGCGCTTCTCAACATAACAAACGGCTAACTACCGTTAGCCGAATCAATACATTATATTGTTAACAATGCAATTATTTATTTAAAAGCATTTTTTTCATTTTGTTTCTGTTAATTAAACTTTAACCCGCTACTTATTCCCGTTTTATTACAACGGATAGAGTTATTAAACAGGTTGTATTAAAAGCTTTTAATACAACAGATAGAGTTATTGTTTTTAAATTAAATAAAAGTAGTTGTGGATTGGATATAAAATGTAGAATTTTTTTCAAAAAAAAATTAAATTAACTAATTAAAGGATTTAAAAAAAAACAACTATAAGTAACTTACCATATGAAGACGATTGGATAAAAATAATTATGAGTAAATAAACAAAATACTAAGACCACTGTTAAGAATATTTTATTTCTAAACGTGTTCATTAAAAGGAAAATCTGAAGAGAAAAGCGGTTTAGTAAGAAAGTGAAAAGTACATTGCCAAGTCTTCTGATAAACACTGAGGTTGTCATGAATATCTAATTCGAACGTTAATTTCTAATCGAATGTGAAACCAACAAAATGCGTGAAAACTTTTTAACATGAACTCCATAAAAAAATAAACATCAGAGAAACTCTAAAAATTAAGACTTTAAAGATAATAAAAACAATGTATTATAAAAAATAAATAGAGTTTTTTCTACTGAAAGATATCAGAAAGGGTTCCCAAATTTCGCTAACTTAAAAAAGCTAGCGATCCTCGTGGCCAAATCGCTGTCTTTATCGTAACAATTATAGCTAGCCAATTTCTCACCAAAATGCTTTATGTATCACTTCGCCGAAGTTATTACAAAATCTTTATTGTATGAAACCTAATAACTAATATAATCTTTGAATTAATAACAATCTTATTGTCCCTTTTTGCCATAAAAGTACTGACCAGAGACAGTTTTTTTTTCAAAATTTTCTACCAAACTGACTTTTTTTTTGTATATTATTAGGTTTAACATTTTATCTTGGTTTTTTAATATTTTAATATAAGTGTATATAAAAGTGAAACAATGTGTACTATTATTTCACTACAAACATTGTATTTTTATCAAGTTGTAAAATATATCTGGTTGTTATAACATTTTTAAACAGCAAAAAAAAAAAAAATGGACAAGATATTGACTATGGGGAGAGGGAGGGAAAAATTGCCAAAAAATTGTTGGCATAATTAATGGACAGCGTTTATGCATTAAAAATGACATAAAACAATACTATATATTATCTTCTAGTATATCTATTTAAGTCTATTTAGTACAAAATTTATAAATCACAATTTTATAAAAATGTGGCACGGTGATAAGACAAATATATGCTGGGCGGACGACCAGGGCCTTTGAGAGCACACGGGTCAAAAATGGAGAACGGCGTTCCTTTTTCAAACCTCAATTTGAAATAGGGACGCCAAAGAAATTTAAAGTCTTTTGAACGCACCAACTATTTATTTCTGATACAGCACATTCCATTTCTGCGTTACAATTATTTCTCTTGATAGAGAAACGGGTTATTAATCAAAACTGACGTATGAATCAAAATATTCGTTTTAAATTAGTCTCAAACGGAGAGATTTATTTACAATTTGAAGTTTGCTAAACAATCGTTCACCCTCAACAACTGATTCCGGAATAGTTTTTTTTTTAAAAAAAATCAGTATTCCTGTGTCAGTTAAATCAACGTCGAAAAATCGGAGGAGTGAGGATTTTCCATCGGACAGGACTTGCACTCAAAAAATACGCACAAAAGTTCAACATTTGCAAATAATACTTTGATCTTCAACTGCATGCACACCAGCCAAATTTAGACGGTGAGTTCAACAGGGAACGTACAGAGCTTCCGTATAATTTTGCCTTATTAAAGTTTAAAGACAGTTTCAAATATCCAAACCTAACCTTGCAATCACATCATTGGTAACCTTGACTATAATGACTCCTTTCTTCTTTTCGAAAGGTTCCACACACAAGAATAGCTCTTTGATTTGCCATTCTTATTCATAGAGAAGAAAACAAATAACCAAGGTCATTTGCTCAGTGTGAAAAGTATCATAAGTACCATTTTAACTTTGATGGTAAAGTAGATACCATCCTAGATTTTTTTGACATCTGCACTTCGAGGATGACTCTGGTGAACCCATTTTGCGACAATGATGAGAGGTACCAATAAGCTACATACCGGCAACAAATTATCCATTTTCTTTCCCATTCATGGGTGTTGTTTTACCTGCAAATACAATTGTATATAATCATTATAATTAAATTATTACAATAATTATATAAATAACTAAGATTGATATCAAGAGAACTTTATAATAAGTTACCTAGAAAAGCTTAGTTTCCAGAAGACAAGAAAGTCACATCAAAAATTTTAAGGAGAATTGTTCTCAATTTAGTTATAAAATGAGACAGTTTAGATTTGCTTCTTGAATTCTGAATCTATACCATTGGAGCTGGTAATAAAACAAAAAAGGGATAATTCCTTGCTTTTGAAAACTGCTTTGTGCCAAAGAGGAAGCAAAAGAAAGAGAAACAGTAAAAAACTTTATTTGTCGAGCTCGAAACCAAAAAATCTCTTTCTACTTTTTCCCTATTAAGCAAGATTGATAAAACGCATTTAAAGGAAAAATTTTCTTCTTAGTATTACGCGAATAATTTTTTTGCTTCAAAGGATGTGAAGAAAATTTCTTTAAAATAATTACATCTTGATTTATTTGACTTAAAACAATTTTCACAAAGAGGGGTCAACATTAATCAGGTTAGCATTAATTATTATCACATCACATTCTCCTCTGTTGGATAAAGTTCGTCCTTCTGACTTTGATGAGTCACTTTTGAGAGATTCGATTAGCTCAGCTTCAGGTAATTTTCTTGAGGTCTCTTCTGATTCACGGCCCTTTGAATCACACGTATTGTGCGCAGCAGGAGATCTTAAAAGAGGAGGACAGCTCATCGGTTCTTATTGGCTCTCAAATATTGACTGGGAGCAGTGGTCATTATTGTAGGGATCTTTAATAAAAAAAGTTAGTAACAGCAACAAAGATTATAATACCAGAGGTTGATAGATGAAGGAAAAATGATACAAAAAACAGTTAGCTTAGAGATAAGGTCACGCGGTTAAGGTTTTTTTTGGTTCGATTTTTTTCGATTCAATTTGAAAAATAAAACCAACGGTTTGGTTATTTTTGGTTTGGTTTAAATTTTTTTTTTGATTGGTTTCGTTTTGGTTAAAAACAAAACAAAGTTTTGAAGGTCATTTATTTAGTAAATTTAGTATTAAATTACAGATTTTTAAAAATACTAAAGAAAATTAAAAACTAATTTTTTTTTTAATATTTTTGTTTATGTAAACAATTTTTTCAACACTATCAATCACAAACGAGGTTTTTCTGGCAGTGACAACTTTGTCACGTGACGATGTTATCAGCTGTAGAAAAAACCCTCACCGAAGTTACGTAAGTTGCTGGTATATAAAAATATTATCGTCCATAATTTGATTAAAGTTGGGTACTGCAACAAAAATTTCCACTGCTCTAAAATATTTGTTGTTTCTTCAGCTGTTTTGGCTGCTAAATAATGATTGATTTCTTAACCCAATTTAGCCATTGTTGAAATACACTGCGTGCTGAAATATCTTATTTCAGTCTTTTTCTAAGCAGTTCCTGGTGATTAATGTTAACATTTTCATTACTTCTATTGTCTGTTTTGCTGCTCTGATTAAAGCTTTTTCGTGATTTTTCCCTTTTTTCTGAGTCAATATTGCTTCTTTTATTTCACCACATTTTTTATATTCAATCAAATGCAGGCCTTTTTTAACGTGGGTCTAAAAAGTTTGCAAGACAATTAATCAGCTGCTCAGTACCAATAAGAGAGTATCTTTCCTACAGTTAAAAACATTACAAATTTTTGGAGGTCATTTATTAAATAAATTTAGAATTACAGATTTTTAAAAATACCGAAGAAAATCAAAAATTAATTTTTATTTGTTAATATTTTCTTTTGTATAAACAATCATTTTCTACATTTTTAACCAAGCAGCATTTTTATAAATATTCTTGTTGGATTGTGTTTATGATGTTAATTGGAAAGAAGCTCTTAAAGCAAGGAATATAATTCAGGTATCACATCTTGGACTGTTGGTCTTTTATCGGCTAATAAGGTTTCTGAAATATTGTAAATTTTTTCAAGAAATGGAATGTTGTATTCTAATATCTTCTATTGATCATCTGAGAGGCATGACCTTTGAAACTCGTCATTGGTTTTTGCAAGTGTTTTGATTGCAACTTTGACTTTAAGGATTGACCTTATGCGCATGTAATCGGAATTTCATTGTGTTGTACATGAAACAATCTATTTTCTGAGCTTAATTAAACAAACATCTTGAAGCATGGTTGTAGAGAAAACACTTCTATGTCTATGTGATGCTAAATCTGTACAGTTTTTTATTGCTTTTGAAAGTTCAATTGAATTTTTTATTCCTTTACGAATAACTAGCTGGATTGTGTTATCATACCCCAATGCTACCCCAGTGTGTCTACCAGTAAATGAGAATTATTTACTGGTAGACACACTGGGATAGCATTGGGGAAGCAAGTTATGAGAAAATTTACTAAATTAAAGTCTGAACTAATGTAGTGGATTGTAAGACTCGTGTAATAATCATAGTTGCGACTTGTTCGGAGATCTGTTTATAAAACTAACTCCTTAAGTACTGCAATCTTTACAACTCTTAATGCTTTTAAACAGATTCATATACAAGTAATACATTTTATAACTACTTTTCTTTTAAAATAGATAAAAATTATTATTTTGTGAATTTAAATGAAAGTTTGCAATTGTAACCAAGTTTAACTGATAGCCGAATGTCAAATTTGGCACCGAATATCCATGTCATGAATCTATGTCAAATTTGGCACCGAAGCCGAAGTCAACTTTGTATTTCCGAATCTTCGTAATCCGAATTTTAACAAATAATGGATGGTCCTTAACGCGTAGAGCTTATAAAAGATTTATAAAATGGTTCGCTTTTTCCTTAAACGTACATCTTTCATAGCTCAGTAGTTTCGTGCGTTGTCCTGAAAGCCGTATCCAAGGATTCAAATCCTACCTGTAGTGAAATAGATTTTTCAATTTTTTTAAATGTTGCCGTACATATTTATAGCAATATATATATATATATATATATATATATATATATATATATATATATATATATATATATATATATATATATATATATATATATATATATATATATATATATATATATATATATATATGCAAGTGCTTTGACCACTGCGTCACGGTTGCTCAAATCACTTATACTTAACTTTTTTATTAGTTCAGCTATTTTTAAAAGACTTTAAAAAGTAGCTGGAGAGGATTTTTCTTTTTTTTTTTTTGTTTTAAAACCAAAAAGACAAAACCAAAAGACACTTCTTCTCGGGGGGAAAACTCATAGACAAATAAATAAAATTAAGCTTTAAACTTAAGTTTTTTAAATAAAAAAAAACTTGTTTTTAATTAAAAAGAATACAAATTTTTCTGAAAAGATGAAAAAAAAAAAAAAAAAGTGAAAACCAAAACATAAAAATATAATGATTTAAAAAAATACAAAACATATAAAAGACAGAGGTTAAAAAAGTGTTAGATCCCTTTCAAAAAATTTAAAGATAAATTATTTTGCAACTCATAAATAGAACAATAAACTATGTATATTTTGATCTTTTCTATTTTCTGTTAAAAATCTTATATTTTAAATATGCAAAACTTAAAAACAGTATAATATAAACATCTAAGTAAGATATAAACGATGATATATTTTTTCAAGTAAAACTTATTTTAAAATTAAATGTATCTATGATTCTGCAATCTGTTCTAAATTGATTCACTTCTGGTTTTTTGTACTTTTTACAACGACTGCAACCGCAGATTCAAACCTCTTTCATGATCAACTTATTATCAAGTTGCATTTTGATAAGACAGTCAGAAGAAGACTTCATCAAGTCGCTATTCTGCAATTTTCTATTTTACAGAAATTATGTAAAAATTTATCCGTGACCTTGATAAAACCTGCTGTAGTAAGACTCGTTTTCCTTTATAGGACGTGGTTTTAAAATCAACCGCCCCCTCTATAAAAAAAGATAAACGTATACACTAAAAACAACAATAATACAAAAAAAAAAAAGGTTAGAAAAATCTTCGTTAACATAAGGACTGTTAGTAGAATAAAATTTGTTTGAAACATACGTCATCGCAGGACATGTTAAAATCTTGCAAAATTGTTCGACATCTTGACAAAATTCTTCAAAAAAAGTTAAAGAAAACCCAATAACAGAAAAATTTAAAATAATGCAATCTTTACAATTATATACAAAAATAACAAAATAAATAATAAAAATTAGTTTATAATTTATTTTTTTTTTGAAAACATCTAATATTCAGACTTAAGTGCGATATGTAAAAAGTCTGCAAAAAATATATACTATACAAAAGTTAGAAAACTGCATTTAATTCTCATTAAAAAAGATGTATTTATGATTCTGCAATCTGTTCTTTCTGCAATTGAATCATTTATGGTTTTTTGTACTTTCTACAACGACTGCAACCGCAGATTCAAACTTCTTTCATGATCAACTTATTATCAAGTTGCAATTTGCCCCAACATTTATTTAAAATTTTATTTTAAAACTTATAGTTATACTTTGAATTTTCTAAATATAGTTTTGAAACCATGACCACCTAGTTGAAAGTTTTGAAACCTCGACCACCTAGTTGAAAGTTTTGAAACCTCGACCACCTAGTTGACAAACATCTTTTAATTTAGAAAAAATTATAAACATGCATAAAAGCAATTAATTGTTCCTCTTTCTAGTTGAACCGTTGTTTTTATATAATTTAAAATTATTCAAAAGAAAAAACAAAAATATTTTCAAGATATTTTAAAGTATTTTTAAAATCAATTTTTTTGATGACATTCAAATAACATTCTTCTTGGGATCATAGCAAAACAAAAGTATGAGGATTTTGTTTAGCTCGAACTGTTGAAGTTGTGTCATGAAGAAAGACGTGACACGACAATGTGTCACGCAGGAGCTGCATGACACGACAATATGTGTCATGCAGAAGCTTTCTCAAACATAATTTTAACAAAATCCCTGACAAAAAAGTGAAACCAACTTATAATGCTCTTCTTCCATTCCGTAGGCATTTTACGTTAGCATATTAAAGAGAAAATTTGCTCTCACAAACATTTATTTTATAGAAAAACTTTTTTATATATGAAGATTTATTAACTTTTTTATTTTTCAAAAATAAAATACATATGATACATATTATACAAAAATAAATATAATAAAAAATATATGATAAAAAAAATAATATGAGAAATATATTTAAAAATTTATAAAAATAATTTGAAAAAATAATAAAAAATGAATATGATAAAATATATATATATATATATATATATATATATATATATATATATATATATATATATATATATATATATATATATATATATATATATATATATATATATATATATATATATTATATATATATATATATATATATATATATATATATATATATATGATGTCGCAGTTAACTTACTGCAATTACATTTCCAAAATCATTAAATGCACAATTGCTATTTTATTTCTAGGTTTTTATATTTAATAGTTTATTTTTATTTGTAAACTAATATAATTTAAAAAAAAAACGAAATTGTATTTTTTAATGACAACTTTAACTGTTAACTTAATTTGTGTCATTATTCCCTTTAATTTAATAATTATCATAATTAATTAAATTGAAAGGATATATTTACAAAAAAGATTTTATATTATTATATACACACATATAATGAAAATGTTGTAACAATTAAATCAAAAACACTTCCCTAATAAATATAAATAATTAAACTACTTTGCAACTTAACAAAAGAAAAAAAATATTATTTCAATAAACAGAAATAATAAAAACAGCTAATATCAGAAAATAAAATTAACTACAAAAAATCTACAAACATTTATTGAATTAATATAAAATTTTAATTAAAATTTTTTATTTATTTATTTATAAAAAGTAAAAATCTTTAAAAAAAAGGATACATGCTTTGGATTAGTATTCTTTTATGCACACCCATCAACAACATAACTAACAAACCAAAACAACTTAATGAAAACAGTTTGTGATTAAGTAATGATTGCACAAAGGATATCTAAAATAACTCCAATGATTAAAATCTTTATAAAAAGAAATTCCAAAATAATTTTGTTTTTTGAAATAAAATAAATCAGCGACTTAACCCTAACCCTGACCTCTGTTATTTGTTGAAATAAAAATAAACCATCTACTTAACAAACCTCTGTTATTTGTTGATCAAACAACCATCCGAAAGCTGTAACTATGGCAATAAAGCATGTGCTGATGAAGACAACTAAGATTGTTGTAAAACAAATAAGCAAATGCAATAAACAAATAACAAAAAATAAATAAAACTGTAAAAAAAAATCAAAACAAATGAGCAGAAGCGTAAAAAATAATAAAACCTTGCAGTAAGACCCAGAGAATCAAATAGCTCAACAATAAGGCGCTCAAATGCATTCACAAACAATCTAACACAAATAATCTAATAATAAAACCCTTACATTTCCATTTATTTGCAGTAGGACCCAGAGAATCAAGTAGCTCAACAATACGGCGCTCAAATGCCTTCAGATCTAAAAAAAAATTATATGCAATTTTATTACTTTTCTATCTGTTAATATTCATTCTTCTCAAGGATGAAGGCAGCTATTCTTTAATAGAAGGTTGCTAAAACGGTTACTAAAATATATAAATACGATAAAAAATAGTATAAAAAAAGTAAAAAAACAACAGAACGAGAAAAAAAATAACATGTCCCCAAAAGTCGCCAACTAGGATGCTATATATATATATATATATATATATATATATATATATATATATATATATATATATATATATATATATATATATATATATATATATATATATATATATATATATATATATATATATATATATATATATATGTATATATATATATATATATATATATATATATATATATATATATATATATATATATATATATATATATATATATATATATATATATATGACTTCTAACAACAACTATATCTGTAATACCAACTATATAAAAAAATTATTGAAAGAGTTGTACATAACATAAACAATCTACAAAATTAGCTGCAATGCTATTTGTATATGACAATCAAAAAGTCAATGAAGATAAAATAGTTGGAGCTAGGGTTGTTAACCGAAGGATTTTGTGCAGTTCCGGAAAAACAACATTCTTTCATAAGGAGATTGAGAATGAGGAATTACATTTTTTCCGAATATTACAATTACCGAATTTTACAAAACATTTACTGTTTACAAAACGCACCGAATATTACAAAACATTTAAAATCGTAGATGTTCATTTAGCAAATGCTACTTCTGAAATTTAGCATTTTGCAAGTTGACATACGAAATAAAACTATTTTGCAACATACGAAAGTATGAAAATTTGTTTATCAGACTGATTTTAATTGTAAAAATTGACATTTTAAAATCCCAAAATGTTTAAAATGAATTTTTATTTTCAGAATAAGAACATATTAAATTTTTATAATTTTATTTTTAGAAATATTGATAGAAAACAAAATTTCTTTTGAAACGAAAGTATTTTGCATCACAACATACGAAAGAGTTCTTAACGGAAACAACCTTATGAAACGCGCTATAATAAATATATATAATGATATTTTTGAACTCATTACGTATAGTAAAAGTAAAAATGATGAAGAGGAATATACATGTTTTTTTTTTTATAACATATGAAATTTTTGAAACAGGTTCGAATATGCTTAAGCAAAAAGTAAAAAGAGGCTCAAAATATGCTTAAGCTTAAGCATATTTCTAATAAAATAAACCTATTTCAATAACTTCTAAAAGTGGGTGCGTTCCTAAAGGTTAATGGGTATAAGAAAAATAAAAAGTTGACTTATGCTCTGTATTTTTGTTTTGGTTTTAATGTAGCTCAATTAATGTTGTTATAAACTTCGGTTTTTATTGTTTTTGTTGGTTTAAATTTAGAAATATATATATTTAAAATTTTTAATCAAATAAAAATAAAAATTTTTAAATGGTTTATCGAGGCTCAGGAATATACTTCTATATGCTTTTTTTTTTTCCAAAATCTGAGCCTATAAGCATTAAACTAATGTAAAAAAAAAAACAACCAGTATATACAGTAGAATTCCATTATCTCAGCTCCTGGATAAGTAGGATTTTGGAGCTATCCATAAATGATGTCAGTAAATATAAGGGGGAGGGGGTAGTGAAAAGATTGAGAAGAATTGACAATGGGAAGGGGGTGTTGAGACCAAAATGATGACCATTTAAGAAAAAAAATTCAAGTTTATTAGTCAAATTCATGTCAGAAAACTGGGTCTATTTGTAGAGTAAAAAATAAAAATGGTAGCTTTGTTTAAACCTTTTTATTGTATTTTAAACATGTTCTGCTTGTGTTTTTTATTCAGGAAAAAGTTTAAATTATTAGCTTTAGCTATCCTAGATTTTAAAATGAAAAGACATTCTAAAAACGCAAATGGGAAACCAACAAGATTTTATTGCCTTCCACGTGTAGAAGCTATTCAGAACGAATACAAAAAACTTTTTAAAGCAGTTGGAATGTATTGAGATCATGATTACATTTGGTCACAATACAACTTTAAACTAAAGCCACGATTTTTATTGAAAAAGATTTGGAATTTAAATAAAAAAAATTTATAAATTTAACAATCATTATTCGATCCCAGCTGATTTTAAAATGTGCTTTAGGCTAAAGACAAAATTAAAGGCAAAAAATGGAGAATCTAATTTCATGGTCTGGGCACTTTAACTTAAATGCTGCATAGAGCACACAAAATTACTAACAGCCTTATTTTCCAGGCATTTATTTTGTTTAAGTTTTTCAGTCTCAATTTCAAAGTGAATTTTTATTAAGCTTCAGGAAACCAAAACTATATTTTAGTCAGCTAAACATCTCTTTTATTTAAAAAAAAATTCTAATCCATGAGAGGTTGGCAACTCTAGTCAGAGAGTCAGTAAAACTGCAACACTTTGTAACAAAATATAGAATTTATTTTGACTACTTTAAAAATAAAAAATAACCATCTGAATATCTTTGGGTTCAGCACCCATAAAAATTGTCAGGTAGCAATTTCACCCATTTTACTAATAGAACTTGAACTATTAATTAAAAGATACAACTTCAATGTCCATAATGGCAAGTGAGCAATAAAAAAAGAATTATTTTAGGCTGAATTTCAAAGCGTCACTTTTGAACCATTGGGATTTTTGATTTGGTTGTTTTCACCACTTAGATTCTTCAAAACAGACCAGAGAAAAACCTGAATTTATTGCAACTTGATTTTTCATAGATTTTTAAAAAGAATAAACTTGATTTATTTATAATTTCAGTTGGACGGTATGGGCTTCCATTAAAAAGCCCCCAAAAATTATTTTTATTTTTTAATTTTTATTTTGTTTTAATGTTAAAAAAAGAAAAAAAAAAATCAGTTTTTAATGCAGTAGTATATAAATAATTTTGAGTTCATTTTAGCAACCTCATTTTTTCTTTCAGTCAATAAAATGAATCAAAAAGAAACAGCTTCTTTACATAATTACGTGACATAACTGTTCTTTGGTTACTAACTGAACATTAGTTTCAAAAAAATGAAAAACTTAATTAAAGTTAACTTGTTTTTTGGCAATAAAGAGTAAACTGCTTTTGATAATAAATGAACAAAAAGTAAAAAATTTCAAATTTAATAAAAAAATCGCGCAAATTTAATTTTTAAATGAATAAACTTTTGATCTTTAGCTTGCTTTTTTAGTTTACGCTTTATTATTTGTTTGTTTTTTAACAGTTTTTTTTATATTATTAAAATAACGAGGGTATATATAACCCCTTGAAATATTTTATTATAATATAAAGAATTTTATAGGGATAAATTTACATACTATAACAGATGTTTTAATTTAATTTGAAAAAACGAAACGTAAACTTTTTCAGAAAGTTTTGTTACTTTTCCATATTCTTTTTGACTTTTAAAATAATAAAAATAACAATTACATTAACTTAATAAAAGTTTTAATAAGATCTGTTTAAAATAACATATGGTAAATGTAACTCATTTATTAGACGTAAATTTTTAAATTATACTTAATGATTAAAAAAATATTATAAATCTTTTAAAACATATGTTTTTCAAAATATATGTTTTTTAATCCAAAAAATATAAGATTTTAAAAATTATGTTTACTGTAACTATCTCTTCTTTAAATTTAAATTATCTTTAATTTAAAAGGCACCTTAAAATCACTTTAAAAATTATTAACCTTTAGGAAAAGTTAAATAATAGAAGTGGGGGCATAACCCCCCCCCCCCATAACATTTGAATTAATGTTAGATGAAGTAAAAACGAAATGTGTTTTTTTAACAGTTTATTTCAATAACTGCATCATTAAGCTTTAAATTGATGCAATTAAAAAAAAAATCAAACAGTTTTTCAAAATATTATTATACAAAAATTACACTTAGTGAAAAAAACAGTTTTGTCCCCACTGTGAGGCACAACCGCACCCTCACAAATCGTTGGCGGTACACTTTTCTTGGTACATTTTCTTTACAATTGTCACAGCTCAAATTATTTGCTGATTTTGTTGCACATTTGCATACTGTGTAGACATTCTTTGTACTTACAGCCTGAGTTTTCTCATTCGATATATTTTTAGCTTTATATTTTATTCAAAAAGTCATTTATAAAAATTAAATAAAAAAATATGAAACCTAATTTCTGACATCTCAAAACAAAACTATTTCTTTTTAAGTTTTTACATGAACGCATTCAAATGTTACGACTGTAATTATTGTTATTCGTAATTACCTAACTTTGATAAATATTAAAAATATGTGGTTGTGTCTCCTGCGCGTCTATGCGGTTCTGCTCCAGAGGACAGTTTTTAGAAAGAATACAGCTTCATAGCTTGCTTATTAGGTTATGTTGATATCAAAAATGGTTTTTCCTTGATGAAATATTGCTGATAAAACATATCTTTAATATTAAAATCAAATATTGCTTAATCCTCAAAAAAAAGGTCTGGAAAAATATGATGTAAATATAATATTTTTATCAAAATAAACATCATGCACAACTTCTCAAAAACATAACAGGTTCTTTTTGACATAAGCCAAATGAAGGAAACTGTTTTACTAACGCATCGTATGTGTTTTGCCATATTAAATAAAATTTTTCAAAAGGAAATGTTAAAAAACGGTTGTGCCTCCATATGCAGTTATGCCCCCAATCCCCCTAAATATATTATGTAATATAAATGTTAATTAAAAATTGTTTAAAGTATTTAAAAATTTAATTACTAATTAGTTGAAACATTAATAACTTCTAAAATTAAATTTACTAATATATAGTCAATAAATGTTTAAAACACTTAAACAATTTTCAATAATTATTTACTAATAGCGTGGTATTTGCAACAAGAGAGCTTATTAAAGTTTTAAGTAAAATAGTTTTCTTATCGTAACTAAACTAACATGGCTATACCCACCCGTAAATTCATGTATTCAAAGAAATGCCTTTAAAATAACTCCTTATCTTAGGATAAAACTGAACAAGATAAACCCAAATGATAAAAATAATGATTGAAAAAATAACAGAACCCTCTCCCCCAGTGCTATCCCCAAACAAACTCTGGGTTCATCACTGGCTATACATTATATATATGGTAAGATGATTGTTTGGTTCCCTCTCTAAGGCCTTAAATATTGGGTATATCCAAGGCACTATAGAAGGCACTAAACAACCATCTTACCATATTAAAAAATGCATTTTTCTTCAAGACTTTTTTAAATGTAGCTCTTGTACCCTAGCATAACCACAGGGCCGGAGGAGCTGCGCCATTTTATGTACTTAAATAATAAAAAAATTTATTTTTTATAATTTAAAAATTATAAAAACTAAATACTTAGTATTAAAAATTAGTATAAAGACATATTTTAAAAGTTACAAGATGCATCAGTGTTCTATTCATTGTCTTAAGGAAAGGGTGATTTCCCCTCATTTATCTCATCAAAAACTTAACATTAAAAAAAAATGTTATGAAATAAAATTTTTAACTAAATTGTGATATGAAAATTCTTGACTATCCAAAATATTATGCTGTTTAAATTAATAAATAAATATTATTAAAATTTTATTTACATGTAAAAAAAAATTTGAACTTAATTTGAAAATATATATCAGTATTGCATTTGGTAGCCTGACTTTGACATTGCTAAACCCATTACTGTTAACCAGGGTTGAGGTCAAACAAATTTGATCAAATACAAATATTAAATAATTTTAGATTTCATAATATAAATTTAAATACAAATATGAGCAATTGGCATTTTCCAAATATAAATACAAATATTAATACTTTAGATTAAGTAAAAATATATAAATTTTTTCAAAACAAGACTGGTAAAATGGTCTACTAAATAAAAAATTAAAAAAAATCTTCTCACAAATACTCCATGAAAACAAATTTTAATTTACTTTATTTTTAATATTGTTAAAAAAACAACAAACCTTTTAAACAAAAAAAAAATACGAGTTAACCTTGTTTATGGAAATATTAAAGAAATTTGTTATCAAATAAAATACGAATACTAATATGCCAAAAGAGCCAATTCTTAACAAATATAAATACGTATTTGACCCCAACCTTTAATTATATATAGCAAAGTTGTGCTTTTGCAGTCTCTTCTTTAAATGTCTTTTTTAATTGAACATATAAAAGAAATATTTTTTATATGGTAAATTCAAAGCATCTTCACTGCAATAAGACTATTTATATTCCACTTATCAACGAAGCATAAATTTGATAAAACATATTGATATACAAGTTTCCAAAAAAAATTGTTAATCTGAAAAACAGTGCACTTTGATTAGATTTGCAATCTTTAATCGTATGCAAAACATCTCATAAAAGTATATAAACTTTGATATTTGACTGTTCTTATGGTGAGAAAATGGCTAAAACCGTTACGATTTTTGATAAATAGGAAACAAGTATAAAAATTAATGCAAAAACGGTCGCCATTCATTTTCAAATAATTCACATTCATTACATTCCTTTTCAAATAATTCACAACTTTTATATTCCGGAGACTTTAATACTGAAAGATACGAAGTGGCAATTTATCTCATTCATAGATTTTCACTCATTCAGCTCATTCATAGATTTTGATCATTTTAATGCTCTTAACAAAATCCAAAAAGATATTGTAAAAGTAGTAAGACCATCAAAAGAAAGTAAGTGAAAATATAAATTGAATCTATGCAATCCACTGCATTAAATATATGGTTTCATATTTATCATATATATATATATATATATATATATATATATTTCATATATATATATATATATATATTTTCATATATATATATATGAAATATATATATATATGTTTCATATATATATATATATATATATATATATATATATATATATATATATATATATATACACACACACACACACATATATATACACATATATATACACATATATATATGCATGTATATATATATATATATATATATATATATATATATATATATATATATATATATATATATATCAGTAATGTACCCTCCAGTTTTTCCCAGATGTCCTGCAGGTGACTGAAATATTTTTTTTCTCTCTCATTTGAGTCGTCTGCTATGATAATCAGTAGTCCGGTATAATAGTTTTTTTATGGTATATTTTTTGTCTAACTAATAAAAGTCTAATAAGAAACGTTTTAATTAAAAGTAAGTTAATTAATAAAAAAAATTGAAAAGTTATAACCTGTTAAAAAATATTGTTAAGTAACTTTAGTTACAAAGAGATATTGGTAAAGAGATAACTATAAATACAACTTTTAAAGATCAACATTTTTGGGGATGACTGAATAAGCGCGAATTTCATAAGTGCGAACTTGGCATAAGTGCGAATGGCATAAGCGGGAACTGGCATAAGTGCAAATTGGCATAAGTGCGAAATACTAATTTGCACTTGTGCCAATAGTTGAAATTTTATTTGGCGCACATATGCCAATTCGCAGTTATGCTAGTTCCCACTTATGCCAGTTTTTGTAACTGCTTTGCACTTATGCCAGTTCGCACTTATGCCAATGTTTGCAAATTTGTTTGACGTACTTATGCTGATTCGCATTTGTGCCAGTTATGCCAATTTGCACATATGCCAGTTCGCAGTTATGCCAGTTTTTGCAACGCTTCGAACTTATGCCAGTTCGCACATATGCCAATTCACGCTTATGCAGCCTCCCGTATTTTTGTCATAGTCAATATCTGCTTCATGTCGTTTCTATTTGAAATATATATATATATATATATATATATATATATATATATATATATATATATATATATATATATATATATATATATATATATATATATATATATATATACATATATATATATAAAAGGATTGCTACCCTGACAAAATGCTTAGTCAATGTAGTGGCACACACTTCTGCCTAGATACTGAAGCCCTCAGAGCTACCTATTACCCAAATATATATATATATATATATATATATATATATATATATATATATATATATATATATATATATATATATATATATATATATATATAATGTCAGATAAATCACCTTCAGCTTGATCCATAGAGGTAAAGGCACCAACTGCAGCCATATTTATATGCTTTTCAATATGTCTTCATTAAATTATAAAACGCATTACACTAAACAAAAAGTTAATACATAATTTTTACAAATATTTACAATTGAAGCTTGCAGGCGTTTTTTTCCCACATTTACCTTATACAAATATTTTAAGAGTTTTTCTTAAAAAAGAGATTTTTGATATTACAGTTGATCAACACTGACCTGTGAGGCTTAAGTAGCTTAAAAGGTTGAATTATTTTATTTGTGGCTAGATAATTTAAGGTCTAATAAAAGTATTGGCTTACTAGACTTACAAAAAAATACAGTATTGGTGTTGCATTACATCTAGCATTGCATCAACAGGCTGGCCAGAAAATTTTTGATTTCATTTTCCCTGACTTTTCATTGACTAAAATAAAATTTCCTTGACTTACCAATGTAAATTTAATAAAAATTTAACTCGCACAACTTTACTCAAATAATAGATGTTCTTTTAAAAACTGTTTACTTTAAATTAATAAACATTTTTGAAGAAAAAAATAAATTAAAATATAAAGTGAAAAAATTAATTGATTTTTAGTCTCCAATAAGCAAAAACACATATATAATTTGTTACTGAACCCATCAAAACTCCCTGACTTTTTTGTAAACTTTAACAGTACTGTTAAAGTTTACATTATTTACATAATTAATAAGTTATATTAATGTATTACTTAATCAAAAAGCTCTGAACAGATTAAGGCTTTCTAAACACACTTAACAAGAACAACGATGCATTAAATTTTTGTGAAAGAACAATACAAATAGTACAGGAAATTTATTTAAAAATGTATAGAAAATAAATTTATCCAGATCAGATCATTAATGATGATTTGACTTGATCAAGTTTAATAAAAAAATTAAAAAAAAATCAGCATCTATTTTCTTAAAAAAGATAAATAAACTTTTGGCTTAAACTTTTATAAATAATATAATCAAAAACAATTTTTATTCTCAATCATTATTTAAATAAGCAAAAACAAAAGTAGTATATAATTCAGTAAAATGAAAGTATATTTTATTTATATTTTTTAAATGAAAGTATAATTTTTTTTTTTTAACTATATATAGAATAACTTAGACTGTGCTTAAGTATAAGTAACTCTTAAATTAATTATAATTTAATGAGTAACTTAAGACTTAAGTGAAGTTAAGCTAAGAGATTAAATCAGTTTATTTAACTAATTTTTTAACAACTGATATTATTTTGCTTTGTGTAAGTTATCATTAAAATTACTTAAATTATTAATAAGTATAAAATAAAACATAACTTTACAAACTAAAAATTGCATTAGGCTTAGAAAGAATTCCAACGCTTTTTAAAACTTGTTTTAAAAAACTTAATAAAGACTAAAACAATAAAGAGCATTTCATTTTTTATTTTATTTGCTTTCGTGTAAAAAAATGCACGGACAATTGCCAATTGTTGAAGAAATGACGTAAAACAGTCATGTAGAATTTCAGTCAAAAATTTGGTTCAGGGTGTTATAGTAAATTTTTAAAAAAATTTTGTAATTTTTCTGTAAACAGAAAGTTACATTAACTAAGGTATTTTTGCAAAAATTAAGTTTGAAAAAGGTTGTTTAAAATATTGAAGATATTAGTTTGGTCATTTTTTATTAAAATTTATTAAAAGGTAATTAATTTCATTTCTGTATACATAAATTGATTCTGATTTTTTATTTAATAAATTTTTTCATTTATTATGGTTATTTCAAGTTTTTTTTTTTTTTTTTTTGCAAACATTGCATACATTTTTTGGAAATATAATTATAGGTAGGAGCAGTTTTTGCTGGACGGGGGATTTACCCAATTATGTTTCTATTTCCATTATTCACATGGATTTTCTGCAGGAAGGTTCACTAGATATCAGCGCATGGCCTTTTTTCAAAATGTGTCAATGCCCGATAATTAGAAAAATAATTGATATATGTTCAAATGCTTATTAGTGCTTACAATATTACATAAATGTTCAACTAAAACTCATTTTTAAAGAGTTTTAAAGGTAGTAAAATCAACAGGATGGCAGGTGGTTTTAGAGCTGCAAAAGTAAAAATATTCTTAAACATTAATCTTTGAAAAAAAGCAGTCCGAATGGTTTCCTTGCAAAGATGTCAATAACCTTCTGCATAAATTCAGTCTTGTTGTTGTCCGCACTAATACAATGAAGTACGTAGAGATAACCACAAGACATACAATAAAAATTGATAAGGAACAAGAACGCATTAACTCATGGGCATTTTGTTGCGTTTTACTACGGATGTTTGATGTTAAATTTTGTAATTGATTGAAAATTTCATCAATATTTTTGCTAAAAATACAAACAGTTTTATGTTTCAAACCAACCAAAGCGTTTCATGCAACAATGGCAAAAAAAGTAACAATAACCTTCGCTATGTGCTTTTTTGAAAATAACTTAAGACAATTTGTTCAATAGCAAATTTGTTCAATCGTAAATTTTACTACTATTAAACATGCCTCTATAATATGTTCGGTAAAAATCATTCAATTCTGTAAAACTTTGTTTTGTATAGATTTATCTATAAGACTTATAATATGTCTGTCTGGATTACGCATGACAGTTAAACATAATGCAGCATCCATTTGCTCTTTTTTTTACCACATACTCGCAAAACAATTTTGAATGCTTCACGGAAAACTGTTGTATTTGGTAAATGCTGATCTAATAAATGCACACTGGTATCCATGATGAACGGGTTGCAAGATATTGATACAAAATACACATACTTAGATCTTCAAAAGTATTAAATGTAATGTAATATAGTCATAAATATATTGACTGTTTGTGAATGTGAGGTGATTACACAACTACTAAAAATATTAGTAGCATATTGTCCTTTAACTAGTGCAGCATCTGTTGAACATTTTCAAGTCAACATGTCATTGTGTTGAACATTTTCATGTCAACATGTCATGGTGTTGAATCTGTTGAACATTTTCATGTCAACATGTCATGGTGTTTTCATCAGGGAAGTTTTTTTTGCGACGTAGTAGGCTTAACTAACACTACCCATAAACTTATTGACGATTGCTGCAGCTTATTTTCTTTGTTAATGCTTTTAAATTGTTCAAATTTTTTGTTGTACAAATTTTTCAAACTTGTTAAATTTTTTTTTTTAATATGTTTAGAAATATCTTTAGAAGTAAAACTTTTAAATCAATGTAAAATATATAAAAGAAAACACTAGAAATGATAGAATATTTTAAAATTATATAGCATACATAATACATATGAATACATATTATTAATATATAGTATACTAATATGTACTATATAATGTACATATTAGTATACTATTATTATATTTTATGTATTAATTATTACTTTTTATATGTATTAAGTCTAATATGATAATATTACATATATATACATATATAAAATATTACATATAAATACTGCATTATTAATCCAAAACTTTTTTGAAAAATCATTTTGAAATTTTACAGAACTTACTTTAAAATAGAAATTTTGTGTCTGCAACACGCAAAATTTCTTTATAAAAAAACTGGTTCGAACTGCCTAATCATTTTGTAACAAAATCAACACAAAAATACATTGAAAAGATATCATCAAACATCAGTGAACAAAATCCTCGGCCATCGTTTAAATTTAAAAACTATACATTTTTAACAAATTTAAAAACTATACATTTTTAATGATTCAAGTGTGTAGAAAGTGTAGTCACGACTAGCCAAATAGCAAAAAAGACAATACTTTTTTTTTCATTTAAAAAATCTAGGGTGGGTCAAGTAACCTTTCTTATATCTACTTAAAATACTTTTTAGTTTAAAAATTACGTTTTAACGAATTTATTATCTTTTTTTTTTGCCGTAAAAAAGTAGACCTCCATAAAAAAATTCAAATGCGCAATGAATAGGCCTGTAGTTGTGAATGCTATCGACATGAAATTATATCTGGTTTGAACGTGGAAAAATATTTCTTATTTTGTTGTAAAAAAGTAGGCCACCTAAAAAAATCTGAATAGACTTGTAGTAGAGATGGTTCAAAGCCATTTAAATTAATTTACATGCTGTTATGGCATTGGAAAGCTACACACACTTCCCAAGTTAATCATTTTGGCCCAGCAGGATCAATGGAAGCTCCTGGAGTTCAAAAAACATTCCAACTGTCCATAGAAAACTATAATTTAAGATAAACTAGTAACCTTAGAGATAATGACTAATGAGATAAGTTCATTTTCTAATGTTGTTAAAAAGTAAACTATATGATGATTTTGGTCAATACTTTTTTCCAGTGAGCAAATCCAGGTTTTGCGTTGTTTGTAAAATCAAGACCCGAATTATTTAAATTTATTCAAAACGTTTATACTCATTTTCCTATAATAATTTGCAATAATAATTTAATAGGTTTATTATATTAAATAATTCTTGTTAATATGTTATAGCAAAATTTGTCATAACTTATACACTATTAAAAACAAATTCGATATTTAAGCACTTATTATATTCGGGTCAGGATTATATTATCAAAAAGCTAGAATGTATTGGTCATTATCAGAAAGGAGAATGAAATGACACAAAATTGCAATGAGGCATTTAACGGTTTATTATGGCAGCGATGACCTAAAGCTACTTTTACTGGAAGAAAAGTTCTTGAACTATCACTTTATTCTTCTATTTTAAAATACAATAATGGATTTTTTTTAAGTTGCATTTTTAAAATGTATAGGTTTCCTGGAGGTATTTATTTTAAAAAAATAGCTTTCAAAAAAGATAAAAAGTGGTTATCAAAAATATGCCAAGAAAATTGACTGATATTAGTAAAAAAATGAAGAAAACATATAAGATCGATATAAAAAGTTTACTTAGGCATTGAAAAGGAGAGTAACAATGTGAACTCCAATACTAGTTGCAGTTTTCAGTAACTTTTTATAAAAAAACCTATCGCTTAAATGTTTGTTTTTTTTAAATCTGTTTTTTAAGACTTTAATATTATAATGTTTCTCTCAGAAAAACGTTAATATCTTCAGTTTGATTAAAGCTTTTATCTTCAAATTTTCACAGTATGTTTATTAACTTGTTTACGAGGGCTAAAACTAGAATTTTAATATTTCAAGTATAAATAAGTTAGTTTGAATGTAATTTGTCAGATTGACACAGGCAATAAATCAATTTTTGCATGTTTATTGCAGCCATTTTAGATTTTTTTAACATTTGGAAAAATTTTACCTTGAAAACCACCTTGAACGGAGAATTTTAATAGACTACTTGAAGGGACCAAATGAAACGTTTTGAGATAACGAAAGTTTGAGTTACCCGGTGTTCAACTTACCAGGAACAATGGCGGATTAAAGTTATCTAGGGCCAGAGAAACAAATAATTTGAGTGTTATTTCGACTAAAAAAAAAGTGATACGTATTTAGCAATTAATATTAATCAAATTAAAATGACATTTTCTGAATTTTTGTCTGGCAAATTAAATGACCAAAATTGAACCAATTCCTTTTCCAAGCTGACTGTAATTTCATTGGAGTAATGTGCTCCTAAAGTACCATAATGTTTTATCATTTTCATACCAGTCAATGTTTGTAAATTGTTCCATGGCCTACTTTATTTATACGGCCGGATATTTTACATTTTGAAGAAAAAAATAGAAGGCCAGTTTTCTGGAAAAGTGTTTTTAAGAAAGCAGCTTTGGAAGTTCAAAAAGATGGTTAACAAATGTTGCGTCGTAAATTGTCGTTCAAATTATCATAATTATGGTGAAGTATCTACAGTAGTATTTTCGTTTCCAAAAAATGAAGAGTTAAAAAAATATTGGATTAAATTTGTAAATAGAAAAGATTGGACACCTACTAATTCTTCCGTTATATGCATCAAACATTTTGAAAAAAAATATTGTAAGAAAGGTAATAAGAATCAACGTTTTAGATTAATAAAAAATTTAAAGCCTATTCCAACTATTTTTGACTGCACAAATTTGACTGAAGAAGGTTCATTACAACTTATAAAATCTTCTAATTCATTAAGAAAATCACCAACTAAAAGAATATTTCAGCCAGATCAATATGAACAGTTTTTATTGAATGATTTGATTAATAGCTTTAACGATATTACTGAAAGTTTTGCTCCAGATGGTTTTTCATTCTTGAAGTATGATGATCATGTAATTTTTTATAAATTGAGTCATAGTACTTTATCTATTCCAGAGGTTACAGAGTGCATTCGTGTAAACAATGAGATGCATGTTAAATTATTTTACAGAGGTTCACCTTTGCCATTACCTCAGTGGTTTTGTCAAGGAACAGATTGTCGTTTATCTTGTAAAAGTATGCTTCATAATTTTCCTACCTACATTAAATCACAAGCCGAACAATTTTCATCTGTATTGACTGAATTACAGCAAATTAAATATATGAAAAAACCTATTTATTCAGCCAATATTATAAGGTATTCACTGATATTACGATATACTTCTATGCAGTCATACCAACTTTTGCGTGAAGAATTGCCTTTACCATCATTATCATTACTTTAAAAAATAACTAGTGGAAATATTGATGCTCTAAGTTGTGCAAAACGTTTAAAATTAGAAGGTAAGATATCTCAAGACATTTGCTTGATTTTTGATGAAATGTACTTGCAAAAATGTGAGGAGTATTTTGCTGGAGAGATGATTGGTAGTGATGAGTCTGGAGAAATGTATAAGGGAATAGTTTGTTTTATGATAGTTGGCCTGAAACAAAACATTCCATATGTGATCAAAACGTCTCCTGAAAAAACAATCAATGCTGAATGGTTGAAAGAAGAAATTTTGGAATGTCTTCGTATTTTAACTGAATGTGAATTTAATGTTAGAGTTATTGTGTGTGACAACCATTCTGCTAATGTTTCTTGTTTTAAAAAAATCCTTTGTGCATCGAATCAACAAGCTGAAGATTTGATGAGCGGTGGAAGATTTTTGGTAGGTTTAAAAGATGTCACTATTTCTGAAAAAATATTAAAAATCAAAAGTATAGTTAAAGAAAGTATTAACTTCGATGATAGTTTAAAAGTGCCTGAGTCAGAAAATAATTTAACAGATTGGAAAAACTTTCTTCTTGATATTGATGAAGCTCAGTGTACTCCAGAAATCATGACACTTGCACCAGAAAGTAGGGAAGTAGGTGCTCATATTGCTGGTTATATAGCAAAGAAACTTAAAAAACGTTTTGGTACATGTTGTAAAGAATTTTTATGTTGTGTCAATATTGATGAAAACAATCCTGATCATACTTATTTAACAATTATTTCTAGGGGTGGTCTCACTATTCCTTCACCGTTACTTTTGGATTATGTTTGCACATCCTTTGCTATGATTGACTACTTTTATAAAAAAATAAAGAAATTTAGTTTACATGCACAACAAGCTTTAGAATATTTGTTAAACCACTTTTATGACTCTTTTCAGACTTTTTCTTGTCCCATGCATGAGAAAACTGGGATAAAACTTGCTGGAAGAATTGTTGTTAACATTTTTCTTAATAATAAAAGAATTATCTCTACCAGTGAAGTAGCTGTTGATCATGTAAAATCTTTTAAAAAGAGAAAATTTGAGAAAATTTAATAAATTATCATTATTTTATTTTTAAATGAAAAAAGAGAAACATTTAAATATTTTTTATAACTGTTCTTGTTTCTTACATCGTTTTTACTAATACTAAATTTTAAAATAAACACTATTTATTTCTTAATAAATGTTCGTTTAATATCTAAAATTATGAATAAATACAACTTTTGTGGAGTTTTTAAATGTAGAAAGTAAAATAATATTGAAAATGTTCAAAACGTATTAAATTTTTGAAACATTACGATTTTAAAAACTGGCCTTCTATTTTTTTCTTCAAAATGTAAAATATCCGGCCGTATAAATAAAGTAGGCCATGATTGTTCATGTGCCAAAATCTGCAGGCCACATCTGAAAATGCGGCAAATTTGTGAGCCAATGGTGCCTTCAATTGATTGAATATAGCAATCAACACACTAACTCAAAATTCATCTTTTACAAGCAGAAGAACTTCTTTAGAAGTACCTTCATCGAACTGTTGCTTTCTTTATTTGACTCTTTTGACTTCAAATCTGAAGTTGCACCTTGTAAAACTAGACTTTTCGTGTTGAATCTTTGTAGTAAAGTGTCCCAAAAGACCGTCAAAGTACCAGTTTCCAATTCACTAAGATGTTTTACTAGTCCAAGCGTCTCTTGTACAAAGTACTTGCTGCATCAGCATGTATTGACTAACGTGTTTCTGATAGTTTTTTAGGCACTTAAAAAGTGCCTAAAAAACTATCAGAAACACGTTAGTGTTTCTGATAGTTTTTTAGTGACAATAGTGCTAGCCAAAGACAAGTGTCTTGTCTTTGGCTAGCACTATTGTCAGGATTGTCGATTGATGAGTAGAGACATTAAAAATGTGTAAATCCGTTGCACAATATCAAAAAAATCAACTGTTGCACTCAACAACCAACAACATTGCTAACTTAATTTAATGAATGAGCAAAGATGTGTAAATATTCACAAACAGATAAAATATGAGTACCATTGTAACATCCAGACCTATTAGAAGCATTATTATTTTTCTAACCACGACAGTTTTTAATATCAATATTATTTTTCTCTAAAAACTCCAGTAATGTACATAATAATATAATTTCAGTGTGACTATCAAACTTAATAAAGGTCAAAAAACGCTTAATTGGTTCACCTTTGTTTACATAACGAACTGTTACAGACAACTGATTAACGTGCGATATGTCAGGTGTTAAATGAAATGGCACACTATAGTACTTTGCTTTTTGTATTTCATCAACAAAAACAAAAGTACTTTTTGACCCATCAAACTAATGAGTTTATAACAGACTGTAGAAGATAATGGCGACCTGGGTTGCCATTAAAAGTGCTAAACAATTCGATACATGACTTTCGCTATTTTCATGTAGCTCAACATCCGTAATTATTAAAACTATTGTTGACATTGTAGAAAATATTTTCTGCAATAATACTGAATCTGGTGGGAGTATTCAAAGACAATGAATTAGGTTCGGATTTAAATAACGACCTCATTACTGTTAAACCAAATGCTGATTTTTCTATGAAGGAAAAGCTTCATCTTTTTCTTAAAAAACAAACGGACAATAATAAAGGAATAACTGTTTTAGAAGAAAGTAACACAAAAGGTCTAAAAGAAGTTATAAAAAAAAAGTTTTAGTACTTTTGACTAGAAAATATACGTTAGGAAGTACATTGAAATAGTTTTTGACTACTTGATGACCATTCGTCAAACAAGTGTTGAACCTAAAGAGTATTTTTAGGAGCTGGGCTCTAATTTGTACTAAAACTAGATCTCGATAAGCTTTTTACGAAGTTACATTTTGAAAAATGATATTTAATAAAAATGGTATTATAAATATTGTATCGATTTATTGATGTATAAAGTTTATTGGTAGTTTACCGATTTACCGGTATTACAACTTTCATTTACCGTATTATCGGTAAATCAAAAAGTTGGTAAATTTACAAACCCTATGAGGTCTGTTCAGAATTCTCACGAGTTAACTTATGATGTGTAGTGAATAATGAAGGAGTACAATACCGGTTTCGATTTATACTACTATCCGAGAGTTTCGATAGCAAAAATCTTTTATCTTTATGTTGACATGCGATACCATCAGTGCTGATAAAATGAGATATTATTGCATGTTTGATGGAGCTGTTTTCCATAAATCCAGATCAGTTTCATAAATAATTGGCAGGTCTACCACTGCATGTTATACATGTTCAGTGTCAACGTCTTCTTCAGCTGTAGCCGGTTCAAGATCAACTGATTCTTGATTTTGAACTTTTCTGATTTTAAATTCACCTTTACTTTCTAGATCTGGACTTTTCCTTTTTTCTTTCTGAACTGTTGCACAATAGAAAAAAGTTGCCGTTTTGGATGAGCACGCTACATCTCTTTTTTCTCGTGTCTTTTTATCTATGTTTTTTTTTTTCGTTTTATAGTCCCAATCACAGACTTTCTTTCAGACATTTCAATGACAACAATACAATAATAGATAAAAATACAATAATAGATAAAAATGAAAATAATAATAAAAATAATTTATACATAATATATCAAACATAACTAAAGACATTCATTTAATAAAAATAATGTAACACCAAATATAATAATTGCAGTATATACATATGATAATAATAAATACATAATAGCAATATTAAATAAATAGTTAATAGCTAGAATAATTGTAATAATAATAAAAAATAAATTATAACATTTAGGGTAAACAAATATCAACTTTCATACAACAATCGTTTATGCAAACAGGATACAAAAATTCCGGGATCCAGTGACGGATCCCGGAAATTTCGGTTTGGGAGGGGGGATGTTGAAATATTTTTATATTTTGCGTTTCCAAATAAAAAGGTCCTCCATTTCTAAGATATTTTAGGATATTCATATTTTGGTGGGGAGAGGGATGACATAAAAACGACTTTTGTTAAAAAATTTTAAAGACTTAGTAAATATAATAATTATAATTATTGTAATATAATAACCAAAATACATTACAAAAGTAATAAACAAATAAAAAAAATATAAACTGAAACAAACAAAAAACACAAAAAACACAACAAAAAAAAACTTTACAAATCAAAAGAACTTACATCAAACAAAAACTGACAACTAATAAACAAAACATTTAATGTAATAAAGTAAACCAACAACAATAAATGTTAATAAAAAGTAATACCAATAAAAATTCTCTTCTTTATTTTTCTATACTTTTCTTTTTGTTTATCTATTTTAATTTATCTGTCTTTTTATATATCTTTTTACATTTTTTTTTCTTATTTTGAAACATTTATTAATTTTTGTTTGTTTTATGTTTCACCATTGTAAAATACAACCGCCACACAGTGAATCGTTTCATACAATCTAGCTGGACAAAAATATTTTGTTTATGAATTCCATTGTTCTAGTTATAAAAGGTTGTAATAAACAATAATTCAATAAAAAACAATTTGTTGTTTTATTGAATAATTTCTTTGGTTTTAATAACTTAAAAGTTTTTTTTACGCAGGATAGAGGGAAAAACCCTCGCCTACACCCCCCCCATTCCCCAACCACTGTTACAATAAAAAAATGAAGTAAAAAATATATTTATGAAACAAGGATGCATAATATCATACAATAAATTTTATATTTAGTTATCAAAAACTCGTCGTTTATATCCACCAAACACTCCTCACTTGAATCGTCAGATGACTCATCATTTGATTCATCGGACAAGTTACAATTTCCTATTTTTGGAGCCGGAACAATCATATTCAAAACCTCTACTGATAGTTTTTTGCTTCTTTTTGCAGGCCGTTTTCTAAGTGAATTGATAACAGGATCAGATGTTATTAAAAGCATATTCAGTAAATCCATATTTGTAGAAATACGTGACTTTTTCCTAGTGTAATGTTCTCGAAATCTCCCACAAACTTTATTTCGTGCTTCTAGAGATTCTTCTGAGAGCTGGCCAATCGGAAGAATACACGACTTTATAACTTCTGTACTATGCATTAAAATTATATGCACTGTAACAGACATGTGATACCACGAATATAAATGTAAATATAAAGTCCTTGTTTCAGAACAAAGTTTTTCAAATTTGACACAATCAATGTCATGACCAGAAGATAGCGTTCTTAACAAAAACACTAAATTTTTTAATTAATTTCTTCGCTCTAAGGTTTCTGTACTTTTTCTAATAGAAGTAGCTACGTTTCTTTGACCCGACAAACGATGTGCTATTTCAGCAGCTGTTGTTAATTCATTGGCACTCCGCGATTGCAATAAATCTTCAACTCTACGTCTTTTGGTTTTTAAAGATGAGTCTTCAAAGTTTTTCTTTGGTCAACCTTGAGGCCGACTTCCTTCAGATGTTGTCGTAGCACAGGACCGATAAAAATTTATTTTAAATTCTAAGTTATTGCCCTCTAACCAACTTTTATTTTTATTTAAAAAATGATCTATATTTCTATTGGGTATATTCCACTTTTGCGCAAATTTAGCGGAAATACTTGCCATTTTTAACTGTATTTTTTTTTTGAATCACTAGTAACATCTTCTGTAGTATAGTCTTTCAAAATAAAGTCACACAAAAGAGAATTTCGTTCTTCCTTTGCATGTTTTTGCCATTCTTCAAATAACTCCAATATTGTAATAGAATACACTCGGTCTGAAAAAAAATTAATAAAAATGAAACGGGCAGACGCGGGCAGCCAAATTTTTATATTTAGCCGCCTTATTGTTGTGGTTATAATATATAAAAAAATCAGCCTGGATATATTTGGATAAAATTAGTTACTGGATATATTTGGATAAAATTAGTTGAAAATTAAAAAATGAAAAAATAAATTGCAGTTTTAACATAGTTTTTTTAAAGCTACAGAATATCATCTATGACAATTATTTTAAATAAGTTTTCAATAAAACACAAAGTACATAACCTCTAATGAAAAATTCATCCCAGCAGAGTTAGTTATTATTTACAATAATTAGTTATACGTTATTGTTACACAGCAAAATTATAGATAAATTGTAAATCTAATGTACTACACCTAATCCCCAAAATATTAAAAATAAGCGACCTTGTGGTATTCTTTAACTGCCTTTTGTCTGGAATTATCATCACAAAAACCTTCCCCTATCATTCAACAATTTCTTTTCAATTACAAATTGTCACTATCCTCTTCGCTCCATGAGTAGCTTAAACTTAATTATTCCGAAACACCAATCTGCAAAATATGGAAATAAATCCATTAAATATCAATGTATTAGCTCATGGAACAAACTACCTCCTGATCTAAAATCTCTTAATTCAATCTCTGAATTCAAACTCAAGCTTTTTAATTATCTATTAAAAAAATACAATTAAATATTTCTACCAACTAATATTGACATTCTTTACTATATATGTCAATACGTAATCCTTCAGTTTTTAATTTGATATTTTTAACATTTTGAAATTCTCTACTTATCTATCTACATCTAATTTCTCTGGTTTTCTATCTGCCATTTTTAAACTTTATTATTAAACTATCTATACTAATATTATTAATTTTAGTACGAATGGGCTGGCATTCTTTATTTAGCTATCTATTTATCTATTTTCATTCAAAAATTCTCTATTTCTCAACTATTCTACTTCGTACTAAATCGTTGTTGTTGCCATCACTCTTTACTAAATTTTTGTTGCTGCTGTTATTTTCTTTATTTATGAAATTCTTCTCTTATTATAATTGTTATTATTTCGTTACTATTATTATTATTGTTATAATTACTATTATTATTGTTATTATTGCTATTACTATTATTGCTATTATTATTATTATTATTATTATTATTAGTATTATTAATAACAGTTATTATTATTACTTTCATCATTGACTATAACGTTACGTTGTATATTAAGGTATTTACTTTATATTAGTACTTGTACTATTGTAAATTTCCTTGAAATGTTATAACTTGTTTCGAAATATATTTGATTTGATTTGATAAAATTTTTACAAAAATATGTTTATCTTTAAGTGACATTTAAGCGCTAATAATTTAACACTTAAAAACGCGTACATAATTAATATTTTGAATTTTACTCTAGGGAATATTCAGTAATATTATGGGAATATCTACTAATTGATTCTTTGAATTGACTTTTGTCCAGCTAGATTGTATGAGCCGATTCACTGTGCGCCATCGCGGAAGTCACTGCTTGGCTGTTACGGAGTTTTGTAACTGTTATTGTGAATAAAAACGAACAGATATCATTACAAAAACTTTTCTTTCTTTCCAACGGCGCAAGATTTTAAATATTTCAAGTAAAAAAACTTTTTTTAAAAGTGTGTTAACAAAACTCGGGATTTCGAGTAAAGCATTTGTTAGCAAAACTCGGGATTTCGAGTAAAGCTTTTTCAAAAAGTGTGTTAGCAAAACTCGGGATTTCGAGTAAAGCTTTTTCAAAAAGTGTGTTAGCAAAACTCGGGATTTCGAGTAAATCTTTTTCAAAAAGTGTGTTAGCAAAACTCGGGATTCAGAGACTCTTGCCTCTTATAGTTTTATTAAATTTCCTTATAAAAGGTCGCTAGCTTTTAGACGCGATTTTATTGCCAAATTTAATTGCAATATGTAACTACTATCACTGAAACATTTTTCGCTTTTTTGTTAGCATTTATATTTAATTTATAATTTTATACTTAAGCATTGAATGAAGAAAAGTTATCTAAACTCGAAATAATATTTCATATGAGCCAAAGTTTGACTTATAGAAATTCTCTTCAGTCGAACATTCGTTATCAAACCATTTTTCTTGGTCCCTTGGAGGTTCGAGTTATTGGGAATTAACTATATATATATATGGATATATATATATATATATATATATATATATATATATATATATATATATATATATATACATATATATATCCATATATATATATATATATATATATATATATATATATATATATATATATATATATATATATATATATATATATATATATATATATATATATATATATATATGTATATATATATATATATATATATATATATATATATATATAAAAGTCACCTAAATGTCACGTGCCAAAAGTAACGTGAAATGCACGTTTTTATCACGTCGCTGTGACCGCTGGGTATGAACTGAACCAAACAAGTCTTAAAAAATAAAGCAGTATTTAGGGCACCAATTTCACCCCCTAAGATTGATAGTATGTTTTAATTAAGTATTTATTATTATGGTTTTAGAGGAACTTTGCCATACAGTGGGACAAGTGTGGGTGAAGAGGAACAAGTGAGCGGGAGAAGCAAGATATTTGGGGCTTTATAAAAATAACATTAACTCCAAAAAAAAAGTGTCCATACTCAGATTAGTATCTGGGTATTGAGACTTTTTTCTAATGAAGAAACTACATTTTCGAAATGCCAGCATACTCAGCTGGCATTTCGAAATCTGCACCTATGAAGTGCAGATTTCGAAATGCCAGCTGAGTATGCTGCTTCTCTAAAGCTTATCCCATTGTTCACTTCGGCTACAGCAACTTTCAAAATATTTTTTAAAGTATGTGGGTTTCACTATATATAGTCGCTATATATAGTTTCACTAAGTTATAGGCATGACCTGAAATTGACGAATTAATGCTGAAATATTTGCGATGATAACTATTTCAATCAAAGAAACTTAAAAGTTTTTTTCATATGAGGAAATTAAGTTTGATAAAAAAATTATGAAAATTAAGTTAGATAAAAAAATATTAATTTGTAATGCAGTTTATTTAAGTACGCCACGATAAAAAAAAGTTTCTTTTTTTAAACTAGCTCGGGTAAATGAGAAATGTTATAAACTTTTTATTTTTTGAATTGTTTAAATATATATATAAATTACATATATAAATATAAATATACTTATAAATATAACTAAAATATTTTTGTTGGTTATGTTAATTATTTAAGTCTATTTTATCAATTACGTAAACGTAACATAGAGCTAATTGGCTTGGCGGACAAAGATTATTACGTCGCCTCCAAAGTGATTAAGATTTTATGTTGCGGTTGGTGAACTAGTAAGTATTTATTTCGGGTAGATTAAGGTAATATGAGCACTTTGGTAATGAGCATACTTAAAGATTTCACTTTGGTAATGAGCATACTTAAAGATTTCTTTGATGAAGTTAAAGTTGTTTTGCACTTTTACAACAATTTGTGGTCATACCTAGAATCTAAATAACTAGGGTAAATTTATATGCAATAATTAGCGGCTATTATCTAATTAAAAAGCTATTAAACTTTTTGCGTTGTTAAAATAATATCATCACGCTTGAATAAATCTGTGGCGCGAAATTTTGGAGTTAAAATAATGAAACTTATTTTTTCATAATGAAAAATATGTTTGCTAGAAATCCGTTCCATTTTTATTGGAAAAACGAAGGTTAGAAACATTTAGTTTTGACTAGGGTTGTTCGCCGAAAAACAAAACTTGCGAAAATTTCGCATCTTTATCTACCGTAATAGAATTGTTATTGCGGAAGATGCACATGCAAAAATGCACATTCCGTAACCCGCTATACGAAAATATAAAAAAATAAAATTCCGTAATAAAGCATTGCGAAAGAAAACTTGCGAAACAAATCATTTCGTAAGAATACTTACGAAATAGTTCCTTACGGAAAAAGCATTCTGGAATGTGCAGTTACGAAAAAGACGCAAAAGATTTTATGTTACGATATATTTAAGATATTAACTGTTAACAGTTTAAATAATAAATAATAAAATTATAAAAAAATGTTGTCAAATGATTCTTCAAGTGTTTATACAAATATACCTAAAATTTATATATATATATATATATATATATATATATATATATATATATATATATATATATATATATATATATATATATATATATATATATATACATATATATACAATAAAATCCCGTTAAGTTGGACTCTCAATGAACAGATAAACAGTATGCCTTTCTTTTTAAAAAGTATGAAGAGGATGTGTGATAAACAATTAAATACTTTATTATAAAGAACGAGAGATCTCTCTAAAGGTAAATGATATCAGAAAGAGTAAAAAGAGAAGAAATATATGTGAAACAGTGGGATGTGAACCTGGGTCTCCGCGGCCAAATGTCTTAACTGAATGATACGTTCATTCAACTAAGTGAATAGTAGTATTTATTTATTATATAATTAAAAAACTATATAAAACAGAATTTACAGAAAGAGATACGTATGCAAATAGGATTCTATATATCAGGAAAATGAATAGTAATGTGAACCTTTAGTTGCTTATAATTAATATCTGTACTCGAAAACTAGTTACTTTTAATGGAACACAATAGGCTGTAGGAGCCTCAGGGAAATTAAATTCAGAAATGATTATATTAGACTCAGAGTTAGCTAGAAATTATTACAAAGTGTTTAGGACAGATGTCTAGTGCAAAAAGCACAAGATTTAAAGCAAAATGATTTATATTATTTGAAAAAGTTGTTTTACGTACATTTCATCATAACTTAAGTAGAACTTAGTAAAGCAAGGGAAACGTGTAGAATTAAGCACAATGAACTCAATCTTAAAAGAATAACTAACAGAAGAGAGGTTGTCACTATTATGAAGGTGACGAAAGATCTGTAATATAGAACATGGAGGTCAAAAAATGCTATCTTAAGTAAAAAGAGTTTAATGAACAAAAGTTACAATGGCTACGGGATGCGAACCCGGATCTCTGCGGCGAATTATCACATATCTAACTGATTGAACTATACGATCTTATACTTAAATTTATATCTTATCAAAATTAAAAAACAATTTTTTCTAAGATCTATACTTCGAAAAGCGTATTCAAACAGGACTCTACATACATTTAAAATCTGCTAGAACTTTAGTAACGTGCACACTTTTAGAAATGATTGAAATAGGTATATTTTATTAGAAATATGCTTAAGCTAAAGCATATTTTTGAGCCTCTTTTTACTATTTGCTTAAGCATATTCGAACCTATTTCAAAAATTTCATGTGCTTTAAAAAAAAAACATGTATATTCCTACGCCTGATTCTTATTTTTACTATGCGTAATGAGTTCAAAAAACATCGTTATATATATATTATGGCACGTTTCGTAAGTTTATTTCCGTTAAGAATTCTTTCGTATGTTGTGATCCGAAATACTTTCGTTTCGAAAGAAATTTTATTTTTTATCAATATTTCTAAAAATAAAACCATAAAAATTTAAAATGTTATTATACTGAAAATAAAAATTCATTATAAACATTTTCGGATTTAAAGATGTTAATTTTTACAATTAAAATAAGTTTGGCAAACAAATTTTCTTTATAAACTTCAAAACGTCGTTTGGCGAAAATGTTTGTTTCGCAAGTGCGACTTCCGAGACCGCTACTTTCGTATGTTGCAAAATAGTTTTGTTTCGTATCTCAACTTGCGAAATGCTAAATTTCGGAAGTAACTTTTGCGAAATGAACATCGGCAATTTTAAATGTTTTGTAACATTCGGTACGAAAAAATGTAATTCCTCGTTCTCAATCTCCTTACGAAAGAATGTTGTTTTTCCGGAATTGCACGAAATCCTCCGGTTAACAACCCTAGTTTTGACTGTATTTAAAGATGCCATTTTTGTGTAATATGAGCATGCTTAAATTACTCAGTGTTTTTCATTGAAAT
Organism: Hydra vulgaris; assembly: GCF_022113875.1. Taxonomy (NCBI): domain Eukaryota; kingdom Metazoa; phylum Cnidaria; class Hydrozoa; order Anthoathecata; family Hydridae; genus Hydra; species Hydra vulgaris. The sequence goes on along the minus strand of NC_061156.1, from coordinate 18,190,257 downwards.
AAACTAGTTTAAAGTCCTTAAATAGCAGTGGTTTGAATTGCTTTTTAAATAAAAACAAAACATAGTAAAAAAAAATTTTTTAACAATACTAAATATTTTTCTGTAATTTAAATTACAGAAAAATTTGAGTTTTTATCGTTCAAAAGTTTGAGTTAATTAAATTAAATAAATAACAAACTAATTTTATTTTATTTTTGCGGAAAACATAGTAATATTTATTTATTTATTTTTATTTATCTATTCTTTTTAACACCCAAATTACAGGTAAAAAAACAAATTGTATAAAACTAATAGTTTATACTTTCAGTGTAAAAAATTTAAATTTTTCTTGGGATGTTTTCCTCCATCAACTTAGTAAATACCAGTCTTTGTTCTCTGATATTCCAGAATTCAAAAGAATGGTTCAAAATTGCCGCTATATTTTCTCCTACGTCATCGTAGCAACGTTTTACCGAATAAGGATGGTAGATATGTCATCAATTTTAAAGAAGGGATGCAGGTAGTTTTTGCTGTACTTCGATATACTAAATAGGAATTTTAATGCTGACCTTCCAACAGCGTCTAGTTTATTAAGAAGTGAATTATTATAACAACAAATTTCTAACCCGTATGATAAATTCGGTACAGCCAGTGATTTGAACAAGTGTACTATGGTTAATGGTTGACAAAAACGCATACCCGATTTTATAAGAGCTCTGAATATTGATTCGGATTTAAAGATGTTAATTAGATCAGGTCAGTATTTTTTAGAGCTAATTTAAAGTGCTCATATTACCAAGTGGTCTGGGTAATATGAGCACTTTTGCTACTTCTTTAAAAACTATGTGTTTTTAAGAAAAATTTCGGGTGGCTAAATATCTAAGTGGATCATGAATAATAATCCCTAAAAATTGTTTATTCGAATCCAGCATAATTATTTTTGAAAATATTCCAATTTTTGCTGAAGGTGCTAATATTACCCTAATCTATCCCAATTGAAAAAATTTTTTTTTTTTTAAGCTTTGAAATAAATTCTTTTAAAATCTTCTTAAATTCTTAAATCTCTAAAATGGTTCTCTTCAAAAAATCAAAATTTATAACAATTATGAACAAAAAAATGATACGAAAAAGAAAAAAAGTGTAGAAAATAGAAGTAAAATTAAATAAAATTTAGATTTCAAAACTATAGTTTCTTTTACAACTTTTTTTTACAAAATTATAAAAGTCTCTTTAACAAATTTTTTTTTTTTTTTTTGTAATTATTTAGGTGCTTCCACTAGTCCTTACGGTCTTATCACAGAGCACTGCGGGAGAGCAATTAACAGTTCACGCTTCCTTACATAACCATGTCGCTTGTTGGGCTAGAGCTGGCGTCAAACCTCGGACCTCTGGATTCTGAGCTAGAACTCTAACCACTGCACCACGGCTGCACGACTTATGCCTGCTACGATAGAGCTTGGATTGCCTCAACATTAAGCTATTCTTATTCACTATTGTTGGTGTTTTTTTTTCTCAATTTTACGAACTTCTTTGCTTTAATACATAAATTTAAATACATTACACATAAAAAGACATACATTGCATAAATTTAAATACCTTATACTAGGTAGTTACATTGAAAAATTTAAACTAAATATTTTTAATTCACAGTATGTTTAGTTATAAGCTTTATCAAATAATGCCCATTGATACCAAATTTATGTTTCTAGCCCAATTAGAAGCGTAGTTATTGTAATTTGAGTGATCAAAATTAATGATGGACGTCTTAGCAAAGAATATTGTCTATATTTTTATGGATTATGTAAATTTTATTAGGAATATAGTCTATATATCAACATAATAAACATTTTTTATTGTATAACATATTATATATTTTGAATTTAACATGTTATATGTTAAATCTATAACATGTTATATAATAAAAAATGTGATAACGATTAACATAATAATTATTATGTTAATCTTTATGTACATAAATCACTATTTTGCTCATATTTCTATGTAACAGTAGTTATTTAAATAGTTTTACTGTTATAAAATAAATTATAAGAACATGTTGATCTCGTTAGATTCTAACAGTTAGATTCTTACACGTTAGAAACAAATTTTTAACGGTTAGAAACTTTTGAAAATAGGATCATAAAATACATCACCCAACTTGTATGTACAGGCTAGAGGTGGATTATTGGCCTAGTAAAGGTTGTGTTTTTATATTATTATTTGATAAATGTTTCATAATTCTTTCTACTTCTGAAAAAATTATATTTTATTTTAAATAAAAATATTGTGATGAAACTTCCTAGTGGACCTAAAAATGACGTCTTTTGAACGTTCAAAAGACGCCCAAAACATTCAAAAGAAGTTTACAAACGTCTTTTTTACGACCCGTGCCCACTGGGTTACCTGTGAAATTTACCTGTTTATTTCTGCTTTGTAAACTGTTAAAAAATCTTTCCAATTTTTCTGAATTTTTTTTCTCAAATTAAAGAAAAGTGTTTTTTGTGTCACTCATACTTAATTTAATTTATTTCTTTATGCGTCCTGTCTGTAAGCGAAATGCGCTTCCAATCTTTAATGGCGATTAAATTTAGCCAATTATCTTTTATGGCCGCCACATGAGAATGCCTATATTACACCATTAATAGACCATGTAATCAACAGTCTAACAATTTAACACTTTACAAAAAAAAAAAAATGTATTAATAAACAAATAAAACAAATCATAAAGAAATAAAAAGTAATAAAAGTTTTAGATCTCATGATATCTAATTTTTTTTTTTTTTTTGTAAGTATTTAGGTGCTCCCAGAAGTCCTTACGGTCTTATTATAGAGCACCGCGGGAGAGCATTTAACAGGAAGTTCACGCCTCCATGATATGAATAATGATATAATTTTTTTTCTAAAACATAGCTCTATAAGTAAAACAAGATAATATCAAATTTTTTAAAAAAACTTTGTTCCTTATGACATCCGTAAAGAGTCGTCATTAATTCTGTTAAGGGTTGCTGTGAGGACCGTCCTATTTGTTACAACAACAAAACAACAAGAAAAAACAATAGACAAAAATATTTAAGATAAGTTAAAGTATTTTATTTTTCAAAAAATATTTAAAGATTTTAATTTAAATGAAAAACTAGTATTTTATCTGCCACAGGCTGAAATGCATTTATCAACAAAGTTATAACATTCGTAATCAGCATCACATGGCTTCAGTCCATTTCCATAATGATTATTTGTGTAACACCAATCACCGGATACCTAAATTTAATAGTCATACAATATCATCCATATCATTAGTCACACAATAGTATCCATAAAATAGTATTCATGTAATATTTACGTATTCATATCATATTCATATCATATGCACCATATTTACCCAGGATCTGCCACAATATGACCAGCATTGTTCTTTATAACATCCATAACCGAGTCTACGATTACCATATACTCTTTCGAGAGAAGCAGACAATAAAGCAATCGTTGTGAACATTATTATAATTAATGCGTATTTCATTTTTTTTAAAGTTAACTTAAACGAACTATATATATATATATATATATATATATATATATATATATATATATATATATATATATATATATATATATATATATATATATATATATATATATATATATATATATATATATATATATATATATATATATATATATATATATATATATAATACAGTTTTTCAGTAAGTTATAATTTCTTGAGCCGTTTTATTATTTAAGTTACAAAACTAATTATAAAGTCTTTAGAGGTTATGGTTTAAATTAACAATATTTTTAATTATTGTAATTTTACAATAATTTAAAACCCCGTTTAAAATAGGTTTGTGTGACGCAAATCATCGAGACTTTTGATGTGATTTTTTCGATGAGATTTGAACATTTTTTTTTTAATATATCAATTGTTTTAAACACATAAAAAAAATTAAATACTGATAAACTTTACCAGTGGAAACAAGATGGATGATGGAAATAGTGGAATGAACTAGAAAACGAGCTTGAAATTAAAATCTGACCTTGTTTAAAGACTGTCCCAATGTTAAACAAAATATATCGTTTTAGGCTATTGAAAAAATATACTTTAAAACTGTGAGAATAAAAGAATAAAAAATTATTATTAAGTCTTCAAAAATAAATTTTTTTTAGTATAGTCAAGCCAAAAAATAAAACCGCCAATAGCCTCAATTACAGGCTAAAGCCTGGATGTGAACTTTGAATTTAGTTAAATTATTTTGAAAAAGTTCTTTAATTTACTACTAATCCTAGTTCTAATCGGTTCTTACGTATATTAACTATATATAGATGTCAAAACACAATATTACTATCAATTTTCACAAAAATACTAGAATTCCGTCCAAGAAAGAGCTTATAATTAAGAAAAATTGCCAATAAACGATCAGAACAGATCATATTGTTTAAAATCTTATTCAAATTTGGACAAGCGATTGTAATTTTAAGATAATTAAAAAAAAAAAATGAATGCTGGGTTGTTTTTTTTTTTTTTTTTTTTAATATACATAGACTCTAAGCCCATACACGCCCATACTAACAGCACATATACACCTATATATATACCAGCATACATATATAAATGCAGTGTTATAAAAACCGTAATAAAAATTTGTTTTTGGTTTTTTCAAATACAAAATAAAAAATAAAATAAACCTGAAAATTTAAACACACTAGCAATATAAAAAATAAAGCAATATACAATACAAACTCAAATAATAAATATTTATACATCTATTCATAGCTATTAGTTTCAGTAAAATCTTAATGCAACTAAATACTTAGGTAACTCAATTTTAATAATAGGTAGACAAACCCAAAACACTCTTAGTAATATAGAAAAAGGTTATCTATAGAAAGAATTAGATTTTTATGCTTACTTTTAAAAACAGAAAATGAGGAAGGCAGATCAAAATTTTGCAAACTAATTTTATTCCAAAGATTAGACGTACGATAATCAATACAAAGCTGATTAAACTTGGTTCGACATAAAACTTTAGCAAATTATTATTTCTCAGTGCATACTTATTGTCTGGCTTTAAAGTAAAAATATTTTTAAAAACGTCAGGAGATAAGTTATTTTTTCACAAATATATACAAAATTTTCCACATTTTTATATACAAAACATAGAGTATTACATAAAATCACTTCATAAATATTAGATATTCTCATTTCGTTAAGTAAAAGGTTTAGAATGAGTAAAACGATCGGAAAAATTAAGAATATGAATTGCGTGTTTCTGACGAGAAAAAAGACGTTTCAACTTATTTTTCCCAGCACTTCCTGAAGCAATATTTGCATAATTTATATAATTATGGATAAACGAGTGATAGAGTTGGGTCAAACTTTTTATATTTAGATAATCTCTAGATTTATATAAAATTCCAATATTTTTAGGATCTTGATACATACGCGATCAGTATGCTGCTTCCATGTAATGTGCTCATCAAGGTAGACTCCTAAAAGCTTTATGACAGAGTCCCTCTTAATCTCAATTTGGTTAATAAATATTTTAAGCAGATTTATGGGTAGGTAACGTTTTTTTGCAGCGGGTATGTGGATACCTAGTAGGATAGGTCAATAAAGTGTGGATACCTAGTAGGATCGTGTGGATACCTAGTATGTATAGATAGTGTGGATACCTAGTAGGATAGTGTGGATACCTAGTAGGATAGTGTGGATATCTAGTAGGATAGATCAATAAAGATACCTAGTTTTAAAAGTGCCTTAACTATACCGAGTAGTAAATCATTTTCTTTTAGTTTATGCTCACTCTGCTTGATAAGTTGATTACCCTGTTTAATCAGATTTTTTTATCAATTGATCCTCTTCATATGTCCTAATCTATATTTCAAGATCTTTTTCTAATCTTTTATATATTAGTTATTATTATTAAAAAAACTTATGAATTGCATTTATTTAGTATTATTTGTATTATTTAGTATTATTTGTATTACTTAGCTCTAGCATCTAGAGTACCGGCTGGTCTGGGTTCTAGCTAATTTACTGATGACATAACTTATATTCATTACGTAACACTGACAACTAGAAAACCAGCAGCCGGTTTCTTAGCCTTTGATGATTTAAAACCGGCTTCTGATTACATAAAATTTACTAACAAGTAATCGACTTAATCGTTTGTAATATCCGCGCTGATTGTTAGTAGAATGAATGTAGGATAAAGTATAAGATATAGTATAGAATATAGCATAGGATATAGCATAGGATATAGTATAGGATGTAGTATAGGATGTAGTATAAGTATAGTATAGGATGTAGGATATAGTATAGGATATAGTATAGGATAAATAATACGCGGAACACCGAAACCCCTTAAATTACAACAGTACGCAGACGACTCGAATTTTTTGCCAGGGACATAAAATCAGTCCGTTTTTTACCGAAACAGTAAAACTATTTGAAAAAGCAAGTGGTTCAGTGATCAATGTCTCAAACACCAAGGGCCTCGCCCTTGGGGATTTTGATCCTAAAATGTACCCAGAATTGGATAACATAGAGTGGACCAATAGCACCGGTTTTAAAATATTGGGTGTTACGCTTTACACCAGACTGAGTAATACTACCAATTTCAACTGGCTAGTAACTCTTAACAAAGTGGAGGAAAAACTCAAGTTTCTGGGACTACGTACTTTGTCACTTAGGGGAAAGACTATGTTGATAAATACGCTAGCAATGTAAAAAGTTTTGTTTCTAGCAAACGTGCTGCCCGTTCCTGAATGGGTAATAGAACGTTTATACAGTGCCATATTCGAAAATATGTGGCAAAAGATCAATTTCAATCCGATCAAAAGAAAGACACTTTTCTTACCCGTCAAAAACAGGGGTCTCGGAACTTTATAACCAAAGTAGCAAAGCCTTGCACTTCGCCTCTAAACTTTCAACTGAAAGAATGCGGAGAGGATAAACCTCACGATTACTACTAATTTTTAAAGTACTGGGTAACAAGTTCACTTATAAAGTTTACGAACCAAAACCAAAGCTGGAACTTTTTGAAACAGAACAATTTTCCAAAACACTGGGACAACAAAATATCTCAGTACTACAAAACAACAATTGAAATATTAGGCAAAAACGAGGCCCTTTTTAACATCCTCCTAAAATCAACAAAAAAGTTTAATCTAGAAGTGGCAAAAAACAAAAAGACAGTCGTGCCAGCAGAACCTTTCTGAAACGGTTCAACAAAAACAACAATGCCCAAATTTGGAAAAAAAACTTTACCTCCCACGCATGCGGACCGACACAAAATATCCTTTTTCGATTTCTACACAACGGTCTACCTTGTGCGGCCTTGCTAGCCAAAAGCACAAGGCAACAGATTGTAAAAAACAATAATTGCAAAACTTGCGGTGATATCGAGGACACGATCCACATATTTGCCTACTGTCCTTCTTCTGTTGAAATATGGGAGTATATTAAACATGTGTATAAGTCCTTAACACCCCAAAACAAATTTCTCTCCGATAAATTCTATCTTCTCGATTGGGATAGCGAATCTATTGGTGAAGAACCCTATTTCGCAACTGCTGTTGAAACTCACCCAAACCATTATGAGTGCAATATGGAACAGCAAATGCCACCGCACGTTTAGTAACATAAAAAATGACTCGTTGGCAGTGATCAGGGTAATAATCAGGAACATCAGAATTATTATTACTTTAAAATATAATTATCATGTCCGTAAAAACGCTGCGGACATTTTTCTGTCAGCTTTTCTGTTTTAATAATGTATTTTACCAAGAAGAAAATGGGAAACTAAAACTAAACTTATGAGCTAAATTAACGTACTGGCTTATAATTCAGAACTGAATGTTTAGTAAAGACCTCTTGTTCTCTGGAAAGCTTTATTTACAACAAAAATATTGTTATTTATGATTAGACAATCACTGCCAACCTTTATTTTATGAAATATTATTTTAACATATGTGTGTTATATGTAGAGATTGTATAGTGGCATTTGTGTAAAAGTCCTGTAAATTTCTTTATTACCTATTTATTTTTTCTTTAATAAAATCTTTCTTTTCAAAATACTCTAATCTAATATTGAACATTATCTTTAAATATATATAAATTTTTTTTAAACCCTACCAAGTTTTTGACATCTCTCCGCACAATAGCTAAAAAAAAAAAAAAAAAAAAAAATACAAAAAAATATAAAATTTCAAAACACAAAAACAAAATGTATTTAAATAAAAATATAAATAAAATGTATATAAATAAAAACAATTGTAAACATTCTATATTGTATATTCAGTTAAACTTTTTAAAACTTTTACATTGTAAAACCATAACTTTATGTTAACCTGAGATAGTATAAATTTATAAAATTGCAAATAATTTATTGTTTTATAAAGAAAGAAAAAATAAATGTAGGAGATATTTTTGATAATTTTAATGAGCTTAAGCTAGGTATTAAAGAATATGAAAAATCAAGATTTGTATCTCTTTATGTTCGATATAATCGAACAATTGATTTGCAATTAAAAAAGGTTTGCAACGATATATTAATTAAGAATTAAAATAATATTGTTTAACATACTGTAGCTATCGCGGTGGGCGTCACTTTAAATCAAGATTAAAAGGGCGTCCAAATCAAAGGTATTTTTAAATAATAATTAAAGTAAGTCAATAAAATCATAACTTTTTTTAACAATATTTTTTTGAAAACTGAAGATTTCGTTTCACTAAAGATGCTACCTGAAGACTTATTATTTATACATAGTACCTATAAAATTCAATGTCCATTTACAATTTGCATTGGTTTACTGAAGATGGTGAAAAGTTCTATGTGATAAAAGTTATTAACGAGCACAAACATGCAACTAACAAAGTAAATCTGTTTGTTTTTTTACTATGTAAAGGTATTAGTTTTTTGCTAAATAGCAGGGTGGCCAGTATACATGAAATAAGGGAAATTATGGAAAAGTCCAGGAAAATGTTTTTTCGTTAGGAAGTTAGAGGAATCAGGGAAAAGTCTAGGATTTTGCCATTTTCCCCTCAAAAGTCAGTGAAATTTCCAAAACTTAGCTTAATTGATTTTAATTAAATAATAGCTTTTTTTATATAGTTTTCTTTTCCCTAAATCTTTGCTACTAGATGAAAAGACATTTACAAACAATAAAAAAAGTAAGTACTATCATTTTTTTATTTATAAAATTCCAGATTTTTTTATATCAGAGTCAGGGAAAAGTCAGGGTTTTTTGATTTGATTGTACTAAGTGGTTGGCCACCTTGAACAGACAGTCAAGAAATATTTTTATTGATGAAATATTGTGTTGTTATAACAGCAGCAATATTTCATAACAGCAGAGGTAAAAAAAGTTTAAAAACCTTTCTCATAATTTTCATAGGCACATTTGACATGAGGTAAACTCAACTAGACAGGAGTGCAGCAAAAAAAGGTTCTTAGTTTATAATTATATTTTTAGATGTTATATTATTCAGTTGTTACATTTTTTTAACAAATTTTAATAATCAATAATTATTTCATACTTTCAACACACTTGATAGAAATAAAACATAAATAGATATAGAAATGGAAGCTTTATTTCTTAACTATATCTGTCTTACGTGCCGCACAATACTGTAAAAGCAGAATGGCAAAAATTCTGCGATATTTTTTGATCTTATTGTTAATTTTATTTTAACTGAAATTAAGACAAATTAAAAAAATGTTCTTTGAACTATAAACAAGTTTTTTATAAAGATTTATCTGTAAAGTGTTAGAGATTTATCTCTAAAACTTTACAGATAAATCTTTATAATATATATATATATATATATATATATATATATATATATATATATATATATATATATATATATATATATATATATATATATATATATATATATATATATATATATATATATATACAGGGTGGCCGATAAGTACGTATAATATTAAGACAGTCATACCAGAGTTTTGTAACAATTGATATATAAAAATGAACAAATGAACTGTAACAAATAACTTTTATTACACATTTTCGAAGTATCCGCCATCTGCGTCGATACAGGCTTGAATTTGCTTGTTGACCGACTCAACCGTGCGCCGCAAGTAGGCCAGATCCAAATTAGCCCAGGCGTTTAACAATTCTCGACAAATTTTTAATTTTCTGGCGAGACAAATGTTCATCTAAAACGCCCCAAACGGAAAAATCAAGTGGTGATAAATCGGGGCTATTTTGGAGGCCACAAATCTTTCCCGAGGTAATCCTTAATTTTCGTGTCCAAGAAAGCTAGCGTGTTTTTGGCCCTGTCTTGTTGGAAGATCATTTCTGGGTTTTTTTGCTTCCATGGAATGACGAACTTCTTGATAATCTCATCTTGGTAAGTTTTGGTGTTAGTCTTAATGCTTTTGTCGATAAAAATCAGCTCCGTTGTGCTGTTTGCCGAGACTCCTCCCCACACCATTAAACTTTTTGGAAACAGCGTCTTTGTTGCAACTTTTCTTCTGCGGCTGTTTTTTAGACCTGCTTACAAGAGTTGTTGGTGATTTTGAGAGCTTTGGCAACTTCAATGGTGAAAACTTTTTCGTCCGACCATAAGACATCCTCAAAACAGCGCACTCGAAAAAACTGCTTCAATTCCTGGCACTTTTCGAGGCGTTTTTGTTTCGCTTGATCTGTTAGCTGTTGCCCGTTCAAAAGTCGATAGCTTTTGAGTCCAAGATCATTGTGCTCAATCGCTTGAAGAGTCGATTGAGCACAATGAAGATACTTATCGGCCACCCTGTATATATATATATATATATATATATATATATATATATATATATATTATATATATATATATATATATATATATATATATATATATATATATATATATATATAAATATATACATATAATATATATATATATATATTTATATATATATACATATATATATATATATATATATATATATATATATATATATATATATATATATATATATATATATATATATATATATATATATATATATATGTATATATATATATATATATATATATATATATATATATATATATATATATATATATATATACAGTTTTATATAATATAATATAAGCTAGAGATGAGTTGGTTTAAACATAAAACAAAGAACATTATGAACATTTAGTTGAGATATATTAAAAACATTCATGTTAAATAAGAGTGACCTTGAGTGGGTAAAACGATTTCTGAAATTTATAAGACGTGCAATATGCTTCTGCTGACAATAAAATGGCTTTAATTTACTTTTATTGATACTACCCCATGCAATATTAGCATAATTAATATGACAGTGTATAAAAAAGTAATATAGTTGTGTTAATGAATGTTTGTTTAAAACGCTTCTTGCTTTATATAAAACTCCAATGCTTTTTTCAATTTTGTTGCAAAATGTCCGATGTGATTCTTTCATGATAAATTTTCATCTACAAATATACCTAAAAAATTTGTGAAAATTACTCTTTTTATTTGAATATTATCATTATGAAGAAAAGGCGTATTACTTGGAAGTAAATGTTTTATTAAATCGTGAATGAAAGAAAATCCATTTAGTTTTATTAATGTTGAGTGTAAGTTTATTTGTTTTAACCCAGTCAGATATTTTTGTTAGTTCAATGTTCATATCATAAAAAAGTTTATTGGTGTTATTATTAGATAGGAATAGGTTTCTATAATCAGCAAACATTATAGTTGTTAATTTTGAGACTTCATGGAGATCGTTAACAAAAATTAGAAATAATAGAAGCCTTAGTATAGATCCCTGAGGAACTCCACAACTTATATTGATATAATCTTGTGAAGAAGATCCGTCGACATAGATAAATTGTTTGCGATGTTTTAAATAGCTTTTTAGTAGTTTTAAAACATTACCGGTGATACCATAATGTTCAAGTTTTTTAAACAGTATTTCATGGTCAATTGTGTCAAAAGTCTTAGATAAGTCTATAAAGACGCCTAAAGTAAACTCTTGACTCTGAATTATTGCATGTTCATTAGAGTTATTTCTTTTAAAACCGTATTGATTCATGTAAAGTATATTATTAACAGCAAGATGATTAGATATTTGGTTTAACATTATTTTTCTAAATTTTTTGAAAAAACAGAGAGGATAGATATTGTTCAATAATTACTGACATTCGAAGGTTCACCTCCTTTAAATATAGGTATCTGTGATTGAAAAAAAAAGTTCTTAATTTTTCTATTTCTATTTCTTTTATTTAATTTTTTTATTTTTTTTATTTAATTTTTATATATACTTTAAGCACCGTTAAAAAGTTGTTTTTTAACTTTGTGTGATTTTAACTTTGTGCGATTTTTTTATTTATATTTTTAATACTAAAATTCTGCTCTACTAAAAACAAAACTATTGCAGTATAAAATAACTTATATTTATCGTATATATATCGCTATATAATAACTTTATAATAACTAGTATAAATAACTTATATTTATCGTATATATTATCGTATATATCATCGCTTAAGCCTTTGAGCCGATAAGACGTGTTTTTGTTTGAGCGTAAGTTTTCAGGAATTTTAAATTTTTTTTTTTTTTTTTTTTTCCGTATTCTTTATCTTTCTTTTTTACTTATTTTTCTAACTTTTTCTAACCACTACTTCTTTTTCTACTTATTGCTTTACCTAATTAGCTTATTAATTACTTTTCTACTTAAAATTATAGTAATATATTAACTATTCGTGTCTATAATACAGTTTTTTGTTGTACTTCGCATACCTAAATTAAATATAATTCTTATATTTTATACCTATACTTATATTTTATTATATATATCTTTATTTATATATTACTATTATAAAAATAGTTATAACTGAGATTTTTTTTATGCTTCAGTTCGCTTAATTTTTTTTTTTTTTTTTACAGAGTTTATAAAAAGTTTTTTTTTTTTTTTTTTTTTTTTTTTTTTTTTCTTTTTCTTCGCCAAAAGTTGCGTTTGCACCTGTTCTTTGTTTTTAGTTTTCTGAACAATAAGCTAAATTTTTGCGCTCTGACACAAACTATATTAGTAAATTATATATCCATATATTATATATAAAATACATATAAAAAAGTTATATATAAACATATACAAATAATATAAAGAAATTAAATATATACAAATAAATAGGATAACACGGAAAAAAACACATACTGAATCTTTTTAGTCCCTGTGTAATAAGTTATTTGTCATAATTGTAACAAATAAATTTGCAATAATTGTAACAAATAAATAAACATAAAAACATCACTGATATAAAAAAAAAAAAAAATTTATCTGTGATGACTAATTTAACACCAGCTCAATTAAAGCAAGTCGAGGACGCAATTAAAAAACTTATTCATGCTGAAACTGCGAAATGGTCGGCCAAAATATCTGAACTAGAACAAGTAATAAAGCAACAACAATTAATAATAGATAAGCTAATCCAAAATCCTAATGAGCTAACTAATACCACAACCAGTAGTATCGAATCCAGCTGGGTTACAGTTGCAAGCAAAAACATAAAAAAAAAGCAGCCTATTGAACAACTAAAAATTATCAACACATTTGCCATTGAGCAACAGCAAAAAAAGAAGCGTGAAAAAAATGTTATTATTTATGGCATTAAAGAATCTGCAAAGTTATCAGTTGCTGATAAGCATATCGACGATAAGGAAACGGTTCAGAATATCTTAGTTACTATTTCATCTGATGCAAAACCAAAATCTGTCAAACGTATTAAATCTACGTCCTCTAAACCAGGACCAATTATCGTCGAACTTTCTGATGTCTCCGAAAGAAACCCATTATTAACAGCGGCAAAAAAATTGAAAAATTCAGATAATTATAAAAATATTTTTATAAGCCCAGATTTGACTGAGGCTGAAAGATATTTAAACTATCAGTTAAGAATGAAGCGTAATGAATTAAATAGTAATATCAATTTAAAAACATCGCCCTTTAGATACGGTATACGAAGCAGCGGAGTCGTCAAACTCAAAAATATACAAACCACTACATAAACATTACTACCCTTCTTCCACTCTTTTACCAGCAAACTTAAAATACAAAAGTAAAAATCTTCATAACAAAAAAACAAACTATAGCGTTAATAGCGTTAATTGTTATTATACTAATGCTACATCTCTCGATAATAAAATGGCCGATTTAATTTCAATATCTAGAACGTTTGATTATCACGTTATTGCTATCTCTGAAACATGGTTTCGAAATGACTCAGTACCTAATATCGATGGGTATAGCCTATATCGTAAAGATCGTCAAGACGGACGTCGAGGTGGCGGTGTAGCTATCTACATTACAGACGTATTAGCTATCTACATTACAGACGTATTTAACTCTCATGAAGTTAACCAATTTTATACAAATCTTCTCGAACAAGTCTGGGTATCTGTAAAATTTAACAACAAACATATACTTATCGGTTGTATATACAGACCAAATGATGCCAGTTTAATAAAATATGTCGCTGAATCCTTCAAATTAGCTCATAGTTTAATTAAAAAGCCCTATGATGACTGTTTGATTGTCGGTGACTTTAACTTCCCGAATATAAAGTGGTCTAACGATGGTATTGAATCTTTTAACCCAAACAATCCTACCGAGTATGATTTCTGGAATATTTTCCAAAACAGCCTTTTTACTCAACATATCACATTTCCTACTTTCCAGACTGATTATGGTTCCTCAAATAATATGTTGGACTTGTTATTTACTTACAACAGTAATTCTATTTTAAACTTGTCTCCTAGTACTATACTAGGTAACACCACTAAGGGTCATTTTAGTATCACTTGGAGATTCTTAGTTTCAGAACTGTTTACCGAAAGTGAATCTCAATCGTTTAATTACAAAAAAGGTGATTACGATTCAATATCTAACTTTATTGCATCAATCGACTGGGAGTTTTTATTCCTGAATAAAACTGCAGATCAAATGTTCAATATACTAATTTCTAACTATCGCACTGCTTGCACATATTTTATTCCCAAGATTAATAAAACAAAAAAAAAGTATGATCCTTGGGTTACCCCACATATTAAAAACCTGATCCGAGAAAAAAAATCCGCTTGGCATATAAACTGCTCTACCAAATGGGAGAATAGTGAGCTTAAAATAAAATACAATCGCCTTAATCGTTCAGTAAAAACTGAAATATTTAAAGCAAAAAAAGCACATGAAAAAGAAATAATATCAAAATCCCAAAACAACCCAAAAATCGTTTACAAATATATCAACAAACAACTAAAAATTAAAGATAGAATTCGCTCTCTCAAAGATACTTCAGGCAGAATTATTGAAGCTCTTCCTGATATAGTTGATCTTCTAAACTCTCAATTTAAATCTATGTTTACACTTGAAAGCTCTGAAAATTTTCCTTTGCTAAATAAAAGTGGTATTATTTCTGAATGCATTTATAATGAAAACTTGGATTTCTCTATCTCAGATATTATTCAGGAACTTGCCGATCTAAAGCCTTATAAATCATTCGGATCTGACGGCTTGCATCCCTTAATACTCAAGATATGTGCCAAAAGCTTTGCAATTCCATTAACAAAAATCTTTCATAAATCCTTTAATTCTGGAGTAGTACCCACTCAATGGAAATTAGCAAATATTAGTCCGATCTATAAAAAAAAGGGAGATAAATTACTTGCTGAAAACTATAGACCTATTTCACTAACATCTGTTGCCTGTAAAATCTTTGAAAAACTTGTAAAGAAAAAAATTTTAAAGCACATTAACGATAATAAAATGCTCTCTGCAAATCAACATGGCTTCCTTTATCATAAATCATGCGTAACTAACCTAATAGAAACTTTTGATATCATTTCGTCCTCCATAGCATCTCACCAATTTATTGATGTAATCTATCTTGACTTTGCCAAAGCGTTTGACTCTGTACCTCACAACAGACTTTTGTTAAAATTAAGATCTTTCGGAATAAACGGCAAACTCCTACAATGGATTAAATCTTTTTTAGTGGGCAGAAAGCAACGCGTTACAATTAACAATACCAGCTCTGCATGGGTTGATGTTCTCAGTGGTGTTCCTCAAGGTTCTGTTCTCGGCCCGCTCCTCTTCATTCTCTACACAAATGATCTCGCAAAACTCACTGAAACTTCTGAGATATTTGCCGATGATACTAAACTTTTTTCTAAAACCTTATCGCAATCTAATTTTGTTGATCTGCAGGATCGTCTACGCTTGGTATACGAGTGGTCAAACACTTGGTTACTTAAGCTAAACACTTCAAAATGCTGCGTCATTCATTACGGTCGAAACAACCCCCATTACAATTACTTTCTTCAAAATAACCAAGGAATCAACCAATCTCTAAGAAGCTCTACTAAAGAACGTGATTTAGGAGTCATTTTTACATCTAACCTCAAGTGGAGCGCTCATATTCAAACAGTTGTCTCTAAGTCCTTACAAATTCTCGGTATGCTGAAAAAGACATTCACTTTCATTGATGAAAAAATGGCTCTCAAATTATATAAAGTATTTATAAGACCACATCTTGAATATGGAGTGTCCATTTGGGCTCCTTTTTTAAAAGCTGATATGGCTTTGGTTGAATCTGTTCAACGCAAAGCTACAAAATGGGCTTACAGCTTGAGGCATCTTCAATACTGCGAAAGGCTAAAAAGATTAAACCTACCATCACTTGAGTTTCGACGCCTTCGATGCGATTTAATCCAAATTTTTAAATTAATACATCGTTTTGATATAGTTAATGATAAATATCTACCAAAATATATTAACTCCGTGTCTCGTGGTCACCATTCTAAAATAAGGCGTGAGTATGTTCTAAACTGTCTTCCAAGATATAATCATTTGTATAATAGATCAGCAAAATACTGGAACAATCTACCAGAGCAAATAACTTTGTACTCCACTGTACTTTCTTTCAAAAATAGACTAGACACCTGGTTGTGGAAAAAGTTTGGAACAAATATTTATAAAACTGGTTGTTTATAGTGGGGTGTTTCCCCTGCTCGCTGTATGTGTACATTCTATGTAAATTTACGGCTACAACTATAATAATAATAATAAAAAAATTCTATATATATATTTTTCAATTTCTTCAATATTTATAAAATTACAAGTTAAAATATAATAATATAAACAATTACAAGTGAGGATTTTTACTATTAATATAAAAAAAAAGAATACGGAGACTCGTAGAAGACCTTAAGGTCTTGTCGTCGAGAACCGCTGCAAACTCGTTACAAATTTACGTGTTAAATATTTTAAAATAAATAAAAAAACTGTGTTTAACAATATTAGAAGAAAAACATAATTTAAATAAAAATAAAAATTTACAAATAAATTTCCTATTAAAAGTATAAAAGTATATTATCAATAGACAAAATGATTTTCTTAAGTTTCCTTTTGTATGAGGTATAGGTCCATTCATGAGAAAAGTCAAAATATTTCAAAACTATTTTATTCCAAAGAAAGGCTCCTCGGAAAAAAACATAAGATTTACCAAAATTTGTATGCGAAAATTGTAGTAGAATAAAATTATCATTTCATAGATTGTACTTGTTTTTTTCTTTTATTGAGTATAGGTTATGAAAGGAAGAAGGGAAATCGTTAATTTTACATTTATACATAAAACATAAAATATTATAAACGTTAAGCTGATATACATTTAAAGTATTCATTTCAAGTAAGAGAGGCCTGGCATGAGTAAAACGGTCTTTAAAGGTTATAAGACGTGCAATGTGTTTCTGTTGACGATGAAGAGGTTCTAGCATACTTTTGTTCACACTTCCCCAAGCAATATTAGCGTAATATGTCAGTGAATAAAGGAATAATATAATTGAATTAAAGCATGGCCTACTTTATTTATACGGCCGGATATTTTACATTTTGAAGAAAAAAATAGAAGGCCAGTTTTCTGGAAAAGTGTTTTTAAGAAAGCAGCTTTGGAAGTTCAAAAAGATGGTTAACAAATGTTGCGTCGTAAATTGTCGTTCAAATTATCATAATTATGGTGAAGTATCTACAGTAGTATTTTCGTTTCCAAAAAATGAAGAGTTAAAAAAATATTGGATTAAATTTGTAAATAGAATAGGTATGCGGAATTCGCGTTTTACGGAACCGATAAATGTGCTAAATTCTTGTTCCACGCTTTTTTAAGTTTTCTTTTCGCCAGTAAGGTAGGAACGTTTTTTGCTGCCTAAATTTTTAAATTTTCATATTACAATAGATATTTTTAAAAAACTAGAAGAATATATCTTGGTTGCTATTTGTCTTTTGATTACTATAACGAACTTTTTAAGATAATTTATTGACTTTTAAAAATGTGTAGTACATTATGCATTCCCCATACTTTGAAGATGAGTTTTTACACATTTCTAACCTAGTCTTACCCTTAAGTTTACACATTTTTTGTTTACCTGCCAAGTTTCATTGAAAAATATGGATGCGCATTATCTCTATTTTTACCCCCACTTTTGGTACCTAATTTCAAAATTTTCTAGAATATTCACGGGAGATAGGGGGGTGAAATAACCAGCCGTTAAAAACAAACAAATGTATACTTTTCAGAACTTGAAAATACTTTTATATGTTAGTATATGAAATTGTAAAGAGAAACTCTTCAAATAAACATTATTCGGTTTTATATAGTCGTTTAATAATCTAATTTTTAGATAAAATGAGCTTTACTACATTGCAATCTCCAAACTATTTGGAGAACATTGCAATCTCCAAATTATTGCCACCGATCTCAATCTCAAAGTTATTTGGCCAATAATTAATCACAAATAAAAGCCAAATTGGCTTTTCTTTGTGATTAAATTTTTATCAGTTTATGATATTCAACTCAAAAAAATGATACGCTCTAAATGACATTTGTTTGCTTAATTTATGTGTATATTTTTAAATTTTCTGTGTTTTATTTACAGGTTATTAACCTGTAGATAACGTATTTATTTTTATTCATCATGAATAAAATAAAATAAAAATCTAAAGATAATCATAAACATGAATTTCATGTCTATGATTATCTTTAGATTTTTAAATAAATAAAAAATATATGCAAGTTAACACTTGCAAGGGAAATTGGTTGAAAGCGCAAGATTTAATACTATAGTTATTGTAAGTCAAAAGGAGCAAGTACTTTTTGGTTGAAATAGATTTATTTATTTTTTACACTCTGTGTAAGTAGTAAATTATTTTTTATTTAATTGTTGTTTTTTTTCCAAGTTTTTTCAATAATTTACTTCTTCATCTTGGCAATTTTTTTCTGTTTGTAATCCAAACCTACTTCTTTAATTTCTATATTTAACTTTAATATATATATATATATATATATATATATATATATATATATATATATATATATATATATATATATATATATATATATATATATATATATATATATATATATATATATATATACATATATATATATATATATATATATATATATATATATATATATATATATATATATATATATATATATATATATATGTATATATATATATATATATATATATATATATATATATATGTATATATATATATATATATATATATATATATATATATATATATATATATTATATATATATATATATATATATATATATATATATATATATATATATATATATATATATATATATATATATATATATATATATATATATATATATATATATATATATATATATATATATATATATTATATATATATATATATATGTATATATATATATATATATATATATATATATATATATATATATATATATATACCATTACTACTTTTTTTGTTATTGTATTAATAATTGTTTTAGAATACAAATAATGTTGTGGTTAATATTTTTAATATTGTTTATTTATTCTTTAATGTTATTTTATTTTCATTTCTTTTTTTCTTATTTCATTACAAATATTTATTTGTTTTTTCTTATAATTTATAAATTAATTGATTATTTTTAAAGTTACTTATACTTAACTATTTTACACTAATCTAGTTCTTTTGTAATAAATACATTAAATAAAATATATTCAAAGGTTATAAAATAAAAGTTCTACACTTTTTTTTTTAGTGGTTTTAGTGTTTGTGGTCTTTATCAAACACATTAGTTTGATAATAGTAAAATATTTTTTTATTATTTACAACAAAATGCGTCCAAAAAAAAGGTATACTAAAACAATATTTTGTGGAGGGTTTAAGAAATATTTAGCTGCTAACTACAAATTACCATCTGGAACAAGCATTCAATGTATGAATGGGTACGTATTTTTTTCTTTTTACACACAACGGTGAAGTTTATAGCAAAACTGTTGCACAGCTTAATGAGTATTTTGACTTACAGTTGATTAGTATCATTTGCCTATCACAAATTAAAAGCATAGTGTATGCAGTCAAAAAATTTTAAAAGGCTAAATGCAAGTTGTGTTGCATTTCGCAATGAGCCTTGTCTTAGATCATTGTCAACAATTACACTTTTAGTGCCACCTACCTCTTGTAATGCTATTTCTAATATTTTATGTTCTTCAGTTGAGACAGATTCTAGACACATTAGTTATACATCGACAATAAATGAATGTAATGTAAGTGGAAGTGAAAATTTGAATACAAGGCATACAACAAGACAGAAAATAGAAAAGCCTAGTCCTAAGAAACTAAGTTCTAAAAGATGATGTCACATTATCTTCTCGGTTAGCTAGGTCTACCACAGAAAGTCGTACGAAGATATCTTTGAAAACAATCATAAACTGCATGCGATATAAATTAAAAGTTTTAAGACAGAGTGCTAAAAGAAAAGAACAGATTATAAAAACTTTATGAGCTGAGGTTAGAGACTTAAAAAATAAAATACAAACATTATTACAGTAGATTTTTTCGCAACCTTATTGCTACTAAAAAGGCAATGAAAAATAAAAAGAGAGAAAAGTTTAGAAATGTAACTCTCAGACATAATGCTGCTAATAGGACAAATACAAATGCTATTACTTGCTTAGAAAACAATATGACCCAGATGGAAGACTGCAATATAAATAATACAATTATGTTAGATGATGATAAAACTTATCTATTAAAAATGAGGATGATAATTTACAGCATGATATTGTCCAATGTCCCAACAGGTAACAAGTGGATCATACTGCTTTAGTTTATTCAAATTTTTACTTAAAACCCTTTGACGAATGTTGTTGTTTGATTATCTCAAATATATCAAACACGATGTCAGATAGAATTTCGACTAACCATCTTACAATAAAAAAAATTTGTGATATCTGGACTAAAAATCTTAATGAGTTAAGCTGCCTCTTCTACCAAAAAAATGTCTGATGCCTTGTAACGTGATAACATCTTCAGTTTGGTGCATCTTGTAATATGGTAAAACTATAACATTTGATTTTTTCAAATGTTCATTCATGAATTCATTCGTTTATTCAATACTCATTTTTGATAATACTTTTTTTAATAAATAATACCATTTTTAATAAAGTCAAAGAATAACCTATCGTATGGAAGTCTGGAAGGAAATTATAATAACTAATTTCATATGTAAATTAAATAATATTTTCAATTTTAATAATGTATTTATGTTAATTTAGGTTGGAGGTGGAGAGGCGACCTGCTTCCGATTCGATGGGTGCCACCGGTGCACGTTGTAATATAGTTTAATTTAATTTGTATTTTTATACTAGATTTACTTTTTTTTAAATAAATATAAAATTGATAAAATAATCATTTTTAATAAAAGGGTGTATAGGGTGTACACCCCCTCCCCAACATATACCTTTTTTTTTAGGTCAGGCCCACCCCTTCTTCTAAAAAAATTTCCATTATTTAAAAAAATACTTTTTCAAAAATAGGGTGTTCCCCCCCCCTCCCCCAGCCTCCACCACATACACCCTGAATCGAAGTTTAACTTTTCACATATGGTCTAGAAGGAAATGAAAACAACTACTTGCATATGAAAATCAACAATTTCATAAAAAAATACTCTTTTATAGATGAAATGTTGATATTATAGTAGTAAAGGTGGTGGCTGGATGCCCCCTCTAGCCACCCCTAATACGCCTGGAAGGTGTAGGCCAAGATTAATAGTTAGGTTATTCTAACATCTATCTAATGACATCAAGTTTTAAGTATTTAGACAAGAATTGACCAAGTTATTGCAATTTTAGTTGAAAAAAAAATTATTTTGACCACAGTTTAATCAACAAATCCATATATCCAAAAATCGGTACTAAAAGCGTCATAACTTTTTTTGGAATTGTTTGATTTTGATAATTTTTTCGCTTTTAAATTATTCAATTAAAGATCTTTCTAATGATATATAACAACCTAGAATTTATTCAATTTAAAAATTTCATGTAGCATACCTAAATAGAAAAGATTGGACACCTACTAATTCTTCCGTTATATGCATCAAACATTTTGAAAAAAATTATAAGAAAGGTAATAAGAATCAACGTTTTAGATTAATAAAAAATTTAAAGCCTATTCCAACTATTTTTGACTGCACAAATTTGACTGAAGAAGGTTCATTACAACTTATAAAATCTTCTAATTCATTAAGAAAATCACCAACTAAAAGAATATTTCAGCCAGATCAATATGAACAGTTTTTATTGAATGATTTGATTAATAGCTTTAACGATATTACTGAAAGTTTTGCTCCAGATGGTTTTTCATTCTTGAAGTATGATGATCATGTAATTTTTTATAAATTGAGTCATAGTACTTTATCTATTCCAGAGGTTACAGAGTGCATTCGTGTAAACAATGAGATGCATGTTAAATTATTTTACAGAGGTTCACCTCTGCCATTACCTCAGTGGTTTTGTCAAGGAACAGATTGTCGTTTATCTTGTAAAAGTATGCTTCATAATTTTCCTACCTACATTAAATCACAAGCCGAACAATTTTCATCTGTATTGACTGAATTACAGCAAATTAAATATATGAAAAAACCTATTTATTCAGCCAATATTATAAGGTATTCACTGATATTACGATATACTTCTATGCAGTCATACCAACTTTTGCGTGAAGAATTGCCTTTACCATCATTATCATTACTTTAAAAAATAACTAGTGGAAATATTGATGCTCTAAGTTGTGCAAAACGTTTAAAATTAGAAGGTAAGATATCTCAAGACATTTGCTTGATTTTTGATGAAATGTACTTGCAAAAATGTGAGGAGTATTTTGCTGGAGAGAATAGTTTGTTTTATGATAGTTGGCCTGAAACAAAACATTCCATATGTGATCAAAACGTCTCCTGAAAAAACAATCAATGCTGAATGGTTGAAAGAAGAAATTTTTGAATGTCTTCGTATTTTAACTTAATGTGAATTTAATGTTATAGTTATTGTGTGTGACAACCATTCTGCTAATGTTTCTTGTTTTAAAAAAATCCTTTGTGCATCGAATCAACAAGCTGAAGATTTGTTTTTTATTTACAATCTAAAAAAAATTTACCTCTGTTTTGATGTTGTACATCTTATTAAAAACATCAGAAATAATTTGTTAAATTGCAAAAGATTTTTATTTCCAGATTTTAACTTTAATGGATTTAAAGATCCTATATTTGTATGTGGGGGAGAAATTAAATGGAGTACCTTCCACAATATTTATGAAAAAGACCTCACTCTTGATGCTGGTTTGCGTAAAGCACCAAAAATAACAATGAAAGTGTTACATCCTGGCAATTTTAAACAAAATGTTTCTTTAGCACTTGCAATTTTTGATGAAACTACATCAGCAGCGATTCACTCATATTTTCCAGATCTTAAAAGTAGTGCAGATTTTCTTACATTATTTAACAAATGGTGGGTTTTATCAAATTCTAAGTGTCAGTATTCAGCATGTAATATTTTAGGTAATGCAGTCGTTTCTGGTGATAAAAAACCTGAATTTCTTCGGGAAATGGCACATTGGATTGAAGTTTGGCAATCACAAAAGATACCAAACTGTGAGAAGTTTACTTTAAGTGTTCAGACAGCTGCAGCACTAATAAGAACACTTAATAGTCATGCCTCATTGATCGAGGACTTGCTTAATGATGAATATCACTTTGTTTTAACTGCGAGATTTCAAAGTGACCCATTAGAAAAGAGATTTGGACAATATAGACAAATGAGCGGTGGAAGATTTTTGGTAGGTTTAAAAGATGTCACTATTTCTGAAAAAATATTAAAAATCAAAAGTATAGTTAAAGAAAGTATTAACTTCGATGATAGTTTAAAAGTGCCTGAGTCAGAAAATAATTTAACAGATTGGAAAAACTTTCTTCTTGATATTGATGAAGCTCAGTGTACTCCAGAAATCATGACACTTGCACCAGAAAGTAGGGAAGTAGGTGCTCATATTGCTGGTTATATAGCAAAGAAACTTAAAAAACGTTTTGGTACATGTTGTAAAGAATTTTTATGTTGTGTCAATATTGATGAAAACAATCCTGATCATACTTATTTAACAATTATTTCTAGGGGTGGTCTCACTATTCCTTCACCGTTACTTTTGGATTATGTTTGCACATCCTTTGCTATGATTGACTACTTTTATAAAAAAATAAAGAAATTTAGTTTACATGCACAACAAGCTTTAGAATATTTGTTAAACCACTTTTATGACTCTTTTCAGACTTTTTCTTGTCCCATGCATGAGAAAACTGGGATAAAACTTGCTGGAAGAATTGTTGTTAACATTTTTCTTAATAATAAAAGAATTATCTCTACCAGTGAAGTAGCTGTTGATCATGTAAAATCTTTTAAAAAGAGAAAATTTGAGAAAATTTAATAAATTATCATTATTTTATTTTTAAATGAAAAAAGAGAAACATTTAAATATTTTTTATAACTGTTCTTGTTTCTTACATCGTTTTTACTAATACTAAATTTTAAAATAAACACTATTTATTTCTTAATAAATGTTCGTTTAATATCTAAAATTATGAATAAATACAACTTTTGTGGAGTTTTTAAATGTAGAAAGTAAAATAATATTGAAAATGTTCAAAACGTATTAAATTTTTGAAACATTACGATTTTAAAAACTGGCCTTCTATTTTTTTCTTCAAAATGTAAAATATCCGGCCGTATAAATAAAGTAGGCCATGATTAAAGTATGTTTATTTAAGAAACTTTTTGATTTTTATAATATTCCTATAGTTCTAGCAATTTCGTTAATTAGATTGTTAACGTGATTTTTCCATTTAAAATGTTCATTAATATAAGTGCCTTAAAATTTTGTAATTTTTGTTCGTTTTAATTCAATATTGTCTACAAAAATAAGTGACGTAATACTTGGAATTAATTTTTTTGTTGAAGTTGGGTAAAAAAGCATCCATTTAGTTTTTTCTATATTAATTGATAGTTAGTTTGATTTAAACCAGTCAGAAACTTTAATAAGCTCAGTCTTCATATTTCTAAATAATGTTGCTAGATCATTGCTGGTTAAAAAAATATTTGATTTTAATTCAATACAAGTGAGACCTGAAACAAGAGGCACGATGTGTTGTTGCCTAATATGCCGAATTGGTCGTTCAACGATGCAAGAAAAAAATCCTTTTATAGAGCAAACCACTATTGAGAAAAAACCAAAGGTGCGTTACAGCAAATTCCTTAGCCCTTTAGGAAAAGATTTGCCCCACCAATTCTCTCAAATAATGTTAAGGCAAAACATTCAATCTTTAGCAGCTAAAGATACCAAATCATCCGAACAAATTGCACCTCGAGTTATTTCCAATATAGAATTATCTCCGGAAAAAACTGTTCTACTGGTTAAAGCATCCGGCGGGCCTCCATGATTGCGTGGTTTGCAGTTTATTTGATGAATATTTGTTAATGTGTTATAATGTGGTTTTAAATGTTAATTTTTATATAAATTCGAGCATTTTCTGTTGTATCAATTCGAGCATTTTCTGATTCATAGTGATATGTATGGTGATGTGTTTTTTAAATTATATTTTATTTTTATTTCTGATTTTTTTATTTTCATTGTTTATGATTTTATATTGTTTAATAAACATAAAATCATAAATCATAAACAATTATATTGTCACTCTTTCTTTTTACTATTTCTTTTTACTAAAAAGAGTAAGTGACTTATCTTTATTAATAAAGATTTGTCACTTTTTTTTAGTAAAAAGAAAGACTTTTACTTTTAATTTTCTTAAAATTTTATTTGTAATTTTATTTAAAAAGACAAATTTTTATGTCAAAAAACCACTCACTTCAAGCTTGACTAAAAGTTTTAGTCAGACTAAAAGGGAGTAAACCATTTGACATTAAAAATTGATCAATATTGAAATCACTCTCTCATAAAATATATATAAACTTTTTTTACTGGTAAATATATTTTTATTGTTATCTCTTGTTAACAAGATTTAACATTTCTTTTTAACATGTTAAACAAACTATAAAATTATTGAATATTTTTATATTTTGTATTATAGTTTTTATTTACTTAACATAAAGATTTTTGTTATAAATGCCATTATATAAATTAATTTAAAATTTCAATAATTTAATTTTATGATATTTTGATTAATTACTACTGTATATAGTTATATAATGCTAGTTACTCAAGTTTTTAGTAATATATATATATATATATATATATATATATATATATATATATATATATATATATATATATATATATATATATATATATATATATATATATATATATATATATATATATATATATATATATACACACACACACAATATGTTTAGTTCCATCTCAAACCATGTACAATCAATCAGCTTCAGGTGACTATTTTATTTTCTGTTTCTTTATATATAATGTGATTATGCATAATTATTCATTAATCATGTTGAATATAAATGAAGAACTTGAAATTTTTTGAGTGTGTGTGTGTGTATATATATGTATATATATATATATATATATATATATATATATATATATATATATATATATATATATATATATATATATATATATATATATATATATATGTATGTATGTATATATATATAAGTTTAATTAATTTTTTTATAGACTTAATCGTATTATATTAACTTAATATAAAAAGGAAATATTGGATATTTCATTCTTAAATATATTTTGAAAAAATCTAACGTGGGAGAAAAAATTTAAGCAGGGCTCTTTACTTCTTTAGTGGGGGGGGGGGGTGTGCAAATGTATATACATCCTGCAAAATTCAGGTTGGTAATGCCAACGCAAAATCCAACCTATTTTTGCTTCATGCCGGCATGCAACTGCTGATCTAAATCTTTGTAACAAGTAGCAAAAGTAATTTTTTTGTCCACCTGACGAATATTTATTATTTTGATAAATAACAAAATGAATGTTTTGAAATAGACAAAATAAAAAAATAAAAACTAAGAAAAATTTAAGAAGATTTTTTCTTAGATAAAAAGATGTTCATCAAAGTCTTTTAGATCTTTTTAGTCTAATAGACTCCATAAAATTGCCACATTTTTTTCGACGGAAGCCAAAAAATTTGAAGTATTTTCTATTGTATTATGGGCCATTTGTGTTTTAAAAATTTGGTAATGCTGAAATTTGTTCTCTTTATTTAATGCTTTCAACATCTATTTATACATTATCCAATAAAATTGTTTCATCAAATGATATTGATGCTTGTCAGCAACTAATTTATTTATTTCAAAAGGGATTATGCTCCTATTTCGGTGAAGGTATTTGCACATTCACTTTCCATGCATTAGCGCATCTCTCTGACCAGGTAAAAAATTTTGGACCTCTTACAGCAGCGTCTGCTATGGTGTTTGAAAATGTAAATCGCCAACTAAAGAGGTCTGTTGCAGGAACTAAAGGCCATAGAAGGCAAATGGCTGAAAAATTTATTAGATTTCAGACGGAAAACCACTTAAATACTTTTTCTTTGAATCCTTTTGTGTTAGGTGCAGCACAAAATATATCAGATAAGTTGTGGAATATGGATTTGAATGATTTAAATGTTGACCTAAATCTTTATCAGTTTTATAACCGTTTTAGAGTTGCTGATAAAACTTTTCATGCTTATCATTATGGTAAAAAATTAAAATCAGCTTCATATTATGCATATTTAATAGAATTTAATGTGATTGTGAAAATTTTGTTTATTGCACATAACCAAAGACAAATCTTGTGTATATGACGATTGTATAAAAATGTAAGTAAGTTCATCGTCATATGGATTCTTTTAATATTCCTATCAAAATCAAGCATGTTTTGTCAAAAATATCTCCTTATTTACTGTTGAAAAAGTGTGGATTAGCTGTTTTTGATTCAAGCAAATTTACTCACTACGCTCTTTTAAAAAAAACAAAGAAATTTTATTATAGTGTTGTTATTCAAAATAATTATGAACATGATTAGGTTTTATTTCTATTTTTTAAAGTTTGAAATTGTATTATGTTTTTTTGTATTATTATATATTTACTTTACAATATTCTTTTTATTAGAAGTTGTTATTTAGGATTCTGTTTGCAATCAATTAATTAATGAAACATCAAACTTAATTCATAATGGGGACAAGAGTTTGTTGTTTACAATGATCTAAATCAGATTTCTTTTTGTACCATTTTGACTTTGTGTAGTGTTTCTTTTAAGAATTAAATAAATTTGTTAAAAGAAAAGAAGTCGTATCCACCTGATATCGCGGATAACAGGTGGATACGATTAATATCTATTAAATTAATTAAATATTTATTTAGATACAATTATTAATTGTTTTTCGTCAACTGTAAATTTTCCTTTTTTTATATGTATATAAAAATAATATGTGTGTATATATGTGTATATATATGTGTATATATATATATGTGTATATATATATATATATATATATATATATATATATATATATATATATATATATATATATATATATATATATGTATATATATATATATATATACACACGAGGCTTATTTAAATTTTTTTAATTTAACTTAGTTTCATATATTCATACACTTTTATTTTGAAATTTTAGATTATAATAGCTTTGAAACAATGATAATGAAAGTTTTTTCATCGTTCTAAATTTATGGTAAGTTAAATATGCTTTTTTGTTATAAAATATATGTTATTATGTTGTTGAATTACATTAATATTTTTATAAATTACGTTATAGCTACAGTTATGGTCGTAAAAGATTAAGAAAAATCCTATGGGTGCAATTATTCCACTGACACCTGCGAAATTACCAAAAGAACTGACCATCGCTGTTTATTGTATTTTTTTAAATGTTCTTGTTAAACAATCTAACACTTAATTATTTGTTATTTTTATTATTGTTTTATAAATAAGCGTCCTTATTGCTTAGCGACTAGTTAAGTTATATTATAAGGATTATATTTTCAAGAAGATTCTGTGTTTAAGTAAAAATTATTATTTTTACTTAAACTCGTATATTTCTTGAAAAATAAGCCTACTAATATATCTATGAAATCTTTAAAACTCAAATAATTAAATAAAACCCTAATAAACATATGAATTTAACTAAAAAAACTATTAACTAAAACTAGAAAGTAATACTTAACCGAGAAAAAAAAACCTACTAATCCTGTTAAGTACCTACTAAGTTCCGAGTAAAAACCCTAGTAATACTACAAAGTTTCCTTCTAAAAACTTGCTAATCCTACTAAGTTTCCTACTAAAAACTTGCTAATCCTACTAAGTTTCCTACTAAAAACTTGCTAATCCTACTAAGTTTCCTACTAAAACTTGCTAATCCTACTAAGTTTCCTACTAAAACCTGCTAATCCTACTAAGTTCCTAGTAAGTACTCGGCGGGAACTTACTAAGTTTTAGTAGGAAACTTATTAAGAACTTAACAGGATTAGCGGGTTTTTTTTTCTCGGGTAATGTACTCACTAAGTTAGAATTCATAATTGGTGTTATAACTTTGTACCGCTTACTTCACCCGTTGTCGTATATAACGGAGAGGTTACCAGGGCGCACAACTGATATTGTGTATGCATACAGTAACATTCAAGAAACAATTGACGATTTGAACCATCTACGGAAAAATGTTAAAAAGGAATCTAACTCAATTTACCAACAAGCTATTTGTATGGCAAGTAAATTATTTGTAGAACCAACGATCCCCAGAATCACTATGAGATAGGCTTACAGAAAAAACGTACCTGCACAGAGTCCCCATGAATATTATAAACGGGCCTTGATTATAACTTTTCTTGAAACCTTCATTTCAGAAATCAAAATACGATTCCAAATTACAAATTACATTGCTGCTAAGGTTTTATGCTTGGTTCCCTCGATAATTTACAGTTAGGAGATAACTGCTTTCCAGGAGTTAGTTGAAATGTATAAAAGTGATCTTCCAAACTCAGAAGCTGTAGATCAGGAATTCATGTTTTGGAAAAGGAAATGGCTTGTTATTATATCTGAAAATAGGCCTAATACTCTAGCTAAAGCCATTAAAATCTGCAATGAAAATCAATATCCTAATCTCTTTGAGTTCTAAAGATCGGATGTACACTACCCGTAACGTCCGCAGAATGTAAAGCTATTCAGTGCGAAGATTAATTTTCAATGCAAAGATTAAGAACATGGTTGAGGGCCAGTATGACTGCAAATAGACTTGGTTTATTAGCCATCATGAATATCCACTACAATGAAATAGTTGATTATAAACAAGTCTCAAAATTATTTTTTACTTTACATCCTGGAAAATTGTATCAAAAAAGTTTAGTCTTTGAATAAAAATTTTAACCATTTATCAAAGTATTATTAATCTTTGTATCGATACCCATTTTCTAACAAGGAGCTTGCTTATACGCCTATGCAGTATAAAAATAGAAAAAATATTTGGAGAACAATAAATTCGTTTATGTAAACATTGTTTACACAAATATAGCTATGTTTCACAAAAATTTTATTAAGTAAATTTAGTAAGATATTTGTTTAGTGTTATAAAAATGCCTTTTTTTTTCAAAAATGACCCTTCCCTAAAAAATTTCACGGTACGGCCCTATTGTGATTATTAGTATTTATATAGCAGTCAAACTTATGAGATAGTATTGAAAGTTCAATTAATACAGATGTTTTCAATTTAAATTAACTATTGAGCACGAGTTTTTATTTTACTAAGTTCAGAGTAAAAACTCTAGTAATCCTTCTAAGTTTCCTACTAAAACTTGCTAATCCTACTAAGTTCCTAGTAAGTACTCGGCGGGAACTTACTAAGTTTTAGTAGGAAACTTATTAGGAACTTAACAGGATTAGCGGGGTTTTTTTTTCTCGGGTATAGTAAACAAACTGTTGAAACTTCTCATCAAGATTTTCATAAACATTGGTTAAGGTATAAGCGAAATAATAATCATCTAGAGTACAAAGAAAGATTGTTGCGCTGCATAATTAATCTAAACAGTAAGCATCTTTAAAGAACATCATTTAAGTTATTAGAAATTAGGCTGCTGAAATTAATATTTTACGACGTATAATGAATATTTTCACCATCTTTAAAAGTAATATTATAGAGTATTTGTATTAAAAGAGTACATTGAGCGTACATTTGTACTAAAAGTTTGTACTAAGAGTACATTTGTTTGCACGAGAGTACATTTACATTTGTTTTTGTTTGTACAAGTACATTTGTACATTTGTTTTTGTTTGTAAAACAATTACATTTGTTTGTACAAGAGTACAAAAGTCTGTACAAAAGTACATTTGTACTAAGAGTACATTTGTATTGAAAGAGTATATTTGTATTAAAAGAGTATATTTGTATACAAAGAGTACATTTATTAATAGTCGTTTGGTGGAGAAAATCAAAAAAACATTTCTTAAAATGTATATAGATATTTAATGGTAATACAATGTAAAAAACAGGGTTTAAATAGTTTTTACTTCATTTTAAAAGAGAATGTGTTTAAGGAGGTCAATACAAAATATTTTAGGAGATCTACTTTTTTTTTGTTTTACTAACTGGTTTTACTAAAGCGGCATAGTTACTTTTTTAATCTTGCATAATAAACCTTCTGTACTCGTTCCTGACATTTCTGCTGTTAATTGTTTAATTTCAAAATAGATTAAACCAATCCCTATTTATAAAAAAATGCGGAAATGTTTTTTCTTTAATATTAACAATATGCTGAAAGTTTTTCCACAGAATTGGGCTCCTGTACTGAATAGAATAAGAACATAACTTTAGATTATACTTTTGAGTTACAAAGTTATTTTCTGAGAACTTGGTGGGGTATTTATGGCTTACTTCTCTAAAATAAGGATAGAATATCGCTGGAGACAGTCCATGTTTTATTTGATACATGAACTGTATGACGAGAAATATGTTAATTTTAAACACATTTAATGCATTGAGTTTACGTAGAAGTAGCTCACAAGGCACAGTTATTTTTACTCCAAATACAATTCTACATGCATGTTTTTGTTTAGTTTAAATTTTTTTTAACTTAGCGTAGCTGTTACTTGCCATACGATATTGCCGTAAGTTAGATAGCTATGTATAAAGGAAAAGTATAAACTTTTTAGAGAACTTATATCCAAAAATGGTTTTGCTTTATACATCATTGCAATGTTTGTTGAATGTTTTTTTTCAAGAGTGTTTATATGTTTCCTCCATGTTAAATTTTCGTCTAAAATAATACCTAAAAATTTTACAGTTGTTTGCCTAGTAATATTTATATTATAGATTTTAAGATTGGGTAATTTTAAAGGAATGTTTCCTGTTTTAGTTGGTTTGTGAAATAGAATAAACTTAGTTTTTTAACGTTAAGTGAAAGTTTATTACAAATAAACCATTCGCTTACTTTGTTTACTTCTTCATTAACTACTTTAAAGAGGGTTTTAATATCCCTATGAGAATAAAACAGATTGGAGTTATCTGCAAACAAAATATAGTTTGATATGTTCAAGGTAAGAAATAGATCACTTACATAAAGAGAAAACAGTAATGGTCCAAAGATTGAGCCTTAAGGAACTCCACATTTTATTATACTTTTTGTCGTTTTAACATTTTCATATTGAATGTATTGCTGTCTGTTTGATAAGTATTTTTTAAACCATAGTAAATTATTGTTTTTTATTCCATAATGTTCAAGTTTTTTTAAAAGAATGACATGGTTGACTGTGTCAAAGGCTTTAGACAGATCGATAAATACTCCTAATGTAAAACGGTCATCATTAAAGGCATTTGTTACATGAGTTACTAACTCGGTCAAAACGTGATGAGTTAAATGATTTTTTTTAAAGCCAAATTGCTTGTTGTACTATATGTTAATTACTGTTTAGTAGCTGTTTAGCCTATTATACATTATACGTTCGAGTAACTTAAAAAAGCATGGTAAAACTGATATTGGTCTATAATTTGAAGAATCCGTGTCATCGCCAGAATTTTTAATTTTTCTGGAACTGTTCCAGATTGAAGAGAAAGATTAAAAATGTGATATAAAGAGGTTTCTATAATATGAAAAACTGATTTAACAACATTTATGCTAATATTATCAAAACCTACACTTATGTTGCTTTTAAGATTATCTAGAGCAGATCGTAACTCATTAATATCTAGTTTAGATTCGTCCATGACCTTATCATATGTTTTTAAATAAGAATCAAACGATGATGAACTTGAAGG
The DNA here is from genome assembly GCF_022113875.1 of Hydra vulgaris. NCBI lineage: Eukaryota > Metazoa > Cnidaria > Hydrozoa > Anthoathecata > Hydridae > Hydra > Hydra vulgaris. The sequence goes on along the minus strand of NC_061156.1, from coordinate 18,156,641 downwards.
AATGTTTTCAGCTAAGTTTGGACCAATATTAAGAAAGAAGCTGTTTAGATTTTTAGCTACTATTGACTTATCATATATTATTTTTCCATCTACTAAGAGTTTCTTTGGTTGAATAGTTATTCCATTATTTTTTCTGCCAATAATTTCTTTAATTACGCTCCACGTACTTTTGGCATTTCCGTTAGTTTTTTTTTAACAACTTTGAATAATAATTTTTTTTTGATTGTTGTTTAGTTTTTTCAAATATATTTTTATAAAGTTTGTAGTTTGTTTCATTTTTATACGTTTTTTTTTTTAAGAATTTTTCATACAACTTTTTTTTTCTTTGAAGATTTTAATAAACCTTTAGACATCCATGGAGCTTGATATGACTTGGTATTTATAATAATTTTTTTCTCAGGAAAAGCTTTTTCATATTGCTCACAAAAAAATTTAAGAAATAGTTCATAGGCATTATTTACCTCTACAGATTGCATTATGAGATTCCAATCAACGTTATATTTTAAAAGGTGTTGAAATTTTTGTAAGGAGTATTTATTGATCTGCCGCCTGTATATTATAAATTTAGAAGAAATATTATTAATTGTTATATTATTAGTTATTAAAAAGGTAGGAAAATGATCTGATAAGTCTGTTTTGATTATACCTGTGAAAATATAGTTGTTATAAAAATTGTTAGTGATTATATTATCAAGTAAAGTAGAAGATTTCTTAGTTATTCTGGTTGGTTTATTTATTGTTGGAATAACATTATGTTGAAGAAGTTTATCGATAAAATGCTTAATTTTATTTGAAGCTTGTTTTAACAAGTTCAAATTGATATCGCCGACAGCGTAAATATGCTTCCGTTCTTTATTGACTTTAGTTAAAAATGTGTTTAAGTGAGTCTTAAATTTTGTTACCAAATGGTTTTCTATAAATAGCCATATATTTCTATAATTATGTTTTTTGTGGTTTTATTATAAAGTTCAATGCACAATGACTCACAATCTGTTTCATTAACGCATAGGTCATTGCGAGGGAAAAAGTCAATAGAATTGTGGACAAAAATGCTAACGCCTCCACCACCATAACTATCAAATGGTTGATGAATTGACGTGTAGTTAATTAAATCAAAATGTGTACTTTGTTTATCGCATTTACACCACGTTTCTGTTTGACAAATAATGCTAAAATCATGTTTTATTTCGTCCAATAAAATTTTTAAATTTTCAAAGTTTTTATTTAGACTTCGGATGTTAATATTTAAAATCGAAAATGCGTTTTTATTATTTTTAAGATATTGTGCAGGTTGGTAAACTGAGTAGTATTTGCTTTCAAAATTCAATTTGTCAATACAGTCTGTTTCAGTGTCATTATCATTGATATTTTCATCAGAAAATTGAAATATAGAGTTTTGCTCCATTTTATACAATTTATACAAAATTTTGAAACATAAATAAATAATAAAATTACTTATTTAGCTTTTAGATTAAACTCTCTCACAATTAACTTATCATACTCAATAATAGCACATTTTCCAGCGTTACTCTCAATCTTCATCTTTTCACTTAATTTGTGACGGGATAGCTCAGATGGTTAGAGCGTTAAAGGAAAAGTTAAAACCCGGACTGTTGAACGATACGAGTTCAAATCCCGCTACCGCCAACTCAGCGCTTGAGTAAATGTTAACCAATAACGGACGCCACTTAGGATTAGTCTTAATGACTAGGGGAGAGTCGGGTAATGGCGAACGCGGGGTAACTCCGAACAAGGTCGTTACGGCATGTTAGAAAATGATAGTTGACAATCCTTTTTTTTCTGACAAGAGTGGGTTCCACCCTTACGGAAATATTCCATGGAAAACCCATGGAATTCCATGAGTAAACCATGGTTTTCACATAAAAACTGGAATTTCCATCGGTGAATTTCATGAAAATTGAAATCCCATGGAATTTCCATGATTTTTTTTTTCATAGCTTACCCTGCGCCATGGTTGTTACGAATGCGCTTTTAAAGATGGCGTCATAGCTCGTACAACTACGATTACTTTTAACTTGAGTTAACAATACTTACCGCATTCTTCTGTTTTTCTGTGTTTAATAAGACTATAAATGATATGTTTGTTATAATGCATCAGGATTATATAATTCAAAATAAACATACAGACATAAGCAACTAGATATATTTATCATATTATAATGCATTATAAAATGGATTATTTTTAATTAAATTTAATTTTATATCATTTATGCATATACTTATTTTAACTGTTTCCAGTAGCTTTGTATAACTTGCAATAGTATAGCAAGTATGTCAAGTAAACCAGTTTGAATTTTAATGCTTACTTGGCAAATTATTTGCCAAATAATTATTATTTGGTTTACAACAAATAAACGTTTAGTTTTAATCTACATTAAATAACAAGTGTATTAATGTACATAGTGTAATCTAATGTACATTAAAACTTATATAATTATTATTATAAAACTTATATAACATATTAAACAAACTTATCTAAAATATTAATATAGAAGCAGTATATCAGATAAGATTAGATAACTAAGATAAGATAAGATAAGATAATAAGATTAGATAACTAATGTACAAAAGATAACTAGTATAATCTTTTTTTTTTTTTTTTTATGATATCCTCAGATTACATAAAAATGCTTGAAGTTAATTGTATGGTAAATGTTCATTAAGTATTAAAAAACGTTTTTTTATGATAAATGTTCTATTCAGTTTTAGTTCTGTTAAGTTGTTAAGTTGTCAAAAGCTGTGAAAATAAAATAGTGAATTGAGTTTAAATTAATCAGAAAAGATATAAACATAATCTCTGGGATTCAACTTGTAAGGATGTTCCAAGAACCACTTAGTTGGAGAAGGAAAACTGTGGTAATGTTTTAAAAGTATCAGAAAAGGAACTTAATTAATGCACAAGATTTTACTTCGTAGTTAAATATAAGCGTATAAAAGCAATGTTTATAAATAATACATTATTATTTATTAAAATACAATTATTTTTTTTGTTTATATTTAACTAATGTAAAGTGCTCGTCTTTAGTTAAAATAAATTAATTTATGCACACACTTTGATATTTGTTATGCTTTTACATTACTATACTTTATAAATTACATATTTAATAAGTTTGTTATGTTTTAAATAGTAAAGTAAAAATATAATAAATTTTTGAATTTAATGGTGTGTGCATAAGTTCTTTTATTTTAACTTTATCATTTTATTTAAATTACTGCATTATAAGCAGGTAAGTTTGACTGACAATATAAATAACGTTGTATATCATGCAGACAGCTCAGACAAAGAAGTAAGTTTTTACTTAAAATTACAATTTATAAGTTATACTATATTTGTTGCTGTCTTGTTTTATATAAATGTTACTAACATGCAGGTAAAATTTATATATATGTATAAATCTTTTCATTTTAAGCTTATCATTTCATTTAAATTACTACATTATTAGCAGGCAGGTTTGACTTGCAATATAAATTTTTAATTTATTTATTTAGCTGTTCATTAACAAGTCCGGTGCTTTATAATATATTTAAAGGTGGTAAGGACGTGAAGAAAACAGGTTTGTAAATGATGTTGTACATCATGCAGATAGCTCAGAAGAAGAAGTAAGTTTTTTTTTTAATTACAAAAATAAACATATAATATAATATTTGTTGCTGCCTTGTTCTATATAAATGTTTCTAACATGCAGGTAACATTTATATATGTATTAGTTTGAATAAATCATTTTAATTAAGTTACATTATAGGCAGGAATGTTTGGCTGGAAATATAAACGATGTTGTACTTAATGCAGATAGCTTAGGCGAAAAAGAGGTAATAATCTAATAATTGTTATTTATAAATAATGATATATTCATTGCTACTTTCTTCTATATAAATGTTACCTAACATTTGGCAACATTCATAATTCTGTATAATGCCTAATTATAAAGTAAGTTATAATAGATAATAATTATTAGTAAAATGAATCAGTAAATAAAGAAAACTAGTTAGAATGTATATAATAGTTGTATGATGTATTGTCTAGATTGGTGAAATGGAGAATGAGACTAACTACGGTGAAAAAATAATGAATATCAAAATGTGAATGGTACTTTGTTTGACATCTATCTGTTTCTACAGACACAATGCAGTCGCACTTATAAATGGGCTTGATGTTTTTTTGGATTGAATATGTTGTATTGATGGTTCTTTTTAACTTGTTAAAACTTTAAGTTATTATCAAATATATATATACTATTTTTATCAAGTAGTTAATATAAAATGATAAACATGTAAATTGTTTTATTTTCTTTAAAAAAAATTTTCTTGATATATTTCAATTGTTTATCACTATGTATATCACTTATAGTATTACATAACTTGTAATTTTTTGTTTTATTTATTTTCAGTATGTTATACATATGCATGCATTAAATATTGTGGGAAAGTCAAGTTTTGATGTTTTAGGTGCATTATAGCTATTATTTTTTTTAAGATTTGTCGGATTTAACAAGATTTAAATTTTATTTTGTTTATTGATTTTATTCGGAGAAAGCGATCCCATAGATTAAGAGAACTCAATAATATTAGTGTGATAAAATTTCCTTTTATGATTTAATATGAGAATTCAAATAACATTAGATCAAAAAAACTTGAAAACAAATCATGCTTTTTTACCATGAAAAATTTATAAGTTTTCCTTGAAAAGGTGTTCCTAATACCTATGAAAATTCCTTGGTTTTTTCATGGATGGAAATCTCATTGAATATCCATGGTATTTGGAACACTTTTCCATGAAAAACTCATGGAATTTTTCATGAGAGACTCACGGGTTTTCCATGGAAAACTCATGGGTTTCCCATAGGAAGCTCATGGATTTTCTATGGAAAACTCATGGGTTTTGATTGAAAACTCATGGGGATCCCATAGGAAACTCATGGATTTCCCATGGAAAACTTATGGGTTTCCCATGAAAACGTGTTCCAAATTACCATGGTTTTTCCATGGGTTTTTTCATGGGAATTTTCCGTAAGAGCATGCTCAGTTCCAGACGTGCAATAGTGTAGTATAGATGCGCAGGTTCTTCACGGTAGATTGATTTTAAGTTTTTCTCTTAGTTTTATGTAATTTTTGTTTGCGAAACATTTATGTATCGGCTATACGATGTATATAAAACCACACATTTATTTATGTTGTTGCAAAGTATCATAATCATGGAGTTTGTAACACGTATTATATTTAGGGTATGATAATACTACCTTAATATATTCGTTTAACTTCATTTGGTTGGATCGCCGGGAAATAACGACCGATATTAGTGGGGTAATCACGAACGCTTATTGTCTTCAAAGTATTCTAGCGTATATGATAACACACCAAAGATTCTTAAATAAAGTTATTTTACATTATTTATTTAGTTTATTATTGTAAAATATATATATACATTTTATATACAATAATAAACTAAATAAATTACATAAGTGTTCTTTATACGCATTTGAGAGCATATATAAATATATATATATATATATATATATATATATATATATATATATATATATATATATATATATATATATATATATGTATATATATATATATATATATATATATATATATATATATATATATATATATATATATATATATATATATATATATGCCCTCGAGCATATATACGTATGTATATATATATATATATATATATATATATATATATATATATATATATATATATATATATATATGTATATATATATATATATATATATATATATATATATATATATATATATATACGTATATAAAAGTTTAATAGCAGTATATATATATATATATATATATATATATATATATATATATATAATATATATATATATATATATATATATATATGTATGTATATATATATATATATATATACATATATATATATATATATATATATATATATATATATATATATATATATATATATATATATATATATATATATATATATATACTGCTATTAAACTTTTATATACGTATATATATATATATATATATATATATATATATATATATATATATATATATATATATATATATATGTATGTATATATATATATATATATATATATATATATATATATATATATATATATATATATATATATTCTCTCAAATGCGTATAAAGAAAAGAGCACTAATAAATTAGTAAAAAACACTTATGTAATTTTGTATTCAATTCGTACTTTTACCTTCTGTATACAGAAAGTAAAAATACACACACATACTTTCTGATACTATAGTATCAGAAAGTATCCAGGTTAGCTTACATTTAATTCATGTAACATTTTATTTGGTTTGAATAAAATTTATTGATATTTGTTTCTTTAACGTTTGATTTATGTAAAATTTTAAGCAAAATTTAAAAATAATAACAATCATAAACTTTAAAAATATTACTTTATTTAGTGATTTTTAATGAATAAATTAAGAGAACGTCATGACAGTTGAAGCTTTATTACAAGATTTTGTTTTTATAGACTTTCAGTTTGTCAGGGTAATATTAATCCTATGATAAATTTTTAATGAACTGTTCAAATTTTCACTGTAAAAATAAAAACTATTTTTAATCAATTTTTTTAAAACGTTTAAAGACTTATGTACGCGGCTCGGAAATAAGACAACTATGTTAAAGTTTTAAAAAACGGAAGAAAAAAACAACAACCAAAAACAACAGATTTACTAAAACATTTCAAGTCATTTTTTGTAAATAATAAATCGCAAATTCTATAAACATATGAGATACATTTTAAGTATTTTTTTTTTTTTTTCGTGTAAAAGCAGCATTCCAGCAGCAACTATAGAAATTTTTTTCTTAATACTGTCATTATTTACAACTGAGACATTGTGTAACTTTGATCAAGAATCAGAAAGACAGTAAGTTTCAGGCACGTTTAAGTTTAAAAAAGTCGATTATAAAGCAAGAAAATTAAATGCAATGCAGAAAAAAACTTCCTTTACTTTTATTTTTTCAATTTTATTTTATTGTGTAATTATGGTATTTTGTTATTTATAAAATATTTTTTATCGTAATTTTTCTTTTGGTTTTCAATTATCTGTTGATAATTGTTTAAATATTGTTTAGAAATTAAAACTTTTATTTAATGAATGAAAATATTTGCTATAAAATGTTGTAAACTAATTATAAAATTTTTTTTATTTGAATATTATTATTTTATTTTGTTTTTGTGTGTTTTGAAGTTTTGCTTTTTATTACATTTTTTTTAAAAATGTAGCATTTTAAATCTTTATGTATTACAAAACGCATTTCAAAAAGTATGTACGCGCCACAAGTATAAAAGTTATGCACAATAAAGGATTTTATCATATACTGACACAACGTAACTCTGGGCTTTCTTCATTACTCGAATAAATCTTTCGCCTTTTACTAAAGATTTCCGTGGAGAAGGCCATTACAATGAGTCTATAACTATTTTTCTCTAGCCTGCTAACGCGGGCTGCTTCCACTTGAAAAGAAATGATTAATTTAAGTCTTGCCTGCACATTTCGGGAAACGCTAAATCCAATCCGTCAAAGTACTGTTTGAACAGTTTTTAAAAATTCTAGACCCAATTACAGCATTTACATTGTGATATAAATGTTATCAAATTGATATTGAACGAAAATATTATTAATAATAACATGATTAGTAATAAATATTAAATACAAATGCTATTAAAAATCTGAGAGTTCTTTTATTTTAAAGTACAACTATATTTCCGTTGGAGATCGCATCGGTCAGTAAAATTTAGATTGCACTTTAAAGGATTGGATTTAACGTTTCCCGCACATTTCATGCGTAAATTACTCTAAATATAAAGTAGTAGGGCTAGTTGGACAATTAAAATATCACAAAATCTACGCATCACATGACAAAACATCTAATAGATGAAAGAATTAGAATGTTAACGCAATGTACAACAAAAGATTGTTGAAAAGCAGTTGAGTAAGATACATGGGGCCTTTTTCTATTTTGGGTCAAAAAAATATTTTTCTCTTGGATACTTTTTTTTATCTGTCATCACTTAAGTGTTAATATTTTACCAATTTATCGGACTTTCAAATTAAATTAGCCGTTTTTTTCTAAATCTAAAACAAAACTATTGAACCGCAGCCAGAGTTAATTTTTGAAGACAAAATGTTTTAGAGGCCGACGCCATTAGGGAGGCGGAAGCCATTGGTGGCCGCCTCCAGAAAAAGTTTTTGTGGCAGATATATATATATATATATATATATATATATATATATATATATATATATATATATATATATATATATATATATATATATATATATATATATATATATATATTGTTTTTAAAACAAAATATATTTTTTTAAAACTTATTTTGTCTTTTCAAAATATAAACTGTAAAAATATTATACTTCAAAACTATTATACTTTATTTTACTACTTGGTACTTTTAAATGTATATTAATATTATTTCAGTTACTTTTGAAGCATTTTGATTGTATTTTTAATAAAAGTATTTGTTGTTAAAACTATTTGAAATAAAAGTATATATTGTTTAAACTATGTAGTTGTAAAAGTATATATATATATATATATATATATATATATATATATATATATATATATATATATATATATATATATATATATATATATATAATAATAATAATAATAACAATTGCTCATTTGCTTTAGAGCAATTACAGGTTAACTAGAAGCAACTGTTATTTGACATCAAGTTTTATCTTATATGATTATTTGCAAAAGTTTTGAGTATTTAAAAAAATTCTAGTTTTTTTTTTATACTTATAAACTAAGTAGAATAAATTAGTAGTTTTGTTATTTAAAACAAAAGTTGAAAATTAGGAAATTTTCTTCAAAGCTTAAGGCGAATAAATCTTTTTGACAAAAAAAAAAAAAAAAAAAAAAAATTAAATTGAATGAATTTGTTTTAAGTTTTTTAGAGCAAGTTTATTAAAAATTTGCGACCAAATTTTTAATAAACTTGTATTACGCTAATAGTTTTGCCAAATAACAAAAAAAAAAAAAAAAAAAAAAAAAAAAAAAAAATTGATAAATTTAAGTATATATAGTTTTATAAATGCAATCAAATAAGACTCGTCTACTTTTGGACGTTTTAAATGTTTAAAGCGATTAAAGGTTTTAAACGTTAAAAGTTTATTCGATAGTCCTAGAAAAACAACAGCTCTCACAAAATTATAACTTTTTTTTCAAAACTTTATTTAATTAGTCAATAAATCATATAAAAACAAAACTTTGATGTTAAATGTTTAACATTTATTCTCAGTTAATATTTTGATTTCCCGATAACTTAAAGACAAACGTGCAATTATTTTTTATTACACCCGCCGGCAGGAGGCAGTTATTTCCGCCTCCAATTTGGCGGCCGCAGCCAGCTTGGAGGCAGAAGCTATCGGAGGCGGTCGTCAAATGGTTTTGCCTCCAAAATTTCTTCTGGAAGCGGTCACCATTGGCTTTCGCCTCTCTATTGCCGTCGGCCTCCAAAACATTTTGCCTACAAAAAAAACTCTAACAGCGGCCGCCAAAAGAAATGCGGAAGCCTCTGGAAGCGGAGCAAAAAAAATTTTTGCCGCTAAAAATTAATTGGGAGGCAGCCGTCGTCTGCTGCGGAAACAAAGTGGAGACGAGAATTTTTACGCCGTTTATCAACACTGGATTTAATCATTGAAAACTTATATTGGATCGAATAACTTATGCTCAGGTATAACATTTAAATTACTTGTTACTCTACTAGTCGACTATCTTACAGACAACTTATGAGTCTTATAGAATCGCATATAATCTTATACTATCCTACAGGATATCTTACAGGATTTGTAAGATTTTATTTGTCTTTCAAATCCTATAGGACCATAAGAAATCCTGTGATTACCCATAGGGTATCTTAAAGGATTCGTAAGATTTTATTTGTCTTGCAAATCCTATAAGGTCATAAGAAATCCTTGATTATCCTGTAGGGTATCTTAAAGGATTCGTAAGATTTTCCATTTATTTAATTTATTTTGAAAAATTAAAAACTTATCGGTGGTTGGTTTCGAAACCCGGATCACTAGACCATTAGTGCCTTACCACCTGCGCTACGCAACATTATAAGTATGGAAATAAATAAAAATATATTATAATTACAAAATAATTAAAAACTGTTTTTATTGAATGTATATAAATAAAAGTGTTGTAAAAAAATTAAATAATAACAAATAAATATATATATATATATATATATATATATATATATATATATATATATATATATATATATATATATATATATATATATATATATATATAAAATGCCGCCAAGAACTGTTTCGCCACCCGGGACAGCAACATGATTGGCGTTCTTAATTATCGAAATTCTCCTATATTATCGGTAAAGGACCTTTGTTCCAAGGTACCTTCATTCTATTTAGTGTCCCTTGGAAATCTGCCGCCCGGGACAATCTGTCCCTTACGTTAAAATTAAATTATTACCAAAAAAATCTAGTTGAATTAAAATTTTTTCTCGCAATCAGAGTGTACATTGAATTGCGTGACTTTCTGAGCAAATTGAGTCGTAGAGTGACGTGATTTAAATCATTAGGCATTATGAATTGCGGGAAAATAAATAGCAATCAAGTGCTATTTATTTTCCCGCAATTCATAATGCGCATTTAAATCACGTCACAAATCACAAAAATTAAGATATTAGATAAAAATTAAGATATTAGATTCTCAAACAGCATGTTCATTATAATGAACATGCTGTTTGAGAATCTAATATCTTTTTAATTTTTGTTAAAGAAATATATAAATAGTTGCTATATCATAATTATTTTATATTATGGATTTTATGAAAATTTTATAAACTTGGTAACATAAATATGCATAAATTTTGTTGTATTAATAATTATTATTATATTTAAACTATACTCTAGTTAATTAATAAAAATTAATAATAAAAATTGTTATATATTTATTTTATATATTATATATATATATATATATATATATATATATATATATATATATATATATATATATATATATATATATATATATATATATATATATATATATATATACATATATATATATATATATATATATATATATATATATATATATATATATATATATATATATATATATATATATATATATATATATATATATATACATATATATATATATATATATATATATATATATATATATATATATATATATATATATATATATATATATATATATATATATATATATATATATATATATATATATATATATATATATATATATATATATATATATATATATATATATATATATATATATATATATATATATATATATAGTATAGAAACGGTCAGTGAAAACCAATGGAAATTTTATTTTCCTAAATATAAGCAAAAGAAATACAAATACCAAATATGAAACTTCAGGATTACAATGAAAAGCCAGAATTCAAAATTTAAGTTTTTGACCAGTCATTCGTTTGACCGAATCGATCCATGGATTTGACTAATATGCTCAGATTAGGCATTTCAAATGAATTTTTTTTTTACTTAAATTTGCCTAAATATTTGGAGCAAGTAGCTAAAATTTCAAGTGTTTTTACTTTTTACTTAGTCATACTCTTTAAATAATTTAAAAATTTTGTCAGGGGGTAATAATCCCCCCCTCCCTTGTGTCTGCGATGGGTTAAGGGGCGGGACAGGTTTTAAAATTTTTAATTAATGATTAATTGCCTGATTTCTATGATTTTTTTATATATATATTTATTTCTTATTATAGAACCACAGTTCCTGATGCAATAATACGAAATCTCAAAGAGCAACTCGCAACAGTTTTTGCCAATTACTCGTGGGCGTGCGTCAGACGAAGTCCTAATCAGAGCGGCCTAGATAGGAAGAAAAAACAAAAGTAATCAGCAATGCAAATGTGATTCTGTAATAATGATAATACGTGAAAAATTTCTTTTATACAGAATGATTTTTTTTTAATAAGAAAATGTTATTTCAAACTTTAACTTACCTATTATCAGTAATTAAAAAGAAGAATAGACATACTTTCCTTCCAATCAAAATAAACACCTAACTTCGTATGTTCTTAGTTTGGTTATTAGATTTATGATATTAATTATAAAATAATAAATGTTATGGTTCCTATCATTGGCGTATTAAGACTTTTCAGGGCCCGGAGTCCTTTTTAACGTGCCACAGCATAAAAATGACTAAAACAGTAGAAAAAGAAAAAGGTCCGCTTAATAATTTCGGAATCCCGAAATTTTAGGGCCCTAGCCCCCTCCTTTTTAATCTATCACTGGTTCCTATAGGAACCAGTTCTGGATTAAGGGGGAGGGCTAGGGCCGTATATATACGAATCTAAAATTTTCCTTCAGCATCCTATAAGAATCCTGTTAATCCTGCAAGATCTTTAAAAATATTTTTGTAGATCTTATATTATCTTATAAGAATTCCTTCAAATCCTACAAGATCCTTCAAAAGATTCTTGTAAGTCCTGCAGGGACTTGTGCATCTCATCCTATAGGATTCTTGTAGGATTTGTAAGATCAGTCGTCTAGTGCTTTATTGATTTTAATTCATGTATGCAAGATGGCATCAGGTCGGCATTTCAGTTTTGTTCTAATATTGCACCTGGTAAAAATTATTTTTTTTATACTCTCTACAAGACTTCAAGTAATTACTATTTAGTTAGGAGTTACTAGAAAACAAAGAATAGAGTGGATCAAATAACTTGTGCTCAGGTACACAAAATGAAATGAAACAAAAGATAGATCACCAAGAAGTTATCAAACCAGAAAAATAACGTATTGTTTTATTATAAATAGTAAAATATGACTAAATATTTATTAATAATTATTTTACATCAACAAAAGCACAACAGAAACAAACAAAATTAAAAAGTTATAGAAATGTAGTAAAACAGTTAAAGAAATGTAATAAAAGATTTTATTTTTTTTTAATTTAATTTTTTTTTTATTCTTTATTACAATCATTACTACAATTTCTATTATAACTTGTGAATAAAGCGTAAGACATAAAAAAAATAATAAATAATATTTACAATAAAGATTTCGTTAACAATAGAAATATGACAATAAATATAACAATAAAAATTAGGAATAAAGAATGCGGAAACACGAACAAGTCCTTGAGGTCTTGTCGTAGGGAACTGCTGGAATCAAAACGCTTTAAATGAATTCATTTTTATTGATTTTTTGTAAATGTTTATTAGCTTTTGAATTGGATCTGTTCCGATAAATAATTATATAAACCGTTGCATAGAATAGTTAAAAATAATATACTTCAGTATAATTACCGATGTGTTCGATGACGTCATTGTGTGTTAGTGATGTTAATATAAATCGAATAAATTAAAAAAAAAAATAATTGAATTGAACATTTCTTGCATTAAAATTGTAGAAAATAAAATCAGAGTGGGGTGTTCTTGTTGATAATTAGGTCTTGTTCTAATATAGTTTTTTTTTTAAGTATACATTGTGTTTGCATCTTTACCATACATACGATCATAGGTGGTATCACCGAATCCCAATCCAGTCCAACGATTGCCAAGCAGTTATAGTTGGGTGTTCCTACGCCAGAGGTTATGCAGCACTATTCTTTTTTTTTTTTTTTTTTTTTTTTTGAATATACAGCACATATACACCCATAAATAAACCAATATACATACATAAATACTAACAGCACATATACACCCATATATAAACCATACATAAATACTAACAGCACATATACACCCATATATAAACCAATATACATACATAAATACATACATACACAGATACACACACATACACATTTATACATAATTTATTGATTTTATTTTTTTTTATTTCTTTTTTTTTTATTTCTTTTTTTTTTCTTTTTTTTTTTTTTTTAATTTTTACAAAACCGTGTTATAAAAACCGTAATAAAATTTTTTTGTTTTTTGTTTTTTCAAATACTAAATAAAAGATAAAATAAACCTGAAAATTTATACATACTTGCAATATATAAAATAAATCAATATACAATACGAACTCAAATAATAAATATTTATACATCTATTCATAGCTATCAGTTTCAGTACAATCTCAATGTAACTATATACTTAGGTAAACTTAGTTTTAATAATAGGTAGACAAACCCATAACACTAGTAAAATAGAAAAACATTCTCCATAGAAAGGAATTAGATTTTTAAGCTTAGTTTTAAAAATAGAAAAAGAGGAAGGTAGATCAAAAATTTGCAATTAAAGAAATGTAGCATACTTTTAAAATAATTTTTTAATTCAAACAACTAAAATATTTTCAAAATATGTATTTGAAATCTAATATATAAACGTCGATGTTTAGTAAATGCCGTTTTGAATCAGCCTTTAAACTTTCCATTGTGCAGACGAATTCTAGTTTATCATTAAAAATGCAAAGAAAATTTTTCCAAACAAAAGGTCCAAGATATTGAATTCGGTAAGAACTTATTTTAAGATGGGTTATGGGAATAACAAAGTTATTTTTTGAAAATTTAGTAGGATATTTATGAGAAACTACATTAAAGTACAATTGAAAGGCGATAAACCACGCTACTTTTGTAATTTACAATATTTTTTTACAAAATTTAAAATCTTTCGATAAATTTAAATTTAGTTTAAGATATTAAAGTTGAAAATTTTACTACACCAGTGCCCTCACGTTTAACCAGGAGGGGGAGGGGGGACGTTTTAGGATTTTTTTATTCCCGGGTCTTTGCCATTCCAAATTTTTGTAAGGCCTCCTCATTTGGCATAACTATGAACATACTTAAGTTTGGAGTTTGCACATTGTGTGTAAGTGTGCAATATGGGCGCCTATGCGCTAATGCATCAAGTAATATATTGTTACTATTCCCAAATTAAAAAAAATTTTAGACAAACAAAATCTTATAATAGTAGTATAGGGATAATTTTATATAATATATTTTACAATATAAACAATTTTTAGTTACAGTCACTATTCAACATATACGATTTATATAAAATACACGTACACTCACACACGCACACAGCACACCTTTTTCAACATATATGATTTATATAAAATCCACGTACACTCACACACGCAAAAAGAATACCTTATGTTGAAAGGTTACATAGTTTCTACATGCATCAAAAGCTGTTATAAATAAAAGTGGTACAAAAAAGGTTATTTTTAAAAACTAGCCTATTAAACTTATTCTTAATGGTTTAAGATGAAATAATAATAAATCAAAACTCGAACAAATACACAAGTCAAAAAAATTGCAAGTAACAATATACAATTTTACAACATTTTAAAACTTACAGTACGAATACTACAGCGGGTCAACATGGCGACACACGGGATCACACCGAAGTGTAAAAAACTGGCTTAGTTATGAAAAAACCTTATTTTAATTTTGAAGTTTTAGAGAACTGACGCATGTGTTTACCCATAACTTTTCAGCCTGGATTTTTAAATCCTATATCAATTGGTTTGACTGAGATTAATAAGAAAAATTTTATAACACCACTCCCAAAAAATTGGATAAGTTTAATTTTAAAAGAAGGACAAAAATATTATTTTACAAAAGCGCCTTTTTATATATCGAGAAGGAAAGAAAAGTTTGAGTACAAAAGACTCATAATCTCTACACTTTATAAAATTCAAAACAAACCGAAAAAAATTATAGCTTGTAAGTATAATATCTGGGTATCTAGCGATTGCCAAAGTATACAAACGGTCAGTGAAAACCAATGGAAATTTTATTTTCCTAAATATAAGCAAAAGAAATACAAATACCAAAACAAATAAAATATTTTTTAAACTTTCTTTATATTTAGAGCAATTTACACAAGAAGTATGCAAAGCAAGACTTAAAAGCAACCATTTGTTTAAAACTAATAGCGGCCCGCGTTAGCAGGCCAGAGAAAAATAGTTATAGACTCATTGTAATGGCCTTCTCCACGGAAATCTTTAGTAAAAGGCGAAAGATTTATTCGTGTAATGAAGAAAGCCCAGAGTTAAGAGGAAATGGTATATGATAAAATCCTTTATTATGCATAACTTTTATGCTTGTGGTGCGTACATACTTTTTGAAATGCGTTTTGTAATACAAAATTTACAAGACTTTAATGCTACATTTGAAAAAATGTAAAAAAAGTTAAACTTCGAAACACAAAAAAAAAACAAAATAAAATGATAATATTCAAATAAAAAAAATTTTATAATTAGTTTACAACATTTTATAGCAAATATTTTCATTTATTAATTAAAAGTTTTAATTTCTAGACAATATTTAAACAATTATCAACAGATAATTGAAAACCAAAAGAAAAATTACGATGAAAAATATTTTTTAAATAACAAAGTAACATAAGTACACAATAAAATAAAATTGAAAAAATAAAAGTAAAGGAAGTTTGAATTGCATTGCATTTAATATTCTTGCTTTATAATCGACTTTTCTATACTTAACCGTGGCCAAAACTCACTGTTTGTTTATTAATGTTCGCAACTAGAGAAAAAGTCTAGTCACTATTTGAAACACATCGGGCCGCCAAATCCAAGTGAAAATGCTAAAGAGAATATATTAGAGTAAGTATTAAGCAAGTAATTATAAAAAAGTACAAAACTCCAGTTAGAAACCTCATAATTGAGTGGTAAGTATGGTCAGGGCTGATTTCCGTATGTTATTAGCGATTAGGCTTTTTCTTGTATAACTTCACTTCTGAACCCCAAAAGAACCCAGCTACTTTATGGATCACATACAGTCATAAATACCTCAGTGAAAAAGAAGTTAAAATTTTATTGGAGATAAACAACGATCAGAAAAGTTGGACAGGTGCCCAGTATGGGAGTATGGAGTAAAGAAGAGGAAATTCAGTTCACTAATTATTTATATTTTGTATGCCGTATAAAGTGCATGCTATTTTATCCGAGATATTCACTTTAGTCATATTTTATACTCTTAATCTGAAAATATCGTTTTATACTAAGTTATTTTTTAATCACAATTTATAGCGTAAAAGTGGGGTTATTTGTTTAATATCTAATTCACATTTAATTCTAACTTTATACCGTTTTAAATCTAGTTTATGCACAGTTATAACTTATACCGCTTTTTTTATAAGCACTTCACTTTGTTTATACTATTTAACTATTGATATCGTTTTAGTGGAGTTATTCGTTTTAAAACTGTATATTTTCTTGGTGGAGTTATTTGTCTTATACTTAATCTATATTTGAATATAATTTATACCGTTTTCGTCGTATTACGCTCAGTTTATACTTAGGTTAAATAAACTTGTAGTTTTTCCGTTATAGTGTTCATTTTAAAAATGTATTCTATTTTAATGTAGTTATTTGTTTTTCAAAAAGTATACCATTTTAATGAACTAATTTGTTTTATACTTAGTTTACAATTAACTATAGTTAAACCCTATTACTGGAAATATTTGTTTAACGGTTAGTTTATATTAAATCAGAAATAATGCTGTTGTAAAATTGTACACATGTATTGTATGGACTTTGTTTGGAGAGCATAAATTAAGAGAATAGAAACAATCCGAAAGAGATCCTAAATTTAAAAAAAAAAACATATTTTGAAATAAACAATTAGCCAGGGGAAGAGTATTGAGAGATTAAAGATATACAATACCGTAAAAGTTTTAACTTTTTTACAATTTACATGCGCTTTAAAAACTGCTCATTGACAAAGCGCAAAATGTTTTTCGTAAAACTTATTCTTATTCAATATAAAATTATGGTTAGATATTTTATCTTTAATATTTTTTTCTTCTATTTTGTGCTGAGTTGACTAAAATTTGTACTTTAGTACTTAGGAATAATGTCATTTATAAGTTTTTGTCTCCTAATATTACTTCTTGCGCAGCGTGTTTTGTTAACATTCTTAAAAAGTTTCTTTAATCAGCGTACTTTGTTTAAAATGGAACAAGTTAGAGTATTGGAACAAGTAGAGTAGTAGTATGTCCTCTTAATTGTTGCAACATAAGAACCAGAGTATTGAATCCTTTTAAGGGTCAATACTATATCCATTTACTGACGAGAATCTGGTATTATACTTTATAAAGCTGATATTCTTAATAACGCTGATATACTTTCATACTTTATTTCTTTAATTAAATATGCGCGTACTCTCCCAAATATAATAAATGTTTGTTTTTGATGTTTTTTTGTATACTTTTGCTTTGATACTTCTGCTTTATTGTATGTTTAATAAATTAAGTTATTTTGTAATATTGTGCTATTTGATTTATCACATCGCGACGCTAGAATTATCTTGTGCTATCTCCATGTTTTTGCAAACTGAGAAAATTGATGTCAAAGTTTGAATTTGTTTGCAGCTAAATTGAAAAAATATTTCGAGAATTTAGGTATTTCTTAAGATTTAAAAATGTTTTATTATTAATTTTTAGATAAAAAAAACTTTTTAAAATTACCCTAACGCCCTTTTTTTCGCACCCTCTTTTGGAGATAGAACAAAATAACTTTGGTTTTTAGTAAAATTCAAAAATATTATGTTGTTACATCATATATATTAAACATATTAAGTACATTTTTCAACAACGACATGTTAGAAATTGATGAAATTTTGTTCTACCTGCTAATTATTCTTACGCAGTACCATACACTCCTAATTTATGGGCATGGGCCCCTAAATTAGGGGCATGGGCCCCTAATTTAACGGGACCCTTTTCAAAATATAAGACGCTTTTTGTATTACCTAAAAAATTAAGTTTTTTAAAATAAAATGAGGCCCTAATTAGGAGAACTTTTAGAAGAGCCTCTAACGACACTGTTCTTACGACTTACATTTACTTTAATTACCTGTAGGCGCCGGCCCTGGACAAGACTAAGACGTCTAATTTAAAACGGAAAATTTGGCTGCGTAATAATAATATAAACGTATTAATATAATATAAACGTATAAAATAAATTATGAAAGGTATATAGGAAAGAGTTATGTTAAAAAAAATGTAATAATAAAAGAAATAACATTATGTAACTATCTGATAATTCACAACAATTCAACTAATCTAATCACAAACTCCATGCAAGATGAACTTGATTTTATTTTTCTTATGCCTGTGTATCCATTAATAGAGTTTAACTTTTTATTAAAAGTTATTGCAAATATTTACAAATAAAAAATTGTTACTCAAGTTAACGTCAGGAAGGGCATCAGGTTGTGAAACATTGCTTTAACTATTTTATAGTGGCCTTTATGTCACTATGGAAAACCATCCAAACCAAACAAGTGGGGGAAAATGAATATAAAAGTACAAAAAAAACAAACAAAAAAAACACAAGCTAAACAAAAATTTTTATCAAGATTTCAAATTAATATTATTTCAATGTGTTTTATATTTATATTTATACTAAATAAATATTTTATTTAAATATGTTATTTATATGTATATTATTTATATTATTATATATATATAAATATGTTATTTATATTTATACTAAACATATAACAACCCTAAAAATATTTTGACTTTATTAATGTTTTGTAAATGTTCAATTTATTATTGTTTTATAAAATGCAATATCAACAGCAGGCATGTATGAATACATGGAAATGATATCATTGGCTTTTGCAACAGATATAGACTGATAAGAAGCACGAAAGCAAGCTGCCATTGGTATATTGGTATTTAATGGTTTTGCAACAATGGTTGATGCTGCTTTCTTGACAGACTTATTTATACGAGCTTGTGAATAATTATCTGAAAACGAGGTTTTAAAAAAAACATGGTATGGCAGTCCGTTTCGATAAACAAGATTTTTAACCTTTGAATAAGGCACTAACTTATAACTTGACAAACCAGCGACAACTGAAAAATTCTTTACATCTCCTAATTGCATTTGGTAAACACAGAAAGGTTTTTTACGGTTTACATTTTTAATAGCTCTTTCTAGCCCAAGTGGACTAAATATTTCTGCAGCAGAGAGGGATTTTTCAATCTGACTATGAATGTTGTCACATTCTTGAATGCTGGAATGACCTGGCTCGCAGAACTTCTGTTCAATTACTTTTATTTGTGGGTATCGTATTATAAATTCACACAAAGCTGCTGACATGAAACTATTGCGGTTTTGTGGTACACATGAATCGAACCAAAGTATGAACTTATTTATGTCAAGGTCAGCCATGATTTTCAAAAGCAAACATGTTACAGCACTGGCTAGATCATTTCCTCCACGACCAGTCATGGCTTCGTTCCAAAGGATGCAATAACCCTTCCTGTTAAGCGAGCAATGACCAGTTAAGTTATAATTTGAAAGTTTTCGTTTGTAATAAAAGTTTCCCACATTAGCTCTAGGCAAATTTAAAACATTTTCAAGGTCAATACAAACAATTGCAGTTTTAGAATTAACATTTTGGCATTTTCATGTTCATTTTCACGTTCAGTTTTGGTATCATTCCTTGATTTTATGTGCTTATTATAACTATCTGTTTGTTCATTGCTTGCATTAACAATGTTGCGATACTCATAGCATGTGTCACATAAATCTTTCTTCGGTTTTTGAAATTCTATATTGAACTCGTGATTAAAGATATAACGATACATATGTTCTTTTGCTGGAGGAGAGACATTTTCATCACAATATATTTTATAAAGATCATACATTCTACCTATATTTAGTGATCCTTCCATGTATTCTTTATGTGTCTTTTTCCTGCTATAATGAGCATCAATTCTTGGGAAAAGGTTAATATGGTCTCGTACAACTTGTTTAGACTCTTCTAGTAACCTTTTTTTAACATGTTTCCCTGATTTTGATTGCAATGGTGTTCCAGTAGTTAAAGATTTATTAAACTTATGAAAGTAAAACACTCTATGGCTGCTAATACTCAATGTTGAAAGATAATATGATTTACAAACTCTATATTGTGTATTAGAAACAAAAAAGCTATAATAATATGTTTTTCTTCTTGAATTGTCACCAGCAGCTGTCCAACAGCGTTTTTTCTCCAGATTTTCAGTAGTTTTAGAATAGAAATGTTTTTTTCCGTCATCATCTAAGGTCCAAAAGTTATCAAATATTATTTGACGCTCAATCTCAGATATATTGGTAGAACATTTAAATTTACAATTTCTGCAACTTTTTAGTGCAACAATAGATCTTTTTGGCATTTGTTCTCCTTTCGTATTTTTATAAGCTTTACCCGACTGACGTTGGATTTTTCTTACACTTTGTTTCCAACGAGAAGGTGTAATGCCAAGCAGCTCTAACGATTAAAATATTAATTTTTTATTATCCAGGATGTATAAATAATAACTTTTAAATTTAATCTAAAATGGCACAAGCGAAAGTCGAATTCTAATTTTCCAAAATTATAATACAAATTAAGTTGAAAAACTACCTTCGTTTTGATTTAGGGCAGGTTCCATTTCTTGGTCAATATTTGCAGTTGCCATTTTGAAAACAACAAAACTGATAAAATTACTCCGAGCAACTTTGTAAATGTAATATGATTGGTTGATTGGAGATAATATTTTCAACTTTGCTCATTAAGGAGATAGAACAATGCAATATTGCATGCAATACCGTGTTAAAAGTTTCTTTTTTTTTCAATATAATTAAAGTAGAACAACACAATGCTAAAATATTCGAAAATAATAAAATCTCAATTTTTTCAAAAATTGGAGATAGCACAAGATAATTCTAACGTCGCGACATTACGATTACCATAACGATGGCAATCATTAACAATTGTTTTGGCTTATATATATAAAAAAAAAAAGTACTTCATTTTTTTAAATTTGCTGACTCATATCAAAAAAGTTTTATACTGACTGATGTGACCTAGTTTGTGCCGACTAAGACTTAGTGTTTGGGTGGGTGTGACCCCCCTTCGCCGGCCCTGAGTCGATAGAATCTTTTTAATTAAAGGTCTTGAACATTTTGGTTTTGGAATGTTTTTTACTTTACATATTAAGACAATAAATTTAACAATCATTGTTCGATCCCAGTGGATTTTAAAATGTGCTTTAAAACAAACACATAAAGTCATTTGTCATTATTATTGAAGAACACTTCAACAACTCGTGGGAAGACAATAAGTGATTGATTTTATATCATAGATATAGAATAAAATTTTCAATCGTTTGTTTACTATTTGATAAGGTATCAACTATTTTATAATAAATTATGCTGAGATATAAATGTAAAATTTAAAAAGAAAATCAATGGTGCTTACACATATTTTTAATGTTACTCTAGGGGGAGTTGGTACAAAATCTGACATTATATATAAAGGGGGGTTTTGCGAAAAAGTGACAGAGTTTGACAAATAGATGAGGGGTTTAAAACGTTCTATAAATATCAAGAACTACGCTTAACTTGAACATTGCCTAAGTTGTACTATTTATCTGTTCGCATGGAGAGTCTAATCTAACGGGATTTTACTGTATATATATGTATGTATGTATGTATGTATGTATGTATGTATGTATGTATGTATGTATGTATGTATGTATGTATGTATGTATGTATGTATGTATGTATATATATATATATATATATATATATATATATATGTATAATATTATTATTATTATTATTATTATTATTATTATATTATTATTATTATTATTATTATTATTATTATCTTAAATATAATGTAACATAAAATCTTTTGCGTCTTTTTTCATAACTGCACATTCCGGAATGTTCCTTCAGTAAGCAACTGTTTCTGATAATATTAATACGCTAATTTAATAGTAGTAGTTAATAGTCGTTTTCTAGGCTTTTCTATTTTAAAGTAGTTTCTACGCTTTTTTTATACGCGGTTTTTTATTTTATTTTTATTTACTAACAACCCGTATTACGGGTTGCTTACTGCTAGCCGTAAGTATTCTTACAAAATGATTTGTTTTGCAAGTTTTCTTTTGCAATATATTATTACGGATTTTTATTTATTTATACTTTTGTATAGTGCGTTACGGAATGTGCATTTTCGCATATGCAACTTCCATAATAACAATTCTATTACGGTAGTTTTGTTTTTCGGCGAACAACCCAATTGGAAACTATAATTGTGGAAATTTATTATAACAAACTTAATTTTTATTTTGAAAAGAAAACAATTAATATTGAGTAATAAATTATAGGATTAAAAATTTGAATGTTAAATGGTTTCAAAGCTATTTGTCAAATAGGAAACAATATATTTCTTTTAGCTGCGGAGAAACTGGTGGTATAAATATAAACTGCGGGGTTCCCCAAGGGTCAATTTTAGGAACACTCTTTTTTTTTTAATTTATATTAATGACTAAAGCAAACCTTGTAATTATTTAGACGCTATTTTATTTGCTGATGATACAAAATTGTTTTATGCTCACCATGATATAAAAATATTATTTAACTCAGTTAACATGGAACTTTTAAAACCTACTGAATGACATAATGCAAATAAATTATCAATTAACTTAACTACTAAGTATACATTTTTCCATCGCTTACATAAACGCGATAAAACTCCCTTTAAAAAGCGGTATAAGTTATAACTGTGCATAAACTAGATTTAAAACGGTATAAAGTTAGAATTAAATGTGAATTAGATATTAAACAAATAACCCCACTTTTACGCTATAAATTGTGATTAAAAAATAACTTAGTATAAAACGATATTTTCAGATTAAGAGTATAAAATATGACTAAAGTGAATATCTCGGATAAAATAGCATGCACTTTATACGGCATACAAAATATAAATAATTAGTGAACTGAATTTCCTCTTCTTTACTCCATACTCCCATACTGGGCACCTGTCCAACTTTTCTGATCGTTGTTTATCTCCAATAAAATTTTAACTTCTTTTTCACTGAGGTATTTATGACTGTATGTGATCCATAAAGTAGCTGGGTTCTTTTGGGGTTCAGAAGTGAAGTTATACAAGAAAAAGCCTAATCGCTAATAACATACGGAAATCAGCCCTGACCATACTTACCACTCAATTATGAGGTTTCTAACTGGAGTTTTGTACTTTTTTATAATTACTTGCTTAATACTTACTCTAATATATTCTCTTTAGCATTTTCACTTGGATTTGGCGGCCCGATGTGTTTCAAATAGTGACTAGACTTTTTCTCTAGTTGCGAACATTAATAAACAAACAGTGAGTTTTGGCCACGGTTAAGTATAGAAAAGTCGATTATAAAGCAAGAATATTAAATGCAATGCAATTCAAACTTCCTTTACTTTTATTTTTTCAATTTTATTTTATTGTGTACTTATGTTACTTTGTTATTTAAAAAATATTTTTCATCGTAATTTTTCTTTTGGTTTTCAATTATCTGTTGATAATTGTTTAAATATTGTCTAGAAATTAAAACTTTTAATTAATAAATGAAAATATTTGCTATAAAATGTTGTAAACTAATTATAAAATTTTTTTTATTTGAATATTATCATTTTATTTTGTTTTTTTTTTGTGTTTCGAAGTTTAACTTTTTTTACATTTTTTCAAATGTAGCATTAAAGTCTTGTAAATTTTGTATTACAAAACGCATTTCAAAAAGTATGTACGCACCACAAGCATAAAAGTTATGCATAATAAAGGATTTTATCATATACCATTTCCTCTTAACTCTGGGCTTTCTTCATTACACGAATAAATCTTTCGCCTTTTACTAAAGATTTCCGTGGAGAAGGCCATTACAATGAGTCTATAACTATTTTTCTCTGGCCTGCTAACGCGGGCCGCTATTAGTTTTAAACAAATGGTTGCTTTTAAGTCTTGCTTTGCATACTTCTTGTGTAAATTGCTCTAAATATAAAGAAAGTTTAAAAAATATTTTATTTGTTTTGGTATTTGTATTTCTTTTGCTTATATTTAGGAAAATAAAATTTCCATTGGTTTTCACTGACCGTTTGTATACTTTGGCAATCGCTAGATACCCAGATATTATACTTACAAGCTATAATTTTTTTCGGTTTGTTTTGAATTTTATAAAGTGTAGAGATTATGAGTCTTTTGTACTCAAACTTTTCTTTCCTTCTCGATATATAAAAAGGCGCTTTTGTAAAATAATATTTTTGTCCTTCTTTTAAAATTAAACTTATCCAATTTTTTGGGAGTGGTGTTATAAAATTTTTCTTATTAATCTCAGTCAAACCAATTGATATAGGATTTAAAAATCCAGGCTGAAAAGTTATGGGTAAACACATGCGTCAGTTCTCTAAAACTTCAAAATTAAAATAAGGTTTTTTCATAACTAAGCCAGTTTTTTACACTTCGGTGTGATCCCGTGTGTCGCCATGTTGACCCGCTGTAGTATTCGTACTGTAAGTTTTAAAATGTTGTAAAATTGTATATTGTTACTTGCAATTTTTTTGACTTGTGTATTTGTTCGAGTTTTGATTTATTATTATTTCATCTTAAACCATTAAGAATAAGTTTAATAGGCTAGTTTTTAAAAATAACCTTTTTTGTACCACTTTTATTTATAACAGCTTTTGATGCATGTAGAAACTATGTAACCTTTCAACATAAGGTATTCTTTTTGCGTGTGTGAGTGTACGTGGATTTTATATAAATCATATATGTTGAAAAAGGTGTGCTGTGTGCGTGTGTGAGTGTACGTGTATTTTATATAAATCGTATATGTTGAATAGTGACTGTAACTAAAAATTGTTTATATTGTAAAATATATTATATAAAATTATCCCTATACTACTATTATAAGATTTTGTTTGTCTAAAATTTTTTTTAATTTGGGAATAGTAACAATATATTACTTGATGCATTAGCGCATAGGCGCCCATATTGCACACTTACACACAATGTGCAAACTCCAAACTTAAGTATGTTCATAGTTATGCCAAATGAGGAGGCCTTACAAAAATTTGGAATGGCAAAGACCCGGGAATAAAAAAATCCTAAAACGTCCCCCCTCCCCCTCCTGGTTAAACGTGAGGGCACTGGTGTAGTAAAATTTTCAACTTTAATATCTTAAACTAAATTTAAATTTATCGAAAGATTTTAAATTTTGTAAAAAAATATTGTAAATTACAAAAGTAGCGTGGTTTATCGCCTTTCAATTGTACTTTAATGTAGTTTCTCATAAATATCCTACTAAATTTTCAAAAAATAACTTTGTTATTCCCATAACCCATCTTAAAATAAGTTCTTACCGAATTCAATATCTTGGACCTTTTGTTTGGAAAAATTTTCTTTGCATTTTTAATGATAAACTAGAATTCGTCTGCACAATGGAAAGTTTAAAGGCTGATTCAAAACGGCATTTACTAAACATCGACGTTTATATATTAGATTTCAAATACATATTTTGAAAATATTTTAGTTGTTTGAATTAAAAAATTATTTTAAAAGTATGCTACATTTCTTTAATTGCAAATTTTTGATCTACCTTCCTCTTTTTCTATTTTTAAAACTAAGCTTAAAAATCTAATTCCTTTCTATGGAGAATGTTTTTCTATTTTACTAGTGTTATGGGTTTGTCTACCTATTATTAAAACTAAGTTTACCTAAGTATATAGTTACATTGAGATTGTACTGAAACTGATAGCTATGAATAGATGTATAAATATTTATTATTTGAGTTCGTATTGTATATTGATTTATTTTATATATTGCAAGTATGTATAAATTTTCAGGTTTATTTTATCTTTTATTTAGTATTTGAAAAAACAAAAAACAAAAAAATTTTATTACGGTTTTTATAACACGGTTTTGTAAAAATTAAAAAAAAAAAAAAAAGAAAAAAAAAAGAAATAAAAAAAAAAGAAATAAAAAAAAATAAAATCAATAAATTATGTATAAATGTGTATGTGTGTGTATCTGTGTATGTATGTATTTATGTATGTATATTGGTTTATATATGGGTGTATATGTGCTGTTAGTATTTATGTATGGTTTATATATGGGTGTATATGTGCTGTTAGTATTTATGTATGTATATTGGTTTATTTATGGGTGTATATGTGCTGTATATTCAAAAAAAAAAAAAAAAAAAAAAAAAGAATAGTGCTGCATAACCTCTGGCGTAGGAACACCCAACTATAACTGCTTGGCAATCGTTGGACTGGATTGGGATTCGGTGATACCACCTATGATCGTATGTATGGTAAAGATGCAAACACAATGTATACTTAAAAAAAAAACTATATTAGAACAAGACCTAATTATCAACAAGAACACCCCACTCTGATTTTATTTTCTACAATTTTAATGCAAGAAATGTTCAATTCAATTATTTTTTTTTTTAATTTATTCGATTTATATTAACATCACTAACACACAATGACGTCATCGAACACATCGGTAATTATACTGAAGTATATTATTTTTAACTATTCTATGCAACGGTTTATATAATTATTTATCGGAACAGATCCAATTCAAAAGCTAATAAACATTTACAAAAAATCAATAAAAATGAATTCATTTAAAGCGTTTTGATTCCAGCAGTTCCCTACGACAAGACCTCAAGGACTTGTTCGTGTTTCCGCATTCTTTATTCCTAATTTTTATTGTTATATTTATTGTCATATTTCTATTGTTAACGAAATCTTTATTGTAAATATTATTTATTATTTTTTTTATGTCTTACGCTTTATTCACAAGTTATAATAGAAATTGTAGTAATGATTGTAATAAAGAATAAAAAAAAAATTAAATTAAAAAAAAATAAAATCTTTTATTACATTTCTTTAACTGTTTTACTACATTTCTATAACTTTTTAATTTTGTTTGTTTCTGTTGTGCTTTTGTTGATGTAAAATAATTATTAATAAATATTTAGTCATATTTTACTATTTATAATAAAACAATACGTTATTTTTCTGGTTTGATAACTTCTTGGTGATCTATCTTTTGTTTCATTTCATTTTGTGTACCTGAGCACAAGTTATTTGATCCACTCTATTCTTTGTTTTCTAGTAACTCCTAACTAAATAGTAATTACTTGAAGTCTTGTAGAGAGTATAAAAAAAATAATTTTTACCAGGTGCAATATTAGAACAAAACTGAAATGCCGACCTGATGCCATCTTGCATACATGAATTAAAATCAATAAAGCACTAGACGACTGATCTTACAAATCCTACAAGAATCCTATAGGATGAGATGCACAAGTCCCTGCAGGACTTACAAGAATCTTTTGAAGGATCTTGTAGGATTTGAAGGAATTCTTATAAGATAATATAAGATCTACAAAAATATTTTTAAAGATCTTGCAGGATTAACAGGATTCTTATAGGATGCTGAAGGAAAATTTTAGATTCGTATATATACGGCCCTAGCCCTCCCCCTTAATCCAGAACTGGTTCCTATAGGAACCAGTGATAGATTAAAAAGGAGGGGGCTAGGGCCCTAAAATTTCGGGATTCCGAAATTATTAAGCGGACCTTTTTCTTTTTCTACTGTTTTAGTCATTTTTATGCTGTGGCACGTTAAAAAGGACTCCGGGCCCTGAAAAGTCTTAATACGCCAATGATAGGAACCATAACATTTATTATTTTATAATTAATATCATAAATCTAATAACCAAACTAAGAACATACGAAGTTAGGTGTTTATTTTGATTGGAAGGAAAGTATGTCTATTCTTCTTTTTAATTACTGATAATAGGTAAGTTAAAGTTTGAAATAACATTTTCTTATTAAAAAAAAATCATTCTGTATAAAAGAAATTTTTCACGTATTATCATTATTACAGAATCACATTTGCATTGCTGATTACTTTTGTTTTTTCTTCCTATCTAGGCCGCTCTGATTAGGACTTCGTCTGACGCACGCCCACGAGTAATTGGCAAAAACTGTTGCGAGTTGCTCTTTGAGATTTCGTATTATTGCATCAGGAACTGTGGTTCTATAATAAGAAATAAATATATATATAAAAAAATCATAGAAATCAGGCAATTAATCATTAATTAAAAATTTTAAAACCTGTCCCGCCCCTTAACCCATCGCAGACACAAGGGAGGGGGGGATTATTACCCCCTGACAAAATTTTTAAATTATTTAAAGAGTATGACTAAGTAAAAAGTAAAAACACTTGAAATTTTAGCTACTTGCTCCAAATATTTAGGCAAATTTAAGTAAAAAAAAAATTCATTTGAAATGCCTAATCTGAGCATATTAGTCAAATCCATGGATCGATTCGGTCAAACGAATGACTGGTCAAAAACTTAAATTTTGAATTCTGGCTTTTCATTGTAATCCTGAAGTTTCATATTTGGTATTTGTATTTCTTTTGCTTATATTTAGGAAAATAAAATTTCCATTGGTTTTCACTGACCGTTTCTATACTATATATATATATTATATATATATATATATATATATATATATATATATATATTATATATATATATATATATATATATATATATATATATATATATATATATATATATAATATATATATATATATATATATATATATATATATATATATATATATATATATATGTATATATATATATATATATATATATATATATATATATATATATATATATATATATATATATATATATATATATATATATATATATATATATATATATATATATATATATATATATATATATATATATATATATATATATATATATATATATATATATATATATATATATATATATATATATATATATATATATATATATATAATATATAAAATAAATATATAACAATTTTTATTATTAATTTTTATTAATTAACTAGAGTATAGTTTAAATATAATAATAATTATTAATACAACAAAATTTATGCATATTTATGTTACCAAGTTTATAAAATTTTCATAAAATCCATAATATAAAATAATTATGATATAGCAACTATTTATATATTTCTTTAACAAAAATTAAAAAGATATTAGATTCTCAAACAGCATGTTCATTATAATGAACATGCTGTTTGAGAATCTAATATCTTAATTTTTATCTAATATCTTAATTTTTGTGATTTGTGACGTGATTTAAATGCGCATTATGAATTGCGGGAAAATAAATAGCACTTGATTGCTATTTATTTTCCCGCAATTCATAATGCCTAATGATTTAAATCACGTCACTCTACGACTCAATTTGCTCAGAAAGTCACGCAATTCAATGTACACTCTGATTGCGAGAAAAAATTTTAATTCAACTAGATTTTTTTGGTAATAATTTAATTTTAACGTAAGGGACAGATTGTCCCGGGCGGCAGATTTCCAAGGGACACTAAATAGAATGAAGGTACCTTGGAACAAAGGTCCTTTACCGATAATATAGGAGAATTTCGATAATTAAGAACGCCAATCATGTTGCTGTCCCGGGCGGCGAAACAGTTCTTGGCGGCATTTTATATATATATATATATATATATATATATATATATATATATATATATATATATATATATATATATATATATATATATATATATTTATTTGTTATTATTTAATTTTTTTACAACACTTTTATTTATATACATTCAATAAAAACAGTTTTTAATTATTTTGTAATTATAATATATTTTTATTTATTTCCATACTTATAATGTTGCGTAGCGCAGGTGGTAAGGCACTAATGGTCTAGTGATCCGGGTTTCGAAACCAACCACCGATAAGTTTTTAATTTTTCAAAATAAATTAAATAAATGAAAAATCTTACGAATCCTTTAAGATACCCTACAGGATAATCAAGGATTTCTTATGACCTTATAGGATTTGCAAGACAAATAAAATCTTACGAATCCTTTAAGATACCCTATGGGTAATCACAGGATTTCTTATGGTCCTATAGGATTTGAAAGACAAATAAAATCTTACAAATCCTGTAAGATATCCTGTAGGATAGTATAAGATTATATGCGATTCTATAAGACTCATAAGTTGTCTGTAAGATAGTCGACTAGTAGAGTAACAAGTAATTTAAATGTTATACCTGAGCATAAGTTATTCGATCCAATATAAGTTTTCAATGATTAAATCCAGTGTTGATAAACGGCGTAAAAATTCTCGTCTCCACTTTGTTTCCGCAGCAGACGACGGCTGCCTCCCAATTAATTTTTAGCGGCAAAAATTTTTTTTGCTCCGCTTCCAGAGGCTTCCGCATTTCTTTTGGCGGCCGCTGTTAGAGTTTTTTTTGTAGGCAAAATGTTTTGGAGGCCGACGGCAATAGAGAGGCGAAAGCCAATGGTGACCGCTTCCAGAAGAAATTTTGGAGGCAAAACCATTTGACGACCGCCTCCGATAGCTTCTGCCTCCAAGCTGGCTGCGGCCGCCAAATTGGAGGCGGAAATAACTGCCTCCTGCCGGCGGGTGTAATAAAAAATAATTGCACGTTTGTCTTTAAGTTATCGGGAAATCAAAATATTAACTGAGAATAAATGTTAAACATTTAACATCAAAGTTTTGTTTTTATATGATTTATTGACTAATTAAATAAAGTTTTGAAAAAAAAGTTATAATTTTGTGAGAGCT